>NW_021026189.1:884523-1042783 GCF_004153795.1 Camellia sinensis
ATCCGCTTTGATGGTTAGATTAGGGCATATTTCAATTAGCATACAGTATGATAGCATGTTTGCATTCATTCATCTGCTTTGCATGCACCGGGCTCGGCGCATCATACTAACTGCATTGTATTTTCAATTCCAATTGAATACATGATAGTTGTAGCATTTCATATGCCATCTTAGAATAGCCGAGCCTGCTATAGTTGCATTTTTGCATGTGTTGCATTAGGCATTTCTGTATACTTAGGATCATGCATGATTTCTAATGAAGTTTCTGTTTTGGCTTGGAGTACTCGGTAAGCTTTATGCTTTAGCATCCTTGCATGCGTGTGAGTGAATGCCATGATAGCATGCTTGCCATGAGGCTAATTGCTTATGTGATATAACTGCCTGAATGCCTTTGGGTGAAGGTTGGGTTATTTGAATTGGAGCAAATCATTGACTGCGAGTTTTAAGCCCACTAAATAGTGGCAAAACCATCTTTTCTAAGCCCACCCGAGGGTGGCAAAATCTGCATTTTAAAGCCTACTTGCGAGTAGCAAACTATCTTTCAAAAACAAACATGAAATGTTTTGTTCCAATTCGAGCGACCCGATCTATACTTGTATGCTGCGCGCATCACATAGTAACCTAGGCTAATAACCGGAATAAGAACGCACAATGTTTTCAAAAATAGATATCATGGTTAGTAGAGGCCGATCTTTGATCGGGCGAACGGGGGTGCTCACGAAGTGACCTTCCCCAATCGTACCCAAGTTCCCGAGCCGAGGCAACTTTGGTGATGACGGACACGTGGCCTTTGGCACCGAGTCAAGGTTTCCTAAATTTCCCATTAAAAAAACTTTAGGTGGCGACTCTGTATCTGGCAAAGTAGTCCATGTTTGGCACTTCTTTCAAAAAATCTGTTTTCTCAAAACGATTTGCCGGATTTGGACTCTTTGGTTCAGACTTAGAACCGTGACAAATTTGAGAGTCTTGAGCTTGTAGTGACCCCAAAATGAACAGAACGGGAGCTCGTTCCTCCCGGGGCGTTCGGGACGTCTACAATGGGCTGCTGTAAGAATTGATCCCGAAAAAATATCAGCGTATTCCTTGGTGATGGATTTCGTTTGTTTACAAACATATGTACGAAACCAACTGGTAGCAAGTCTTGAAGGAGAAAACTAACATTGTTGGTGCGAGGTGACCAATATCCATCAGATGCAATGATGACAATTCCTGCAAAGTATTTCAATCAATATTTACAAGAACACAAACAAACGGCTGCAACATGTGGCTGTTAACCGGAAAATTTTACGTAAAACAAAACAACAACACGCACAATTTCCCAACACTTATACAATTTTGAAACGGACAAAAGAAAGGACACACATCAAAATTTTGCATTTAGTTCACACAACATACAATTAAAATAATTATGTGTACAAGCGATAAATGCATAATTTCCCAAAAATTGAAGACGAATGACTACATTTTGTTTTTCATTTAGTGCTGAAGGAGTACACGCACATACTTTTATGAAGGCCCGACTACAAAGAACAAAGAAGCAACTGAACTATTTCATGACGGGTTAAACAATCTGGACACGATTCTGCTGTCAGTCAAATTAGTGTTCATCCCAGGCACAAAAACCAGATGAAACCCATCAGTTAAGGGCTTCAATTTCCTACTGAGCAACTTGTTGCAGAGAATCGAGGTGGCTGCATCTGGCCCATGCTCCATTACCTTCGGGTGCTCAGACAGTGGGCAGATCAGAGAAGAATACTTTTCCGGGCATACAAGTAAGTTTCTTCAATTGTATGTGACAATGAAACAAGCAAGACTGCCGCCTGCTACCAACAAATATTACTAACGTACCCATCCATTCTCATTCTGGACGAAGGTCATACTCCCACAAATGAAAGTACGCATTTCATGAACTCGCCCAATAAATCCAGCACGCCCGCAACTCATGAATGGCAGCTACCTTCCGCTTGAAATGTAACTGCTATTCAACAGCAAGATGATAACTTCAAGAGAAAGGTTACCGCCATTCAAGAGTTACGTGCAATGACAGGCAAGGCTGTCCATTTCTACGCATGAGATTTCTCTCGTGAATTGCGTGGGCTTGTTGACTTTTCTGAATTTCTTCACGTCAGCCACGACAGTTCGTGAAGTTGAAGAACTGAATAACTTAGTTAAGAAGTTGAACATCACCTAGGATGGGAGCACACTCTATGTGCACGCACAGTTGAGATCCCTCCTAAAGAGTTCACCTACAGACACGACAACCACAGAAACAGAGGGCATTGACGATGCCCGGATGGACCACATCTTAGAAAAGTTGGATATTAGAGAAAGACTAAAGGCAAATTTCTTCCTTAATCTGTTAGGCTTGTTCGAATCAGGTGGGGAGAAGGTATTGGTTTTCAGCCATCGTCACCCGCTTACAGTTGTTGGAAAGGCTAGCCATGAAAGTGAAGGCTTCAACTCTGGATCAGAATTAGGTGTGGGAAACGAATAGCTCTCTACAAAATTTAGAAATCGTTATCCTCGTTTCAGCTCTTTCAATTGGTTTTCCTATGTTTTAAGTTGAATACCGTCAACTATGCATGAACTTCAACACTGAAACAAACAGTTGTTTCTTGTGTTGCACGGACTCGGGTACGGGTCCGGGTGCGGGTATGTATGTACAAGTCTGACTCATTAAATCTTAACCCTACATTCAATGGTACGCGGTCTGGGGAAAAAATATCATATTTTTAATCTAATATGTGACATAAAATGGTACTATATGTAAGTTACAGTGTCAAAATGACATTTATATAATTTGACAATAATTTGCACATATAATAATTATGTTATATACAATTATATAAGAAGTGTCCGTTTTTCAAGTATCGACACATATCCCATACCCTTGTCGACTCTCAGGTGTCTGACACGGGTATTGATCTATTTTGAAGACTCCGTGTAACATAGATTGTTTCTAAACATAAGTTTCGCAATATAAAAGCACCGAGTACTACAAAAATTGAAAGCAGAATTCAACCGAGTGTGCTAGCCGTTGTGGGATCAAGATTAGTCATTGTTTGTTTATCGAGTTCTTATTTTTCCTTTCTTGGCTACTCTTAAAAAAAATTTGTTTTCCCGTGCCAACACTTACACATTTTTTTTAAAGCCTTTTTCGTTATATATAACCTAACCTAACAAGTTCGCCATGTAAATGCAAAACACCTTTTATGCTTGTTTGCTAACTACTAGGATACCTATGTTCAACTTGCAGCACTGATAGCAAAGGGAAGATTCCTATTCGAAAGGGAGAAAATACAAAAATCGAGTACAAAACAGTTCCTATTGGGTCGATTTCGGTTAGCAGAGGGAAAAGTTCCTATTTGAATAGCACAAAATACGGAAATGGAGTACACAACTGTTCCTATTGGGTCGATTTCGGGTTGGTGTGAAGGTATATACAATAAAAGAAGACAAACAGAGAGACAGAGAATGTACCAGCACGAAATAAAGGAAATAACCAACCGGCGCAGACAAACCGACGGTGGTGCTCGATTAACCCTTGCGGTTGTGCTCCACCGACAAAATCAACTTCAAAAAAGAATTTATGCATCCACTTCCCTGGCTAGACTTCCCAAGAGCTTAAGCTTTGTTCTTTCAATATGATTTTGCCCTCAAATATTTTTCTCTGTAAAACCCTACAGCTACGGGGAAATGGAACAACGGAGAGACGAGGAGAGGAAAGACAAAACAAAGAAGAGAGAGTCGAGATGGAGAGAGACGGACGGGCCGAGGGAACTTACACCTCTTCTGAACACTTCAGCATCTTTGAAAAATTTTATACTTTATCTGACACCTTACACGTTTATGAAAAGTGACATCATTTATAAATTAATTTTCTTCATAAAGTTACACCCTTGGAACTTATATCTTTTTGTAAAAACTCGCATTAACATCCACCATCTTCTTGCTTTGTCTTCTAGCATAAAGGTGGCTAGAAGCACCTTCTGTGTCTCCGAACACAGGAACACTTCAAACAGTTTTTCGATGTCGAGGACCCAGGCTTCAGCTTTCAAAGGATCTAATCCACCATGGAACTGTGGTGGTTTCATTTTCTTGAACTCTTTGGTGAGAGCTATGATTCGGTCATCATTCTGATTATCTGGCTAAGCCCACCCGAGGGTGGCAAAATCTGCATTTTAAGCCTACTTGCGAGTAGCAAATCATCTTTAAAAAAGGCAAACATGAAATGTTTTGTTCCAATTCGGGCGACCCGGTCTATACTTATATGCTGTGAGCATCACATAGTAACCTAGGCTAATAACCGGAATAAGAACTCACAATGTTTTCAAAAATTGATATCATGGTTAGTAGAGGCCGGTCTATGACCGGGCGAGCGGGGGTGCTCACGAAGTGACCTTCCCCAATCGTACCCAAGTTCCCGAGCCGAGGCAACTTTGGTGATGACGGACACGTGGCCTTTTGGCACCGAGTCAGGGTTTCCTAAATTTCTCATTAAAAAACATTTAGGTGGCGACTCTGTATCTGGCAAAGCAGTCCATGTTTGGCACTTCTTTCAAAAATCTATTTTTTCTCAAAACGATTTGCCGGATTTGGACTCTTTGGTTCAGACTTAGAACCGTGACAAATTTGAGAGTCTTGAGCTGTAGTGACCCCAAAATGAACAGAACGGGAGCTCGTTCCTCCCGGGGGCGTTCGGGGACGTCTACAATGGGCTGCTGTAAGAATTGATCCCGAAAAAATATCAGCGTATTCCTTGGTGATGGATTTCGTTTGTTTACAAACATATGTACGAAACCAACTGGTAGCAAGTCTTGAAGGAGAAAACTAACATTGTTGGTGCGAGGTGACCAATATCCATCAGATGCAATGATGACAATTCCTGCAAAGTATTTCAATCAATATTTACAAGAACACAAACAAACGGCTGCAACATGTGGCTGTTAACCGGAAAATTTTACGTAAACACAAACAACAACACGCACAATTTCCCAACACTTATACAGATTTTGAAACGGACAAAAGAAAGGACACACATCAAAATTTTGCATTTAGTTCACACAACATACAATTAAAATAATTATGTGTACAAGCGATAAATGCATAATTTCCCAAAAATTGAAGACGAATGACTACATTTTGTTTTTCATTTAGTGCTGAAGGAGTACACGCACATACTTTTATGAAGGCCCGACTACAAAGAACAAAGAAGCAACTGAACTATTTCATGACGGGGTTAAACAATCTGGACACGATTCTGCTGTCAGTCAAATTAGTGTTCATCCCAGGCACAAAAACCAGATGAAACCCCATCAAGTTAAGGGCTTCAATTTCCTACTGAGCAACTTGGTTGCAGAGAATCGAGGTGGCTGCATCCTGGCCCATGCTCCATTACCTTCGGGTGCTCAGACAGTGGGCAGATCAGAGAAGAATACTTTTCCGGGCATACAAGTAAGTTTCTTCAATTGTATGTGACAATGAAACAAGCAAGACTGCCGCTGCCTACCAACAAATATTACTAACGTACCCATCCATTCTCATTCTGGACGAAGGTCATACTCCCACAAATGAAAGTACGCATTTCATGAACTCGCTCAATAAAGTCCAGACCGCCCGCAACTCATGAATGGCAGCTACCTTCCGCTTGAAATGTAACTGCTATTCAACAGCAAGATGATAACTTCAAGAGAAAGGTTACCGCCATTCAAGAGTTACGTGCAATGACAGGCAAGGCTGTCCATTTCTACGCATGAGATTTTCTTCGTGAATTGCGTGGGCTTGTTGACTTTTCTGAATTTCTTCACGTCAGCCCTACGACAGTTCGTGAAGTTGAAGAACTGAATAACTTAGTTAAGAAGTTGAACATCACCTAGGATGGGAGCACACTCTATGTGCACGCACAGTTGAGATCCCTCCTAAAGAGTTCACCTACAGACACGACAACCACAGAAACAGAGGGCATTGACGATGCCCGGATGGACCACATCTTAGAAAAGTTGGATATTAGAGAAAGACTAAAGGCAAATTTCTTCCTTAATCTGTTAGGCTTGTTCGAATCAGGTGGGGAGAAGGTATTGGTTTTCAGCCATCGTGTCCACCCGCTTAAGTTGTTGGAAAGGCTAGCCATGAAAGTGAAGGCTTCAACTCTGGATTCAGAATTAGGTGTGGGAAACGAATAGCTCTCTACAAAATTTAGAAATCGTTATCCTCGTTTCAGCTCTTTCAATTGGTTTTCCTATGTTTTAAGTTGAATACCGTCAACTATGCATGAACTTCAACACTGAAACAAACAGTTGTTTCTTGTGTTGCACGGACTCGGGTACGGGTGCCGGGTGCGGGTATGTATGTACAAGTCTGACTCATTAAATCTTAACCCTACATTCAATGGTACGCGGTCTGGGGAAAAAATATCATATTTTTAATCTAATATGTGACATAAAATGGTACTATATGTAAGTTACAGTGTCAAAATGACATTTATAGTAATTTGACAATAATTTGCACATATAATAATTATGTTATATACAATTATATAAGAAGTGTCCGTTTTTCAAGTATCCGACACATATCCCATACCCTTGTCCGACTCTCAGGTGTCTGACACGGGTATTTGATCTATTTTGAAGACTCCGTGTAACATAGATTGTTTCTAAACATAAGTTTCGGCAATATAAAAGCACCGAGTACTACAAAAATTGAAAGCAGAATTCAACCGAGTGTGCTAGCCGTTGTGGGATCAAGATTAGTCATTGTTTGTTTATCGAGTTTCTTATTTTTCCTTTCTTGGCTACTCTTAAAAAAAATTTGTTTTTCCCGTGCCAACATTACACAATTTTTTTTAAAGCCTTTTTCGTTATATATAACCTAACCTAACAAGTTCGCCATGTAAATGCAAAACACCTTTTATGCTTGTTGCTAACTACTAGGATACCTATGTTCAACTTGCAGCACTGATAGCAAAGGGAAGATTCCTATTCGAAAGGGAGAAAATACAAAAATCGAGTACAAAACAGTTCCTATTGGGTCGATTTCGGTTAGCAGAGGGAAAAGTTCCTATTTGAATAGCACAAAATACGGAAATGGAGTACACAACTGTTCCTATTGGGTCGATTTCGGGTTGGGTGTGAAGGTATATACGAATAAAAGAAGACAAACAAGGAGACAGAGAATGTACCAGCACGAAATAAAGGAAATACCAACCGGCGCAGACAAACCGACGGTGGTGCTCGATTAACCCTTGCGGTTGTGCTCCACCGACAAAAATCAACTTCAAAAAAGAATTTATGCATCCACTTCCCTGGCTAGACTTCCCAAGAGCTTAAGCTTTGTTCTTTCAATATGATTTTTGCCCTCAAATATTTTTCTCTGTAAAACCCTACAGCTACGGGGAAATGGAACAACGGAGAGACGAGGAGAGAGAAAGACAAACAAAGAGAGAGGTCCGAGATGGAAGAGAGACGGACGGGCCGAGGGAACTTACACCTCTTCTGAACACTTCAGCATCTTTGAAAATTTTATACTTTATCTGACACCTTACACGTTTTTATGAAAAGTGACATCATTTATAAATTAATTTTCTTCATAAAAGTTACACCTTGGAACTTATATCTTTTTGTAAAAACGAAACATTCAGCTTGATTGGTCTTCTTTGGGAACTTATATCTTTTGTAAAAACGAAACATTCAGCTTTTGGTCTTGTTTGGGAACTTATATCTTTTGTAAAAACGAAACATTCAGCTTCAATGATTGGTCTTCTTTGGGAACTTATACATTTTGTAAAAACTCACAAAGTTTACACCAATTCCTAAATTTTACACATTTTCTCGGAAATATTTACAACTTTTTTGAAAAATTACACATTTTGTGGAAAAACCTCTTTCATAAAACTTACACTTATTATTTGAAGTTACACCTTTAGTGAAAAACCAAACTTACATCTTTTGTAAGGTCATTTACACCTTCATTGGAAAAACATACACCATATTTGAAAATGTTATACCTTTTGTCGAATAATTTCTTTTAACAAACTTTATCAAAAGCATATTTTCCATAAAACGTGTAAATTTTCAAAAAAGGTCTAATTGACTTCACCAAAGATGTAACTCCTATTTACAAGGTGTAAATTTTTTTAAACATTTTGTTTCACAAAAGGAGTACCTTTTTAGAAGATGTGTAAGTTTTTAAAATAATGAGTAAAGTTTTTAAAAAGGTGTAAGTTTTGCTGGCAGAAAAGGTGTAATATCCTATAAAAAGTGTAAATCATATGGAAAAGGTTATTCACAAAAGCAGTAACCATTCAGAAACGGTGTAAGTATTCCCACAAAAAAAGTGTAATCATTCAAAAAAGGTTAATGTTTTTAACAAAAAGGATAAATTTTATGCAAATATTCCTTCCATGAAAGGTGTATATTTTCAAAAACATGTATGTGGTTTTCACAAAAGATGGAAGTTATGTCACAAATGGTGTAACTTCCCATTAAAGATGTAAATTTTATGGAAAATATAATTCAGATTTCCATAAAAGGTATAAACATGTTCTGAAAAGATGTAACTTATTTCACAAAAGGTGTAAGTTCTAATGAAAGGTGTATATTTTGTTCCTAAAAATGTTTCACAAACAGAGTAACTTCTCATAAAAGGTTTAATTATTTCCGCCAAAATGTGTAAACTTTCAGAAAAAATTAAGCTTCTAACAAAAGGTTTTAACCTATATGAAAACATATTTTCCTTACGTATAAATTTTTTCACATAAGAAGTCCATTTCAGAGAAGACGAGTTTGGGAGGGCTTGGAATAGCGACTTCAAGTCCAAATCCAACCAAGTATGTCAATGTAAAAGAGAACCGTTTGTAATATAGAGCAACGGACAGAGAGAGAGAGAGAGAGAGAGAGATAGACTGAGATCAACAGACACAAAGACCTAGATGGACAGTGATCGACAGAGACAGCCAGACCGAGATCGATAGAGAGGGACCGAAATTGATAGAGATCGACAGAGAAGAGACCCACATTGACACAGACAGACCAAGATCGCTGGAGACAGACCGAGATAGACAGAGAGAGACCGACATCGACGGAGAATAGGCCGACATCGACAGAGAGAGGCCAAGATCGATAGCCAGAGACAAAAAAAAACCTTTGATTTAAAGCGGCGGTGGCCGTAAAAGTGGCGATGTCAGACGGCAGTGAGCACCGGAGGCCACCGACGCTTGGGTGGTCAGCGGGGGTCACGAACCCTTTGATTTGTTCAGTGGTTGTCCCAATTTGTTTATGAACACTTTGAAGTGTTACTCCTTTTGTGTTTATGAACACTTTGAAATGTTACTCCTTTTGTGTTTATGAACACTTTGAAATGTTACTCCTTTCCTAGTTATGAACACTTTGAGATGTTACTCCTTTTGTGGTTATGAACACTTTGAAATGTTACTCCGTTTGTGAAATAATTTTTTCCATACAATTTACACTTTTTGTTGAAATTTACACCTTTTTCGAAAGCCCAACTTAAACCTTTTTCAAAAGTCACTTACATCTTTTGTGGGAAAAAAAAAATCATCAAATTTATATCTTTTGCTAAAATTTACACCATTTCGTGGAAGTGCTTATATTTTTTCTAAAAAGTTACTCATTTTGTGAAACTATTTATCTCGTCAGATTTATACTTTTTTTTCGAACATACACCTTTTGTGAAAGCCAAACTTAAACCTTTTTCTGAAGTCAATTATATCTTTTGTGAAAAAAAAAAATTCATCGAATTTACAGATTTTGCCTAAACTTACACTTTGTCGTGAAAAAACTTACACCGTTGCTGAAAAGTTACTCCTTTTGCGAAAGAATTTTTGTCATAAGATTTATATCTTTTTGAAACTTACACTTTTTCTGAAAGCCCAACTTAAACCTTTTTCTGAAGTCACTTATATCTTTTGTGAAAAAAAAAATTGATGAAATTTATACATTTTGCCTCAACTTACAGCTTTTCGTGAAAAAACTGACACCATTGCTGAAAAGTTACTCTTTTTGTAAAAGAATTTTTGGAATAAGATTTATACCTTTTATGAAACTTACACCTTTTCTGAAAGCCCAACTTAAACCTTTTTCTGAAGTCACTTACATCTTTTGTGAAAAAAAACATTCATATAATTTATATCTTTTGCTAAAATTTACACATTTTCATGAAAGTGCTTATATCTTTTCTGAAAAGTTACTCATTTTGTGAAATAATTTTGAAATTATTGTAGGTTCAAAAGGCGTAAGTATTATGTGTAAGTTGTCAAAAAATTCAAAAGGCATAAGTATTATGTGTAAGTTGTAAAAATTTTACGAAATAAAATTTTTCACATATGGTGTAACTTTCAGAAAAGTTATAACTTGTTTTACAAAAGATATAAGTATTATGTGTAAGTTGTCATTCACGTATGGTGTAACTTTCAGAAAAATATAACTTGTTTTACAAAAAATGTAAGTATTATGTGTAAGTGACAAAATTTTATGAAATAAAAATTTTCACATATGGTGTAACTTTCAGAAAATGTATAACTTGTTTTACAAAAGATATCAGTATCATGTGTAAGTTGTCATTCACCTATTGTGTAACTTCTAGAAAAGGTATAACTTATTTTACAAAAGATGTAAATTTTTTTACAACTTACACATAATACTTACGCCTTTTGAACTTACAATAATTTCAAAATCATTTCACAAAATGAGTAACTTTTCAGAAAAGATATAAGTACTTCCACGAAAAGGTGTAAATTTTAGCAAAAGATATAAATTTTACGATTTTTTTTTCCCACAAAAGATGTAAGTTACTTCAGAAAAAGGTTTAAGTTTAGCTTTCAGAAAAGGTGTAAGTTTCATAAAAGGTATAAATCTTATTACAAAAATTCTTTCACAAAATGATAACTTTTCAGCAACGGTGTAAGTTTTTTCATGAAAAACTGTAAGTTTAGACAAAATGTGTAAATTTCATCAATTTTTTTTCCACAAAAGATACTTCTCACAGGAGGTTTAAGTATTTCAACAAAAATGTGTAAATTTTAAAAAATAAATTATTTCACAAATGTTTAACCTTCCACAAATAGTGTAAGTGTTTTCACGGGAGATGTAAGTAACTTCGCAAAACCTGTAAGTTCCTAAATCCAATCAAACTATATTTGTCTTCTTCAAATAATGGCAATGTGAGAGAGAATGGCGTTTCAGAGGGCTTGGTCTTTCTCTCAGTAGAAGTCCGTTTCAGAGAAGACGAGTATGGGAAGGCTTGGAATAGCGACTCCAAGTCCAAATCCAACGAAGAATGTCAATGTAAAAGAGAACCGTTTTAAATATAGAGCAACGGACAGAGAGAGAGAGATAGACTGAGATCAACAGACAGAGACCTAGATGGGCAGTGATTGATAGAGACAGCTAGATCAAGATCGACAGAGAGGGACCGAATCGACAGAGACAGCCAGACCGAGATCAACAGAGAGGGACTAAATCGACAGAGACAGCCAGACCGAGATCGACAGAGAGGGACCGAATCGACAGAGATCGATAGAGAAGAGACCACATGGACATAGACAGACCAAGATCGATGGAGACAGACCGAGAGAGACCGACATCGACGGCCGACATCGACAAAGAGAGACCAAGATCGATAGCTAGAGAGAAAAAAACCTTTGATTTGCGGCGGCGGTGGCCGTGGAAGTGGCCGTGGCCGTGGCCGTGGAGGCGGCCGTGGCCGTGGAGGTGGCAACGGCAGTGAGCACCGGAGGCCACCGACGCTCGGGTGGTCAGCGGGGGTCACGAACCCTTTGATTTGATCAGTGGTTGTCCCAATTTGTTTATGAACACTTTGAAGTGTTACTCCTTTTGTGGTTATGAACACTTTGAAATGTTACTCCTTTTGTGTTTATGAACACTTTGAAATGTTACTCCTTTTGTGAAATTAGTTTTTCCATAAAATTTATACTTTTTATTTAAATTTACACCTTTTGTGAAAGCCAAACTTAAACATTTTTCTAAAGTCACTTATATATTTTGTGGAAAAAAAAATTCATCAAATTTACACATTTTGCTAAAACTTACACCTTTTTGTGAAAACACTTACACCGCTGCAGCAAAGTTACTCATTTTGTGAAAGAATTTTTGTCATAAGATTTATACATTTTCTTGAAACTTACACTTTTTGTGAAAGCCAAACTTAAACATTTTTCTGAAGTCACTTATATATTTTGTGGAAAAAAAAATCATCAAATTTATACATTTTGCTAAAACTTACACCTTTTTGTGAAAACACTTACACCGCTGCGGTAAAGTTACTCCTTTTGTGAAAGATTTTTTGTCATAAGATTTATATCTTTTCTTGAAACTTACACCTTTTGTGAAAGCCAAACTTAAACATTTTTCTCAAGTCACTTATATATTTTGTGAAAAAAAAATTCATCAAATTTACACATTTTGCTAGAACTTACACCTTTTCGTGAAAATGCTTACACCGTGCCGAAAAGTTACTCCTTTTGTGAAAGAATTTTTGTCATAAGATTTATACCTTTTCTTGAAACATACACCTTTTGTGAAAGCCAAACTTAAACATTTTTCTCAAGTCACTTATATATTTTGTGAAAAAAAAAATTCATCAAATTTACACATTTTCTAAAACTTACACCTTTTCGTGAAAATACTTACACCGTGGCGGAAAAGTTACTCATTTTGTGAAAGAATTTTTGTCATAAGATTTATACCTTTTCTTGAAACATACACCTTTTGTGAAAGCCCAACTTAAATCTTTTTTTGAAGTCACTTATATCTTTTGTGAAAAAAAAAATTCGTAAAATTTATATCTTTTGCTAAAATTTATATGGTGCAACTTTCAGAAAAGGTATAACTTGTTTTACAAAAGATATAAGTATTATGTGTAAGTTGTCATTCACATATGGTGTAACTTTCAGAAAAGGTATAACTCGTTTTAAAAAAGATGTAAGTATTATGTGTAAGTTGTCATTCACGTATGGTGTAACTTTTAGAAAAGTATAACTTGTTTTACAAAAGCCGTAAGTATTATGTGTAAGTTGTTAAAATTTTTTGAAATAAAATTTTTCACATATGGTGTAACTTTCAGAAAATGTATAACTTTTTTTACAAAAGATATAAGTGTTATGTGTAAGTTGTCATTCACATATGGTGTAACTTTCAGAAAAAGTATAACTTGTTTTACAAAAAATGTAAGTATTATGTGTAAGTTGTCAAAATTTTATGAAATAAAATGTTCCACATATGGTGTAACTTTAACAAAAGGTATAACTTGTTTTACAAAAGATGTAAGTATTATGTGTAAGTTGTCAAAAGTTACGTCTTTGGTGAGCAATTTTATAAAAGTTGTAAGTTGTCAAAAAAGTGTAAGAACTTTAACAAAAAAGTGTAAGTTCTCACAAAAAGTGTAAGTTTTCACAAAAGCAGTAAGTTTTCACAAACGGTGTAAATTTTCAAAAATCCCTTACGCCTTTTTCTGAAATTACTTAGGCCTTTTGTTAAAATTTACGCCTTCTGTGAAAATTTACACATTTTGTGAAATTATTTACACCTTTTCTGACAAAATTACACTTTTAGTCATATAATATATTCTTTTATTCATTTACCTGTTGGTCACCAATGTGTTAGTTTCAAATATTTGGGTATAACTCAATACCCAAAAAGGTGTAAAGGTAACATAGAAAGCTGTAAGTGCCTTGCATACCATATGCAAGGCACACTTAAAAAAAGTCCAAATAAAAATTCTACCATGATTAAAATATTGGAAAAATTACTCATAAATCCTATTTTGATAAATGTTGCTCTAGTTAGTCCTGAGTGTTTTTTCTTAAACTATTTAGTCATTTTTATTTTTGGTATAATATATGTTTTTGATATATTGTATATGGAGTTTACATTTTTACCTATATTGATTTCATTTTGCAGGTCTCCCAATCTCTCCAACAATGGCAGCCCCTCCGGTAGAACATCATCAACATCATCGACATCATCGAACAACATCGCAAAACATCATCAACATCATCACCATCATCAAAACATCATCGGCCTTTTCCCAACAAACATTGCAGACGATTGCGAACCACGAAGGCAGTCCCAAATCTCTGTATACATATGAACAATAACCTTATGATGATGATACGAATTCAACGAAAGAAAGGTCTATAACAAGTTCTCCAAATCTCTGGCCGAAAAATCTGCTTCTCCACTATCATCTCCACTATGACTGGTACTCTGCTCATCTCCAATCTCTCTCCTCTGATTCTGACTCCCTCCTCTACACCTATACCACCGCCTACCACGGCTTCACCGCCTCTCTCGACCTACACCAAGCCAATCTACTCTGCCACGCCGATTTAGTCCTCAGAGTCTACGAAGACACCGTCTACAACCTCCACACCACTCGAACCCCTGAGTTTCTCGGTCTCGACACCCAGATGGGTTTGTGGGATGGTCACACACCACAAGAGCTGAACCACCCACCATGACTGGTACTCCGCTCATCTCCAATCTCTCTTCTCTGATTCCGACTCCCTCCTCTACACCTATACCACCGCCTACCACGGCTTCGCCGCCTCTGTCGACCCACACCAAGCCGATCTACTCCGCCACTCCGATTTAGTCCTCGAATTGCTGTTGTTCACGATGATGTTCATGATGATGATTTGATGATGTTGCTGATTTTTGATGATGTTTTGATGATGGTAAATTTTTTAAAAATGAATCTGATGTTTGAAACACCCACAAACATCAATGAATCTGATGTTAGATTAATGAATCTGATGTTTAAATGATGATTTGATGATGTTGTCGATTTTTTATGATGTTTTGATGATGCTAAATTTTTTAAAAATGAATCTGATGTTCTCATGCTGCTGTTGTTCACGATGATGTTCATGATGTTCTGATGTTGCTGTTGTTCACGATGATATTTGATGATGATTTGATGATGTTGTCGATTTTTTATGATGTTTTGATGATGGTAAATTTTTTTAAAATGAATCTAATGTTTGAAACACCCACAAACAGCAAAAACATCGGATGTTTAGAAGAGGAGGGAAATCTAAAAAAGGTCTATAGTAAGCTTTTGGGGCAATTCGGTAAATTACACATAAACACCAATCCAAAATTACCCCCTCAATTACTGACCCAAACGCGTAAAAAAATGGGTACTAATGTCTTTACACATAAAATAAGACTTATTAGTCCAACAAAAAAACGTCGGGACTAAATGGATTAACATTCCCAAATTAAGGATTTAATGGTGCTTTCCCCATTTTCCTTTGATCATTATTATACAATCAATCTAGTAAGCAAAAAAATAAATAAATTAAGATTTATTTATTTTTAAATAGTAAAAATATAATCTAGTTGAATTTTAACTTTTTTTTATTATAAATAATTAATATATTAGAGATTAGTTTTAAGAAATTGAATTTCTAAAAAATATTTTAAAGGAAAATAGATTGGACAGTATTGTTGGGTCATGTTGGACTCGATTTGGGGTGATCTCGATAATTCAAACCGTTCAATATATAGAATTTGCCGAGAACATCACCTTTACAAAAAATTAAATTAATTACATGTCGATAGTCACTTCATCAATTTGTATTTGTGTTTGTGATTTATTTTAAAAATCATAATTGCCATTGAAGCAAATATAGACTGATCAAATAATTATCGATATCCGATCAATTTAATATTTTACAAAGGTAAAATACTTGGCGAACACTACACACTAGCAGTTTAAACTATTGAGATGAACCCAGAATTGAGCCCAGCATCGGCCAACAATGTTGTCCAATCTGATTTCGAAGTATAGAGAAGCTGTCACCCTAATCAAAATAAAAAATAAAAATCAAACCACCTCAAATGTAAACTAAGGCCTCGTTTGGGAACCCTCTATTTTAATCAAAAAGTCAAAAAGTTACTAAATTAGTTAAAAAGCCAACAACCTATACCAAAAAGTCAAATATTCTCTTTTCTCTCTACTTTTTGTCCATCTTTTCGTAAAAAGTTAAAAAGTCATCCCAAACATACTAGTTTTTTTTAGCTCATATTTTAGCCAAATAGCCAAAAAATTACTAAATTAACCTGTTCCCAAACGAGGCCTCAAACCCTATATATAAACCCCCCATTCAGACTCTCTCTCTTCACCCTTCACCCAGCCGACCTATCTCTCTCCCTGAATGCGACACCGCTCCACCAACGGCGCACGGCGAGACCGCTCCAGAAGAGGCAATCTCTCTCTCTCTCTCTCTCTCTCTGCATGTATATGTATGATTCATGATTTTTCTCCATCAAATCTGGTTCAATCTGGTTCAGTGCTTTTTATTCTTAAAAACCTTACTATTTTTCTGGATGTATATCAACCTGCCATTTATGTGCCGTCTTGATGTTACTGGTTAAAGAAGGACTTACTTTACTGTGTTCGATTATTTATTTATTCATCATAATTATTGTTATGCAGATAGAAATTGATTTTATAAACATGGTCCGGTGGAACATAACAAAAAGTTTGATTCTAATTGATCTAATAATTGAACCACAGACCCATAACTATAACTAGGTTTATTCTCCATTTTTTTTTTAATTTTATTGTTGTAGAGTTGAAGACTTATAAGATGACACATTTTGTATTTCTCAACAAACAAATACCTACATACTTTCAAGCATTGTCACATACTTTTCATATAATTATACAAGTCTTTTGAAGTTAATGAAGGCTCCCCTGATAATTTGACATATTAAATGTTTACTATAATAATGAGTACTGATTATTAAGGGGACTTACGTGCGGGTCCCAATAGTTCGTGTGATAATTAACGACATTTTTATATAAAAAAAAAACTGAGGCATTTACATACAAGTTCTAATTTATGAACTTATATTCTATTAAGTCCTAACTAAGATTTTTTGGACCTTCAAGTTTCATTAAATTTTAATAATCGGAATTGTTTTTTAAACAATGATTGTTCATCATTTATGATTATCTATAAAGGAACATGATGATTTGACATTTATTTTGATTTTCAAAACTTTAAAATATCAACTTTCAAATTTAAAAAACTAAAAAATAAAATATGCGCAAAAAAAAAAAAATGATGTTAAAATATGCGCAAAAAAAAAAAAAATGATGTTTTTTTTTTTGGAAAAAATTGAAAAAGCTGAGTTATTTTTTTGTACAAAACTAAAAATTTTGTGTCTATAAAGGAGTATGATGATGGAACATTGATGTGCAAAACTGGGAAAAAAAAAAAATTTTAAAAATGAAAAAATTGATACTATTCTTAGTTTTAAAACTGGAAATAAACTGTTAATGTTTTTGGTTTTATTGGATAGTTGAATCAAACCAATAAGCAGACGGGTAAAAACGTGTAATTTCGTGCTCTTTTTTTTTTTTATCGGTTAGTGAAACAATTATCTGAACATTACTATACAAAATTGATAATGTTCTTAGTTTTAAAAATTGGCTCAGTTTACTAAATAAGACTTATTGATTCAAAAAATCTTAAATGGGATCTGAGCTACCATAACATTTGTAAATAGGACTTTTAGTTAATTAACTCAAAAAAATCACTAATTATTATTTTTTAGTAACAGCTTGAAAAATTCATCACAAAAAAAAATTGCTAAGAGTGAACATTTTCATTATTTAGAATCGATTATCACAACGGCTGGGGAGATTGGAGCAAATGTAGTCCATAGAATTAAGGCAGGGTATGCGTTTGGGGTACTGTACGATATATGCGTACCCACTAGACTAAAAGGGAAGTTCTATAGAACGGCTATTAGACCAGCGATATTGTATGGGTCGGAATGTTGGGCAACTAAGCAGCTCAATGTAGATAATATGAATGTTGCTGAGATGAGGATGTTAAAGTGGATGTATGGTAAGACTAAAAAAGATAGTTAGGAATGAATATATTCGAGAATGGGTAAGAGTAGTACCGATAGAAGATAAGTTGAGAGAGAATAGATTGAGATGGTTTGGTCATATACAACAGAGACCAATAGAAGCAGTAGTGAAGAGATATGATACAGTGATAGTAGAAGGAAGTGCTAGGGGAATGGGCGGATCTAGATTGACGTGGGCTAGTGTAATAAATAAAAATATGAATCTCCTTAATTTGACTAACGAAATGGCCTTGGATAGAGTCAAGTGGAAAAGAATGATTCATATAGCCGACCCCATTTGATAAGATTTAAGACTTGGTATGATTTGGTTTGGTTTTCTGTTAGGACCAACTTTCAGTGATGAATTGATAGGATTTAATAGGAATTAAGTCTAACTATTAGGACCTGCTAATAATTTATCCTAATTATTATTAAGATCATTCATTCTTGATTGGCCGCCAATCTATAGGATATTCTGAGGATGCTGTTGTTATTTTTTACTGTAGTATGTTTATTTTGTTCAGATAATATTTTACTTGTTTGTGAGCATTATAGAATAGTATAAATAAATATTGT
Organism: Camellia sinensis; assembly: GCF_004153795.1. NCBI lineage: Eukaryota > Viridiplantae > Streptophyta > Magnoliopsida > Ericales > Theaceae > Camellia > Camellia sinensis. The sequence goes on from NW_021026189.1 coordinate 903,003, forward strand.
TCTAGTATTTGATTTTTATTCTAGATAGCTGTAGATATAGATGTTTTCAATAGTATTTGTGTCAATAATTTACCTTGATTACATTTTTTTTTCTTCTATTGGTAGATTAATAGTTTAAAATGGAAGAGGACAAAGAAGAAGTCAAGTCATTCAAAGATTTGGGTAAAGAAACAAAAGAAATTTGAAGCACCAATGATCCAAATCCTCTTCCAAAAAGTCTTTGAAAGTTTGAACAATTAAATGCGATTTTTGTTCACAAAGTTCAATGGTAGCAACAACAAAACATCAACAAAGCAACCAAAGCTGGCTAAATTCTATAAGAAAAATCTATCCTCTCTCATGTTTGGTTCTCTTTCTGAATTCTCCACGACTTCTTCTTCATCGAGATTTTCCCTGCCCACCCACTTCGAACCCCAACTCGAAGAAACTGCAGGCCATGGAATTCATTCCCTGTCCCAGCACCCAAACCCGGAGATCTCGAGTTTTCTCCAGAAGGGTTTCTCAGAAATCACCCATGAGATTGTTGGGAAAGCATTACATGGAGTTTGGTTAAAGGGTTCGACCCATTTAGGCACTTTTTATATGAATACATTGATCAACATGTATTGCAAGTTTGGAAAAATCAAACCTGCCCAGTACTTGTTTGATAGAATGCCCGAGAGGAATGGAACTTCTTGGAACACCATGGTGTCTGGGTATGTCCGAGTGGGTTTATACCCAGATGCAGTTAGTTTGTTTCCCCAAATGTGCAGTCAAGGAATTGAGCCAAGTGGGTATTTGATTGCCAGTTTGATGGCTGCATGCAGTCGGTCAGTGAATATGGTTTGTGAAGGATTTCAAATTCATGGTTTTGTACTCAAACTTGGCTTGTTGTGGGATGTGTTTGTGGGCACTGCGTTGCTGCATTTTTATGGCGTATATGGGTTTCTTTCTCGTGCTAAGAGGCTTTTCGAGGAGATGCCGGAAAGAAATGTAGTTTCTTGGAGTTCATTGATGGTTGCATATTTGGACATTGGAGATTCCAGGGAGGTTTTAAATATATATCAACAAATGAGGCACGAAGGGGTTGGTTGTAACCAAAATACTTTCACAACGATATTTAGTTCATGTGGATTGCTTGAGGATGAGTTGCTGGGTCGTCAAATGCTTGCACATGTTATAAAGACTGGATATGAGACTAATGTTTCTGTTGCAAACTCTCTCATCTCAATGTTTGGCAGTTTCTGTAGCATACAAGATGCCTGCTATGTCTTTGATCACATGATTGAACGAGACACAATTTCATGGAATTCAATGGTTTCAGCTTATGTACATAATGTGCTTTTCAAGGAATCACTTAGTTGTTTTCATTTGATGCGTCTTGTTCATAATGAAATAAATTCAACCACACTTTCCACTCTGTTATCAGTCTGTGGTACCAAGGATAATTTGAAGTGGGGCAGTGGGATTCATGGAATGGTAGTTAAATTGGGATTGGATTCAAATGTTTGTGTATGTAACACTCTTCTTACTATGTACACTGAGGCTGGAAGACCTAAAGATGCTGAAGAATTGTTCCAAGAAATGCCAGAGAGGGACTTAATATCATGGAATTCCATAATGGCTGGCTATGTTCTGGATGGGAAGTGCCTAGATGCCTTAAAAGTGTTGGCTGAATTGTATAAGATGGGAAAAGCAATGAACTACGTGACATTTTCTAGTGCGTTGGCTGCATGCTCGAACCCTGAATTCCTTGTTGAAGGAAAGATTGTCCATGCTCTTGTGATCACAGTTGGCCTCCATGACAATTTGATTGTTGGCAATGCACTAGTAACCATGTATGGAAAGTGCAGCATGATGTGTGAAGCTAAACAGGTTTTCCAAAAAATGTCTAAGCAAGACTTGGTTACTTGGAATGCACTTATTGGTGGGTATGCTGAAAATGAAGAACCAGGTGAGGCAGTGAAGTTTTTTAAGTTGATGAGAGGAGGATGCATACCTGTAAACTACATCACCATTGTCAATGTTCTTGGTGCTTTCTCGGCTCCCGCTGCCCTAATGATACATGGAATGCCACTTCACGCAAATATAGTTCTGACCGGTTTTGAGTCAGATGATTATGTGAAGAATTCCCTTATCACAATGTATGCTAAGTGTGGTGATCTCAATTCAAGTAACTATATCTTTAGCAGATTGCTTGACAAGAACCCTGTGACATGGAATGCCATGGTTGCTGCAAATGCTCACCATGGTGATGGGGAAAATGCTTTAAAACTCTTTATTGATATGCAAAGAGCTGGAGTAGATTTAGATCAGTTCAGCTTTTCTGCAGCACTTGCTGCGTCTGCCAACTTGGCTATTTTGGATGAAGGGCAACAGCTTCATGGTCTGGCCACTAAACTTGGATTTGACTCATATTTGTATGTCACAAACGCTACAATGGATATGTATGGAAAGTGTGGAGAAATGGATGATGCACTGAAAATGCTTCCTGAACCAAACATGAGATCACGATTATCTTGGAACATATTAATTTCCGCTTTTGCCAGACATGGTTCTTTCCATAAAGCTAAAGAAACTTTTCATGATATGCTAAGACTAGGATCGAAGCCTGACCACGTCACCTTTGTCTCTCTTCTATCTGCTTGTAGTCATGGTGGTCTTGTGGATGAGGGCCTTTCATATTTTGCTTTGATGACTAAGGAGTTTGGTGTGCCAGTTGGAATAGAGCATTGTGTATGCATTATTGATCTTCTTGGACGTTCAGGAAGGCTTTCTGAGGCTGAAAATTTCATTACAGAAATGCCCGTGCCACCAAATGACTTTGTCTGGCGAAGTTTGTTGGCAGCGTGTAGGATCCATGGAAATTTGGTGTTGGGAAGGAAAGCCACTGAGCATCTTCTCCATTCCAACCCATCAGACGATTCAGCTTATGTTCTTTATTCAAATGTCTGTGCAAATTCTGGGAAATGGGACCATGTAGAGAATGTCAGGGGACAAATGCAATCATATCACATAAAGAAGCAACCGGCTTGTAGTTGGATCAAGTTGAAAAATGAAGTGAGTTCGTTTGGCATTGGAGACCAGTCCCACCCGCAGACTCGGCAGATACATGTGAAATTAGGGGAGCTTAGGAAGATGATTACAGAAGCAGGTTATGTGCCAGACACAACGTTCGCATTGCATGACACTGACGAAGAACAAAAGGAGCACAATCTTTGGAACCACAGCGAGAGACTTGCATTAGCATATGGGTTGATCAATGTGCCAGAAGATTCGAGGCTTAGAATTTTCAAGAACCTTCGCGTTTGTGGTGATTGCCATTCTGTTTTCAAGTTTGTCAGTAAAATTATCCAGCGGGAAATTGTATTGAGGGATCCTTACAGGTTTCATCATTTTAATGGTGGGAAGTGCTCTTGTGGCGACTATTGGTAGTGAAGCCATTGATAAGCTTTCTTATCATTTGTAGATTTGAGGATGGTCTATTTTGGGGGGGCAAGGTTGATGACTTACATTAGTCTTGGGTAATAGAGTAGATAGCTGCAGATTCACAATATTAAATTGGATAACAAGGTTCGTTTTGTTTTCAATTGTGCCCTTGTAGCCAATTCAATTTAGTGGCACTGGTTACATTTTCTACAAGATCTCTAAGAAATTTCTCCTTTCATGGAAATTTTGTAATGGTTCTTCAAATGCTCTCTCTGTTGCGAATAATTATCCTATCTTCCAGGAATTTCACGTTGGCTGTGTGCCCAACAAATAGTAAGGGGCGAAATGAATGCATGGCCCTAATAACAAGGAGATGTGGACAAACTATAACATTTCATTGGTCGGGCTCATGAACACGTGGTCTTCCTAACATACCTAGATACTTTCAAGCATTGTCACATTATTTTCATATAATTATAAGCAGATTTGCTATACAAAAGTAGAATTCTTTTGAAGTTGATGAAAGCTGTCATGATAATTTGGCATCTTAAGTATTTAGTGTAATAATGGGTACTAATTATTATTAGGAACATTCATTCTTGATTGGTTGCAATCTGTAGGATATTCTAAGGATGCTGTTGTTGTTCACTGCAGTGTGTATTTTGTTCTAATAATATTTGACATGTTTGTGAGCATTATAGAATAGTATAAATAGATAAATATTGTTACAGAATTTGATTTTTATTGTAGATAGCTGTAGATGTAGATGTTTTCAATAGGATTTGTGTCAATAATTTAACTTGATTACATTTTTATTTTTTATTTTTTTTTCTCTGTTGGCAGATTAGTAGTTTAAAATGGAAGAGGACAAAGAAGAAGTCAAGTCATTCAAAGATTTGGGAGTATGTGACCAATTGATAGAGGCTTGTGATAATCTAGGCTGGAAACACCCATCCAAGATACAGGCTGAAGCTATTCCTCATGCACTGGAAGGTTTTCTTTGTTTCTTCATTTCACACTGTCCATTCCTTATCAGGATCTTGTTTGTTAAGGGGACCATTTCATTTGCAGCATTTTTCTAAATATAACCTTTTTTTAAGCGATCCATACTTTATGGGCCAATTTGTTTTCTGAGTCTATTCAACTTGCTGATTCTGCTGTATGGATTGTGCATCTAGGAAAGGACTTGATTGGGCTTGCACAAACAGGATCTGGTAAAACTGGAGCTTTTGCACTCCCCATTCTCCAAGCCCTTTTGGAAACTCCTCAAGCATTTTTTGCTTGTGTGCTCTCCCCAACACGGTTTGTTTTCTGATTCATTTGTTTGTTTGCAAGAAGAAAGCTTATTCGTGGATAACCTTTAGTACAGTATTTATTCAGTTTTCTTTTCCTTATTTTAGGGAACTTGCAATCCAGATTGCTGAACAGTTTGAAGCTTTAGGATCTGGCATCGGTGTAAAGTGTGCTGTGGTAAGCTTCTCTGTTAAATTATATGCATCACATGTATAAATTTCAGATGTCTTATTTGGACATTGAAAGTTTAAAAAATTAATATGTAATTCTCATCTTTTTTTTATTCTTGAATTTTTTTTTAAATTTATTTTAGACTTTTCAAATATTATAATAGTGGCTTCTAAAACTTTTTATGCAGCTTGTTGGAGGGGTTGACAATGTGCAACAAAGTATTGCCCTTGGGAAGCGACCACACATCGTTGTAAGTGTTCCTATTTATAGCATGGGTATCTTTGCTCTCTATTTTTTTTCCCCTTGACATGTATGCCCTTTATTGTTAAATGCCCATAATTTTGGGTGTCAGTTTGCCATGAACTACAGAAATGTGATTTTTTCCCTAATACAAATCATGTTGGCAAGCATATTTCTTTTTCTCAGATTTGAAGTTCTTACAATTGAATATTGATTAAAGACTTTTGGTATGTTGGTAGAAGTGGACAATTCTATGAGCCTCATGGGAACCCCTTCTGAGGGTAGAAACACAACTAGAAGTCAAACTTCAAAGTAATGGGACACTAAGTTTGTGTTTTGCTTTCCATGACATAATCATTACTGTGACAAATAATTTATGAAATTCAGTGTTGTCTGATCACTCAATGATTTTTTTAATGCCATTAAGGATCTTGCCCCAACTGTAGATATGTTGATCTATTGGAATTTCTTTTTTTATTTTTCTTTATTATCCCAATTTAATTTTAGTTTGTTTATTTTGTGCATTCATTTAGTTTTGGTCGGCTTTGTAGGTTGCAACTCCTGGTCGTCTTTTGGATCATCTATCCAACACTAAAGGTTTTTCTCTTCGGACATTAAAATACTTGGTAAGATGTTTTATGCCTTGTTTTAAGTTTCTCAGAGGTTATCTCTTTATCTCATTATTTTATGTGCTGTGATTATAAACGTGCCAAGTGCACTATATTTTTCACTAAGAATTTGTAGCAGACTAGCTCTAATGTGCCAAAGGGACCTATATAATTGTTGCATGCCAAAAGTTCACTCAATTCTCATATGCAAGGTTGTTAATTCTCATTGTATCTCATTATCAATTTTTAGATTCCCATTGTGTACCTCGATATGTGACCCCATAAATGGAAAGCTTATGTTTGTCTATGCGAATGGAGCATGTTAACATTGCAGCCATTTATCCTATATGTTTTATTTGTGATTAGTTGGCAAGTTACTAAGAAACTTCATTATTTATTATGACTTTTATTCAGAAACTTCATTGTTTATTATAATTTATTCCACTTGATGGGGTTACTTGATTTTGGAATTGGTGCCTAACATGGCGACTTCAAGTACGAAATGATGTGTTACATGAATAATATGTGTCTAATAAGTAAGTTCTTAAATGTGTGGCTTGTTTGTACATTTGTCAGGTATTGGATGAAGCAGATAGGTTGCTAAATGAGGATTTTGAGAAAGCAATTGATGAACTTTTGAGTGTTATTCCTCGCGAACGAAATACATATTTATATTCTGCTACTATGACAAAAAAGGCATGTGTTTGAATATTTTTCCTACTACTATGACCAAAAAATACATGTTCGAGTATTTTTTTCCCATGTACTTACAAGTTTTATTTAGTTTTATGAATTCATAAAAAATTATTGTTTTTTGGTTATGAGTTCATGATTGTTTGTATTGGCTACATAAGTTCTACCTGATTGTTGTCTCATTTATTGACTTGCTTTTTTGAACTCATGAAAATTTATCTGTATACAAAACTGCAGTTAAATGTTTTTTGAAATGTTCTTTTATTATCCAATTGACACTTCTTGCCTTCCTCAATAATTATTGTACGCATCAAGCTCCCTGCTTCCAATATTTATCAGAAACTCCATAAAACTTTTTGAGAAAAAAAACCTGATTTTGAAATTGCTGTTTCCAAAAAAAACGGAGAGGTATCTTCAGGTTTTTCAATAATGAATTATTTGGACATAATCTTCCTTTAGTTTTTTTTGTATCCTTGAAACGCATGACGCCCATACATGTCTAAAGGTTGTGTTGAGATGATGGAGATTTTCACACATCTCTTGAGCTTTTCCCATGGCTCTATATCATGGAGAAGATGGAGATTTTCATAGAGAACCTCTTTATACCCTTGGATTATTGTTTATTCATTGTTACCAATGATCTGTTGGTTTAGTGGTAAGGAGCTTGTCTACCTCTCTCAATGCCTGGGTTCAAGTCTCCCCCATAGCGGATTATTGGGGTTACACCTACTTCTTAATGCCCAGAGTACGCTAGAACCTTAACTCAGCCCCGACGTAAGTGCAGTGTTGGTTTCAGCAGATGTTTGTGGGTATTAAGGGGCAATGCTCCCCAGCGGATGTGTGGAGTAGCCTATCTGCACATCCATTTTTGTTACCCAAAAAAAAAAAAAAATTGTTTATTCATCGTTAGGGTGTTAGTCAAATCTCCATCTCAGTTCTTGTCTGAGTAGTGTCTTTGGTGTCCTTTTATGGATGTTCAGGGGATTTAGACATTTCTCTTGGCTGGGTGTGCTTTGATTTGGCTTGCTAACTTGTTGGTCTTCGGGTTTTGGTTGTCCAATAGGGGTGCAGGACCTGTATACTGGTGGGTCTTTGTTCTCTTATCATTTTTTCCTGGCTATGGTGATGAGAAGCGGTGTGCCATGCGTCGCACCACCTTAGTTCAGTGTGAGGCCATTGGAGGAGAGAGGGCGAAGATTTCGGTGGGGTGTATCTTTGCTCTTGTGCTGGGTTTGCATGTTTGGTTGGAGGTAGCTTCCTCGGAGTTCCGATGTTGAGTGTTGTTAGTCCTGAGCTTTGTGGGTTCTGTTTGTAGTTGTTTAGCCTTAACCTCCTTGGGTATTGGTCATGCTGGCGGCTACTAGTAATGTGCCTTTGATAGTGAATGCTATGGCATCCATTCAACAATGGGCTAGTACTTCTTTTTGGCTGTATGCATCACTTTTTCAGTGAGGAGATAGAGAGGGGGCTTTGGGAAATGCAGTCTGTTGGTTGGTGTTATTTCCAGGGCTATGTTGGTGTTGTCATGAGATTGAAGATGGATGGCAACCATGCATGGCCAAGCATGTTGCTGTGGGGAGAGGTGTTTATCAGCCATCTGGCTCACCTATCCTGTCTGACCATGCTCATCCTGGGCTCTTATACATGTTCTGTCAGAAAATGAAGCGTTTATTTTTTGGGGCGAGAGATCTCCCGCTTTGCCTCTTGTTGTGCTATTCAACTGGAGTCTTTGTGCCCTGTAATAGTTGGTTTTGTTGTGACCAGTGGGGGACTATTTCATTTCTCTAATGAAATGGATATTTACACCAAACTAGTATTTCTACCATGTGGGATGTTTATTGGTTGCCATATGTTGACTTTAAGGTTTTACCCCTCCCCCTAGCCAATCTAGTTGTGATGCGCTTTATTTATTTTGGCTAAGTTTCAGGTTAGGTGTGTTCTCTCTTTGGGGGTGTATGCCCTTATGGGTGGTTGTACCTGGTACGTGTATTTAGTCACATTATGATATCTTTTTTTTGGTAATTAAACACAAAATTACCAACAAAAAAAAGAAGAAGCATTAAGGTTATGTTTCTCATTTCCACACATATCCCCTCTACTGTTTAGCCAACCATAAAAAATCGTTAGTGCTACATAAAGTTGATTTGTATCTCAGTCTAATCAAACATGAAGTTTGTTGAGTTGATCCAGTTATAATATTTAAATCTAATGTTAGCATGGTTTATAAGTTTTAGGGAATGAGATGGCCCACAACGCTTACTGTAAATTGGATGTTGAGCTTGCCAGCCTCCTGTGCAAGATATTATTTTTGTAATATACAAGAGGTTAAGGACTTTATTGGATTAATGGGATCTTCCACCCTCCCAAGCTAAAAACCTGAGAGTTTGACTTTGAAATAATAGGTTCCCTACTGCCTCATCTCTCAGCCAGGTGTTTTTGAATGCCATCCTCAGCTGTATCAAGATTGTCAATTGGCCTTGGATAGCAAAAAAAAGTAAACAAAAGCTCAAGCAAGATGGGTGACTTGTTTTCTTTCTGTTAATTCTTCTTATGTTCTTAATCACAGTGGTTGCTTGACGAAGTAGAAAAAGACAACTAGTAGTGTCCATTCTTGCTGCAGTGTTGCCAACAAACAAAATAATAGTATGTGGGAGTCCAAAAGCAGGATTTTGAAATCTGATGATTTGTAGTCCTGCATTTTTTATTTATTTGGTCTCTATTTTATGCTTTAAATTGATATTTATCTGAAAACCCCAAAAAGTTATAATAAATAGAAAAAGGGAAAACCTTTTTTTTGGACATGAAGCCAATGATTCTGCTATCTTCCATGTGATGTATTCTTTTGTTTGATGGGTGATGTGATTGTGTTCTGAATCACATGGCCCCTCATACTCTGTGCAAATAATCTAGGTGCTGAAATTATTTGAACCTTCTTCTGCTCTTACCATGTTCCCTCTATTAGAGCCCACTCAAACTTTAATATACCTGAAACTTTAAATATGATGGATGATAGAAGCAGGAAACAATAAATTATTGTGTGCTTTTGTTAGAACCTTGGTTAAATATATGTCGTGATTTCAAGAAATTGGTGTGTTACTTACAAGTAAGGAAACTGTTGACCAAGTTACTCCCTGGTTGTTGCAGGTAAGGAAGCTCCAGAGGGCTTGCCTGAGGAATCCTGTGAAGGTATGATAAATAATAATTGTCACTGCATCATTTTTCTGCATGGTTTTCTTCATTAATCTGTATCTAACATCAATTTGTAAATCCTCTCAGATTGAGGCTGCATCTAAATATTCCACTGTTGATTCACTGAAGCAGCAGTATCTCTTTGTCCCTGCGAAGCACAAGGTTTCCTCCTATAGCATTTGGAGTTTCTGTTGTAGTTCATTTTTTGAAAATCTTGAGATAGGAAATGGCAACAGGAGGCAGTGCATTCTGTCTACAGTGTTAATTTTGAACTAGTTGAAGAATGTTACAGTACTATACCAAAAAGAAGGTGCAACAGTAGCCAACAATCAGCCAAAAAAAAAAGAACGATAAAGTACACAACAGAACAAAAAAAAAGTGTGAATCAGTTGGTTTTGATTATATAGTGATTATTTTATTTAGTTTATCCCTGAGGCTGCCGTTCAAAGAGCAGATCATCTTCTTGTCTTAATATATCTGATTATTTGGTTGAAGTTGAAATTAAAAACTTAAATACCAAGCAAAATAAATTGAAGGCTTAAATCAATTTTATGCTTAGTTATTAAAGATGTGTATGAGGTTAGCACCAAGAAGCAGACGTGAAAACTATCCTGTTAGGCTTGCTTTTATAATTGGCAAACTAGATAGTTAGTGGTTCCCAGTGAGGGGAAAGTGTGTGTGGCCTTGTGTACCTAGCATGGGTCCCAATTGGAATAGATGATGCAAAAACTGCCTTCATAATGTGCACCACCCTATCATCTTGTGGTATTGTTCTTAAGTTCTGAATTCATCTCTGCTATTGGCTGCAGAATTGCTATCTTGTATATATTCTGACTGAGAAATCTGGAAGTACGTCAATGGTTTTTACTCGAACATGTGATTCGACAGGCCTTTTGGCTCAAATGCTTCGAAACCTTGGTTTAAGGGCCATCCCTATTAGTGGTCATATGACCCAGGTATGTACATGGGTTTTATGATAGATTGACAATATTGTATCATGGGTTTGCTTTAAATACTCAGTGGTCTTCATTTGCATCACTCCTGTTTAGTTCAAATTTACTGTCACCTTGTCTAAGAAATATGTGTGGCAGGCGAAAAGACTTGGAGCCTTAAACAAGTTCAAGGCTGGAGAGTGTAATATCCTTGTCTGCACTGATGTCGCCAGTAGAGGACTTGATATTCCATCTGTGGATATGGTCATCAATTATGATATCCCGTCAAACTCGAAGGTTAGGCATCCTTTCCATTTGGTGTCTAAATGCAGGTTTTGTATCTGGCACTTCAGCCTAGACCTTTGCACCATCTGGTGCCGTTACTTTCCATACTTCCATTGTTTTATGGGTTATGCTTTTTTGCACTATACATTAGTTACTATTTATGATCTAGAATTCCCTTACAAAATTAGGTCTAACCAAGTTAAAGTAGCATTTGATTAGTGTGGCAAATTTTCCTTTTCTTCATTAAGTTCCTAGTTGAGTTGGTGCTTAAATGTTTCTCTCAATTATCCATCACAACTTTGATTATGTTTCCACTCATACCTAGATTATATATTGTCACAATCCCTAGGAACAATTGTTTCCACTAACACATACTTATTTCATGTAAAAAAGAAAATTTCTTTTTTTTCTCTTTTTTTTTTTTTCTGGGTAATATTCTTCGTATTCTTATTGATTTTATCATTTGTTTACTTCTGCCTTAGTTCTTTTAAATGTTTATGTATATAATTTCTTAAAGCTCCTGCAGTTAGTCGCAAGCATGGGAAATCATGCACCTAGACATCCCTGACAATGAATGTGTTATTGATTAGGATTTTACTTAAAACAGCAATATTAGGAAAAGAAAGTTGTTATCCTCGCTTAATCTGATGTGCTTTAACTTTCTAATTTATGAATGGCCTGTAGGATTACATACATCGAGTGGGAAGAACCGCTCGGGCAGGACGATCTGGGGTTGCAATCTCGATAGTTAGTCAGTATGAGTTGGAGTGGTATATACAGATAGAGAAGCTTATTGGTAGGAAATACATTACACTGGTGTGGTAGTCAATCCATGATAAACTGTTCCTCACTAACATTTTATCCATCTTTCAGGTAAGAAGTTACCCATGTTTCCAGCCCAAGAAGAAGAAGTTCTGCTGTTGTTGGAGCGCGTCACAGAGGCCAAAAGAATAGCGGATATGGTATGAAGTCGTTAACTTCTCTATTATTATCTTTTCTAATTTATGAGGACCAGAACTGAGCTTGCAGTATCAATTGGGACATAGTGAATTGGTGTTTTTGTCGGTTTCCAGGGTTTAATGGATGGAGTTCATTAGGAAGATTTGCCTACCAAATTCATGAATTTCATATTGATTATTTGCTAGCCTTTGCCATGTTGTATTGTCCTCTGATTGGCTTTGTGGTGATGATCAGGATGTCTATAATATCCATCATGTATTTTATAGGAATTGAATGATAAAATAGTAATTCAAGTTGATGCTAGGAACTAGTCAGTACATCAGGTATCTGTGGCTGATAGTCATATTAGTCAAACTAACCATACGATAATGATATTGGTTACAAACTTGCAGCAGGTTGACTGCTGCCTTTGTATTTATCTCTTGTTTGCTGGCTACGCTCCAAAATTTCCCGTTTCAATGGAATACTTGTTACAATAGCATGCGTCTCTTTTGCAGACTGCCCTTGAATTTTTTGTTATACTATGGGATTTCACTGAAGTTTGCAGTTGAGAACTTGTCAATTTACAGATTTAGTAGAGAGGAGAATAAGAAAATGGGTGGCCCTCACTCCTGGTCACGACCTGTATCTAAAAATAAGAAATTTAGTCACTTTGTTGGTCTTTTTATTTTTGTTAATATTATTATTGCCTCTATTTGAATGATTTATATTTCTTAATTCGGAAATTTTTGTAGAAAATTAAAGAAGCTGGTGGCAAGAAGAAAAGAAGAGGGGGAGAAGATGATGAAGTGGAAGGAATTGAAAGATATTCACATGGGAAGTCATCCAAGAAGTCAAAGAAAAGATGATGGAAGAGATTCTCTCTGCAAATTTTGTTTAATTTTGAATATTCTAGTGTTTTATTCATCTATGGATGTACTTTGTGTTAATTTATTGATGTAGGAGATGGAGGCAATTTGTGATACATTGGGTTGGGGAGATGTGGCATTTATGTGGGAATCTTCATTTAAGAAATAGGTTAAATTATATTTTGCACCCCTAAAATATTACATGTTTTCAATATGCTCCTTAAACTATTGAATTTGTGTGAATGTAATCTAGTTAGCAATTATAGTTAATTTCTAAACAATCAACCATGTTGTAATGAACAAGGAGGCAAAGTAGCGCAAGTGTAGTATTTAAAGGGCTAACGTCAAAATGTGTAGTTAGCAACTGTTGTCAAATTTTTAAAAATAAAAAAAAAAAAAAAAATTATTACAAGTTCAAAACATTACATGGTCATGTCATGTGTACACCCATTGTCAATATGAAATTTTTGTAAAAATAATTACTCAATTACCTAGATATAATGTTGGATAAGTTTTCAAACAAACTGCATTGAGAAGTTTAGGTTGATAACTTTACGAGTTTCGAAATATGTTTAAGTTTAACTTATTTATATAATAAATTAATCTTAAACAAGTTTTAAATATTTATTTTATTTATCATGAGGGGGTTAAAAAAAAAAAAAAAAATTTTTAAAAAAAAAAAAAAAAAAAAAAAAAACATACTACATAATTACTTGATGAGTTTTGTAGCCTAAACAAAGAATTTATTGACATTCATTTAATTATCACATTATTTTTAGGGTAAATCACAAATACACTTTTTGAAATTTATTTAAAATACGAATTATTTTTTGTGATTCGAAAAATTACAAATATTTTATTGTCAGACTTTTTTATTTAATAAAATTAATTAAAAAAATAAAATTTTTAATTGCTATCATATATAATAATAAAATTACATAAATTATTAATTGAAATATAATTCTAATATCATTAAATGTTAGTAATTGAAATGATAATTTATTAATAAAAAGACATATTTGTTATCAAATTATAAACTTCAAGCAATTAAATATAATTTTTTAAAATCACAAGAAACATTTTATATTTCAAGCACACCTTTATAATTTGCCGTTATTCTTGTATAAAAATATCATTTTCCTCTATTTATTTGTGTAAATTTATTTATAGGAGTGGCAAGTTTTTTCTTCTTCTTCACTGGACCACCATAACTCCCTGTCCTCTTCCGCTCTTTGTGATATCACTTCTCTCTCCCTCTCTCTCTCTACCTAAGTTTGAATTAATGGAAGTATATGTGTGTGTATATTGCTAAATTTATGTTTTATGCTTCATTTTTAAAGTTACAATTCTATAGAGGAGGAGAGAAATTTAGAGAGAGAAGAGAGTGTTCTTGTATTTTTAGGCTTTAGAACTTCAAGGATGGGAATGAAGTGGCTGAATGAGGAATCAGGGCTTCTATCCCTCTAACTCAACCCCCAACAACCCTAACCTAAACTAGCCCTAGGTTAACCCTAAACCAAAGTTGTAACTAATGGCTAAGATTGAATCTTAAAAATTCTTCAAGTCCTCACCCTAGATTCAAAAATCAGGTTCATGCATATATCTATCTATACTATTATAAAGTGAACACCTCTTATGGTGTCTTGAAACCTTGTTTCTTATGTTGCCACGTGTCTACTTTTTTATTTGAAATAAAAAAAAAATTAGATAGATGATACTATTATAAAGTGAACACCTCTTATGGTGTTCTGAAGCTTTATTTCTTATGCTGCTACGTGTTCACTTTTTTTATTTAAAATTAAAAAAAAAATCGATAGATGAGTGGAGGAGAGTTGAATTATTTCAAATAAATAAGACTCTTACCACTTGACTAACACACAATATATAATAAATTTTTTATTTTATTTTTATTTATTTGAATAGTACACGCATCACATGTGGCAACCGCTAGTATATATATATATATATATAAAACAAGGTGGTCAAATGGCCCAAAGAAAGAAAAAAAGAAAACAGTTTCTAAAAATGGAAATTAGGGGCATTAGGGGCAAATTTTTTAGGGCCACCAATCATTTTCCATATATTATTAGAGGTAAAGGTGACAAATGGGAGAAAAAAGAGAGAGAAAGAGGTTCAGCTATTCCTCTAGGACCCCAAAAAAACATTATTTGCTTAGTTTCAAGGGTTTTCTGCTTCCCCCAGAACCCTACCTAAACACTATGTAGTTTTGGACATAGAAAATGTGCGATTTATGCACTAGAATTTCACGAAATTGGCAGGATCAACTAATAATAATAAAATACACATAATTAACACATATTTAATAATTTTTGGGCCCGGAGAGTCTGTCTTTCAAATCTCAAATCAGATTAGGTCTACGTGCATGTAAAATAAGGCACACAAATGCACAAAAAATTAAAGGATAGGTTCTAAACTAAAATGATTAGGGAAACTCATGGACATAATTATAATTAATTAAACTTAATTAGTGCTTGATTATGTTGAATAAAAGCTTAAATTTTTCCCAGTCATTACATTCATATGGAGACTTCTGATTTTGTTATGCTTTGAGAGTTGGGTTCTATTTTGTGTGAGAGAGGAAACCAAAAGAGATAGGTTTTGTAAATGAGAGAGAGGGGGCTCAAATGGGTGAGGCCAAAAGGGTTGAGGTGGCAGTGGCACACAAGAGGTTAGTAAACTAGTTGGTGTTCATGGCTTTCTTGGATGTTAGTTCCACATTTTTTACTATGCCAATGATCAGTATATAACCAGAGTACTGCAATACAGGTCTAATGGAAATTGTGTCGATGACAATAATGAGTTTATTTTTAAATTATTGGCCAAACGCCCAAGCTTATTATTGGCTTATTTAGTTCACTTGAGCGAAACTCTCACATTTATTATTAAACATTGGCCTCTCTCTCTCTCTCTCTCTCTCTCTCTCTCTCACAGCTTGAGTGCATATTTAGTTTACTTGTCCTATCTAATGCGTCTTAGTAACCTTTTATTGTTGAATCCACACCATGTGAAGTTATTTTTTTTTTTTTTTGTGTGTGGAAGTTAAGAATGGAGGTTGCAGATTTGCGCTAGAGATTTTGGAGACATTCAGCCGAGCTATCCCCTTGTAGAATGGCTATATTGATAGCTCTCCATTTATTTTGGTGGTTGGTTGTTGGCAAGCAGCTCTCCCGTTTGTGTATAAATGGGAAGAGCTGTGAGCTGAGATTGCAATGAGAGAGATCAAGAGTGAAGAAAAGAGAGAGTTGTGAGAAGTGTATGATCTGTGAGTTGAGTTGAAAGAGTGAAACTCCTCTGTTTTTGTATTTGTTTTGATCATAGTAAAGCTTTCTCTCTTTCTCCCGTGGACGTAGGCACTGGGCCGAACCACATAAATATTTATGTCTCAAAGTGTGTGATTGCTTGCTGATCATTTTTTGGATGTGTTTTAATCCTAACAAGTGGTATCAAAGCCAAGTTGAACGAGTTTCAGGAAAAAAAAAAGGTGTTTTTTTTCGAAACTGAAGTTTTTTGAGTTGCTCGAAATCACGCTTTGAGTACACTAGAAGGACTGTCTCGACGAAAGCATTCCAAACCAGAAAAATCAATCCAAGAAGATTATCCACGCACCCTCACGCGCGTCGCTGGAGACTCGTTGGAGGATTGCCAGAAAGTTCAACCCGACAAGGAAGCTGAAGTTGAAGATGACCCTTCAATCCTTTGTGTAATAAATATTTATTTGTGAAAATATACACAAGTCTTGTGTTGGCAGAGTGGCTAAAGCCCAGGTGTGTTGGTGCTGGAAGTCAGGAGTTCAAAACTCCTTGGCAACAAATCTTTTTTTTTCTTTTGAAAATCCACTGGAGCTGAGCCAAAACCGAGCCGCCCAAGCCATTGACCAAAGTTGAACCGCATTGACCAAGCTATTAACCGAGCTGCTGACCAAGCCACGCCACCGCTACTGACGTCAACCTGACACTAGCCAGATCAAAGGAATTAGCTGGTGCTTCTCAAGCATACCAGATTTCACTAATCTGAACCATTTAACCTGTTCTGGCTTGATCCGAGCCATTCTGAATCCGTTTTTGACGATCCAATAGCGCTTTCCAACCATTTGGAATATTCCGAACACATCTGTATGGTCAAATTTTGCAAATTAGATTTCAAAAATTTGAATTTTTTTTTTTGGCATTCCGAAGTGCTTTTCCGACTAATTTGACCAGTCCGGACTCAACGGCAAAGTCTGATTTTTCAGACAGAGATCGTTTTCTGTAGAGACAATTATTGATGGAGGAATCAACATCAACTTTGGGATCCATGATCAAGCTGAATGCTTCCAACTATGCAATTTGGAAGCCCAGAATGGAAGATATCTTATACTGTCGAGATTTGTTTGACCCCATTGAGCTTAATGGAGTTAAACCATCTGCGGAGAAGGATGAAGATTGGAAGCGGAAGAACCAAAAGACCATTGGTCAGATCAGACAATGGATTGATCATAGTGTCTTCCACCATGTCTCCCAAAAGACTAATACCTATGCTCTTTGAATAAAATTGGAAGGCATGTACCAGTCGAAGACTGCTCGAAATAAAGCCCTCCTAATGAGAAGGCTTGTAAATCTGAAGCTGAAAAGCAGCGTCTCTGTTGCAGAATACACCAGTGAGTTCCAAAATCTGGTGAACCAACTAGTAACTGTCAAAATGGAGTTGGATGATGACATGTAGGCCCTATTGCTGCTTAGCTCCTTGCTAGATAGTTGGGAGACGTTAGTGGTGTCCCTTAGCAACTCTGCAACAGGAGGAAGACTGACCACGAACATGGTCACTGATGTTTTATTTAGTGAAGAAACAAGAAAGAAAGACATTGGTGGAGATCAGTTCCATGCCCTCGTCACAGAAAATAAAGGTAGAGGCAGAGGCAAAGGAAAATGAAAAAGTAGAGGACGCAGCAGAAGAAGATCACAAGACAGAGGGAAGTCCAGAGAAGGTACGAGCTGGCGAAGGTTCAAGTGTTACCATTGTGGCCAAGAGGGCCACATAAAGAAATATTGCTATGCCTTGAAGGGAGAACAAAAAACAAGGCAATAGACAGCCAAAGACCGAAGATAGGAATACTGCAGTTACTGTCTCAGAGGATATTGCATTATTCTCTGTTGAAGAAAAAGAATGCCTCCATATGTCAGATAACGACACCCAATGGGTGGTAAATACAACAGCTTCCTACCACGTTACTCCCCGGAAGGAGTTCTTCAGTATGTACCAAGCTAGAGATTTTGGTACAGTGAAGATGGGTAACTCTAGTTTTTCGAAGATTGTGGGAATCGGTAATGTTCGTATCCAAACCAAAGTTGGGTGCACGATGGTGTTGAAAGATGTCAGGCATGTTTCCAATTTACGCCTGAATCTTATTTTAAGGATAGCCTTAGATCGATAAGGCTATAAGAATTACTTCGGCAAAGGCATATGGAAATTGAAGAAGGGATCTCTGGTGGTAGCCAAAGGACAAGCAACTGATACGTTGTACAAGACTCATGTGAATGTGATTTCAGATAGCCTCAACACAGCAGAATATGAAGCATCACCAAATTTGTGGCACAAAAGACTGGGTCACATGAGTGAAAAAGGGTTGCAGATTCTAGCAAAGAAGTGTCTTATTCCCTTTGCTAAAGATACGAAATTGAATCCTTACGACAACTACTTATTTGGGAAGCATGATAGAGTCGCTTTCCACTCATCATCTAGAAGACAATTGGAGTTATTGAGCAGAGTATACTTTGATGTATGTGGTCCCATAGAAGTGGAATCTTTGGGTGGCAGAAAATACTTCCTGACGTTTTGACACAACCCAAACCCGCCCTTATAGGTTTAGCGTCGTAACCGGCTAGTAATCCTCCGATTACCGAAGGCCTCTGAACAGAATAACATATAATGTAAGGGGCTGCGAAAGCCAATATATAAAATACATAGTCCATTGAGCTGTGTAGACATACATGGGACAGAAAATTAAAAAAAAAAAAACTTTATATACTTAGGCGTGACATCATAAATACAGTAATTCATGTCACACTCAAACAGATGTAACAAAAGGGGACTTGGCCCAATATATACATAAGCAAAAAGCTTGTTTATAGACCAACAGAAAACAGGCTTCAAACATGTGCGTCACAAAAGGGAACCTCCTCTGGAGGCACGATAACTGGCTGACACAACTGAGACGCCAGGTTATCAACTCTGAGCCTAGTCACATGCCTGGTTACCTACATACATAAATAATAGAGTGAGCTGGAACCTAGTGAATAATAACAAAGTAAAGATTTTAATGAATGATGTCCGTAACAGATTTAGATTTCAATTCTCTTATCAAAACAGAAACGTAGGTATCTTTGTATCAGAAATGGAGTCATAGTCATTCAAATCTTGCGTAGGATATCCATTAACATTATCATATCTCTTTGGTCAAGCATGTCAAGTTCCATAATGGAACCTCCAGTACCGGGTAACATATCTTATATACGGGCCACGGTATTATTCCCTCGGGCAAGGGCCTGGCCACGGTATTATTCCCTCGGGCGAGGGCCTCATGACCATAAGCCACAGTACTATGTCCTCTGGGCGAGGGCCTCTGCTAAGGATACCACAATTACATATCAAAGAAAGTTAGACAATCATTCATTCATATAAAGCATAGCATCTAGAAAATTGAGAACATTTCATAAAACAGATTTTATTTCATCATACAAAAAATAAATAAGATTGAACATAGTTTTATTAAGTTATTACTCACAGATAGCTACACATATAGCTTGATTGCAAACCAATGGATCAACAACTCACGGCGTGTGACCTACACAAACATAACAGATACATACACTGAAACACACACTTGGATTGTCTTTAACTTATTTCATTTCATTCTTAGTGTGTTTCTAAGTTTTATCCTCATTATTGTGTCTTAATTATGGCCTAGGAATGCCTAGGATGTAATAAGGATGCCAAAATGCACTTGAAAAAACTGAGTCACAAATGCTGAAAACAAGGCTCTCTCGAGCGCAACTTCCTTCACTTGAGCGAAGGCTCAAAAATGTGAGTGGTCGCTCGAGTGCAACTTCGGTCGCTCAAGCAGTCTGCATCTTTGCAAAACTACTGGTTGCTTGATTTTTCTACTCGACGGTCGCTCGAGCGTGAGACTGAGGTTTTCGCTCAAGCGCAAATCTTGTCGCTCGAGCGGTCTACAAAACATGAAAACTTCTGAGAGCATGCAATTTACGCTTGAGCCAACTTTTGGCCGCTCGAGCGGAGGTGCAAAAACAAAGGTGGCCGCTCGAGCGCAGGATCCGTCGCTCGAACGGTGAGGTTGAATTCTGGAATTTTCAGATTTACCTCCAAGCTTCAAAACCCAACCTTAACCTTTCAAGCCTAAAGTTGAGAAAACATATATATAACGTATAAAACTTTTTGAAATGAAAGTAATTTTGTAAAATCAAGGCCCAAAAGCATGTGAATTGCTCAAACTCAAACTTGAAATGTTGAAAGCATGACATGCATAGAAGTTCTCGACTTCAAAGCTTCCAAATCATGATCAAATGAGGCAATTTGCTAGAAAACAAGATGAATTCTCAAAACTAAGATAGACTTGGTACATGCATGTGAGAATTACTTGAAATTCAACCCAAAGATGTGATGGAAGTACATGCATGCATGGTATGGCTTCAATTCATCAATTCTAGCTCAATCATTGTTCTACATCTCTAACTTTTCTTGAATTCTTGTATGGAGGAGTCAAACATAAACTTAAGGAATGAAAATCTTACCAAAAGTTCTCAATTCCTTGAATTCTTAGTGAGTTCTAACTTAATTCTCCAATTGCCCTTCAATTCCCTAGCAATTCCTTCATTTCCTTCTTGAATTCAACTCTCTCTCACTTTAACTCTCTCTCTTTCTCTCTCTCATGTTAGAAGCTCGAGGAAGAAAATGAGAATGTAAAGTGTAGTCTTGAAGTCTCATATAGGCCCAATTATGAAGGTTTAATACACTGTGCTTAAGCTAAGCAAATGGGTATTATTAATTCTAATTAATTCGTCTCGAATCGAATTTCAATTAAACCCACCATAAATTCTTAAAAATCCCATGTAACACAAAAATCAAGTCAATTTCATGATCGGATGCTGATAAGGCCATCAATTCGCAAAACAAAATGAAAACACGAACAAATATTTCTATGATAAACACATAAAAACACAAATAATACAACACACATGCAATTAATGTAGAATTTTCTCTTAATTACTTATTAGGCATCCTTAATCATGGTTTAACAGTTAATCATAGGTTGGAGTTGTTACACGTTTATTGATGATGCATCACAGAAAGTATGGGTTTATGTCCTAAAGACCAAAGCTGAGGTGTTCCAGCATTTTCAGGCATTCCATGCTATGGTGGAAAGGGAGACCGGAAAGAACCTGAAGTGTCTCCGAACAGACAATGGAGGCGAGTACACGTCAAAGGAGTTTGAAGCCTACTGTGCTATTCGCAGCATCTGGCATAAGAAGACTGTTCCTGGAACCCCACAACACAATGGTGTAGCCGAGAGAATGAACCGGACCATTGTGGAGAAGGTCAGATGTATGCTCAAAATAGCAAAGCTGCCAAAGCCATTTTGGAGAGAAGTTGTTCGTGTTGCTTGCTATTTGATCAACAGATCGCCATTAGTTCTACTAAATTTTGAGATTCCAAAAAAGGTATGGTTTGGAAGAGAGATTTCTTACTCTCACTTGAGAGTGTTCGGGTGCAAAGCATTTGCACATATATCGAAGGGGCATAGGCAGAAACTGGATGATAAAGCTACTCCATACATTTTTATTGGCTATGGAGATGAAGAATTTGGATACAGATTGTGGGATCCGCAAAACAAAAAGGTCATTTGAAGTCGAGATGTGGCGTTTCAAGAAGGCCAGACCTTAGAAGACTTTAGGCAACCAGTCAAACCCAAAGTTGATGATGTTTCAGAAATTATTTTGAATCCTGCGCCATCATAGCATGCCACTGCTGAAGAAGAGCTACCGCAGCATGCAACCAATGATATAGAGGTGCATGATGGATTTCCAGAAGAAGAGGGTGTTGAGCAGGGGGAGCCACAAGCTCCTCTGCCAGAGACTGTTGGTCCACAGTTACGAAGATCAACAAGAGAGCCTACGCCATTGTCAAAATACCCTGCTTCTGAATATATTTTACTTCTTGATGAGGGGGAGCTAGAAAGTTTTTAAGAAGTTCAGAATCATACGGAGAAGAGTGGCTGGCAGCAAGCTATGCAAGAAGAGATGTAGTCTTTGCAGAAAAATCAGACTTATGATTTGGTAAAACTTTCCCAAGGTCGAAAAGCACTAAAGAACAAATGGGTGTTCAAGTTGAAGAAAGATGACAGTGGAAAGCTAGTCAAGTATAAGGCTCGATTGGTTGTCAAAGGTTTTGGGCAAAAGAAAGGTATTGATTTTGATGAAATCTTCTCGCCAGTTGTGAAAATGACATCCATTCGAGTAGTTTTGAGACTAGCGGCCAATTTGAATTTGAAACTTGAACAAATGAATGTGAAGAAGGCATTTTTCCATGGTAATTTGGAGGAAGAAATTTACATGGAGAAACTAGAAGGTTTTAAAGTAAAAAGGAAAGAAAACTTAGTCTACAGATTGAAGAAGAGTCTCTACGGCCTCAAACAAACGCCGAGACAGTGGTACAAGAAGTTTGACTCATTCATGGTGGGTCATGAATATAAGAGAACTGCTGCAGACCAATGTGTATATGTCAGGAAATTTCTCGGTGAAAAATTCATCATACTTCTGCTCTATGTTGATGACATGCTAATTGTTGGACAGGATGCCACAACAATCAGATCACTAAAGGAGGAGTTATCACAGTTCTTTGACATGAAGGACCTAGACGCTACACAACAAATTTTGGGTATGAAAATTATACGTGACAGGAAAGCCAAGAAATTGTGGTTGTCACAGGAGAAGTATGTTGAACGAGTGCTTGAAAAGTTCAACATGAAAAATGCCAAGCCAATCAGTACTCCTCTAGCTAATCATTTCAAGTTGAGCAAGAGTTCTTGTCCCTCTTCTACAAAAGAAAGAGAAGAGATGGAGGCAATTCCCTACTCATTTGCCATAGGGAGTTTAATGTATGCAAGGGTATCTAACCGACCAAATATTGCTCATGCTGTTGGAGTTGTGAGCAAATTCCTTTCCAAGCCAGGGAAATAGAACTATAACAGTCAAGTGGATTCTGAGGTACCTTAAGGATATATGTAAAATGTGTCTGTGCTTTGAAGGAGTAAAACCAGTCTTAGAAGGCTATACTGATTCAGATATGACAGGCGATCTTGATGGTAGGAAATCTACATAAGGATTTATGTTCACTTTCGCAGGGGGAGCTGTGTCTTGGCAATCCAAGCTGCAAAAATGTGTTGCTTTATCCACAACCGAGGTAGAGTATATTGCCGCAGCGGAAGCTGGGAAAAAGATGTTGTGGTTAAAGTGATTTCTCCAAGAACTTGGACTAGAGCAGGAAAAGTTTACAGTACATTGTGATAACCAGAGTGCCATAGACCTGAGCAAGAATTCTATGTACCATTCTTGCACGAAGCACATTGATGTTCGGTATCATTGAATACGTGAAGTGATGGAAAAACAATTGTTGAAACTGGTCAAGATTCACACAGATAATAATCCAGCCGACATGCTTACAAAGGTGGTCTCGAGAGACAAACTCGAAGTGTGTAGGGACATTGCTAGGATGAACTTCTAATAAGGATCCTACTCTTCATAGGTGTGGAGGGGGAGAATTGTTGAATCTACACTATGTGAAGTTATTTATTTATTTATTTATTTGTGTGTGGAAGTCAAGAATGAAAGTTGCAAATTTGGGCTAGAGATTTTGGAAACATTCAGCCGAGCTATCCCCTTGTAGGGTGGCTGTATTGATAGCTCTCCATTTATTTTGGTGGTTGGTTGTTGGCAAGCAGCTCTCCCGTTTGTGTATAAATGAGAAGAGCCGTGAGTTGAGATTGCAATGAGAGAGATCAAGAGTGAAGAAAAGAGAGAGAGTTGTGAGAAGTGTATGATCTATGAGTTGAGTTGAGAGAGTGAGACTCCTCCTCCTCTGTTTTTGTATTTGTTTTGATCATAGTGAAGCTTTCTCTCTTTCTCCCATGGACGTTGGCATTGGGCCGAATCACGTAAATATTTGAGTCTCATTTGTGTGTGTATGATTGCTTGTTGATCATTTTCTGGGTGTGTTTTAATCCTAACATTTAGTGTATTTAAATTTTCATATTTTGCCTTCATATTTAAAACCTCTTAAATCCCAGTCTACTTTGAGCTTTTGTAATTATAATTGAGCATCCATTGTAATGTTATTGATGCATCAGATTTCTCAAGTTGATTCCACCTAAACAAATGATTGAGGTTTCAATTGAAATCAAGTTCCTTGGTTGAGTTCCAATGCTCTTATATGTGTTGGTGTTGTATATATGAACTTCCAAAGCATGAAATTTACCTCTTTTTGAACTGCTTTTTCCTAATTGCTGGGAAAAAATCATGCAAAGTTTTTATCTTTTGGACACCCATTTTGAAATTTATTGGATGGGGTTTGAAGAACATGAGCATTCAACTTTACCAATGTTTATCCTTTTGTGGACTGGGCATAGTTTTGGATATGAGAGATGAGAACTGCATTATCTACTGTTATGATCAAAGTACTTACGGATTTTATCTTCTGGATTAAATTTGACACTTCCTCTGGTTACTAGTTGCTTTGACATGAAGAGTACTAATATCTATATATGTTGTCTCTAGTAGTTAGGCCACATTATTCTATACTAGAACAGGTATGACCTGCAAAGTCATGATGGACACCACTGAGTTCAATGTTTTTTTCTTGGTGAGACCAATCTAAAATTGTATATCATTATTGTTGTTGGCATGCTCTCTAGTTTTGTTTTATGTGCTAACCTAACTACATTTATTTTTATCTTCTATTGTATGATTTGCAAAACTCAGGGAATTAGTGTTCTTTTTTGTCTTTTTGGTTATCATGCTTGTTTCTCAAAGTAGAAAATACACTTTTTAATGACTAGTCTATTGTTTTTTACAATGCTTTGATTATATTTGTATGCTTGTTTCCAGTACGTTAATTGTTGGGATTGTTTGTTGCTGACATTTTTCATTAAATTGATGACTTGTAACAGGACAGCTATGGCATCCATTGATGTTTGGATGAAGAATGCTTCTAGAAAGGCTCCCAATGTCGGTGCGATCTTCATGTCAAATAGAACTATAACAGGAGAGTGTTTTAAGACAACTATTTGGCCTTCCACATGCTTTTGTTACTTTGTGAAAGAAGTCAAAGCTAGAATGGTTTTATTTCTTTTCGAATTTGAGCAAAGAAAACTCTATGGTGTATTTCAGGCTGTAATGGATGGTTCAATGAATATTGTACTCCATGCATATCATTCAACAGGAAAATTATTCCCTGCACAAGTATCAATTGATGATTATGTGATTTTTTGTTGTTTCTTCCTAGCTTCATTCTTTCATAGCTTTCATTAGGCTCAAATTTGTTGTTGCTTAATTACATATATATATTTTTTCCCTTTAGCATATGTGAATCACCAGATATTGGCTCTTTGAGATGTAATGTAACCTCTTTCCTTTTTAGACCAATATTATGCCTATCATTCAATTTTGTCGTGTTCAGGTTCGATTTAGTGTGATTGGAATTGTTGTCCTCTTTTTTAACATGATTTATGTGATGCTATTAAAGATAATTACTATGTAGCGACAAAGGTCCACTTTGGTCTGTCTAAAGATCAGGTTTGCTCTTATTCACATTTCTTGTAGAATCTAGGCTCATCATGTGGCAAAGGATTCATATTCTGTCCAATATGCAGTTTAAGTTCAGTTCAGCTCAATCAAAGAATGCCATAGCAGGGTAATAACAAGACCACTTATTCCTTATAGAAGCCAAGCAAACAAACATACTTCTTAATGGGATAGTTGGTGACCTGATGAAGCTTGTTGTGGGAAGCTGTGATTGACTTATTGTGAAAGGAAATGAACTAAACATGTATGAGTTGGAATTGAACATTACATGTTGGTTATAACAAGCCATAACCTGTTTTGAACACTCACTTTCTATTGTTTGAGTATGCAGGTTCAAAGGCTGTCATACTTGTTTCATTCTAGTAAGGTCAGAGTACAAAGATCTTTGGAAAAAAAAAAAAAAGAGTCAAATCTTATAATAAATCCCTTGGCTGATTCTGGCAAACTTGAGCTAGAGAGAGATGACTCCATGGTTGAAAGTCAAGCTACGAATTCAGTGGATGTACTCCAATCACTGACTGCAAGGATGTCTTTTTTCGGGCTCCGTTCATGTCTGGAACAAGCAACGAGATCACCTCATTTCATGAATATGCTACTCACTCTACCAGTATTTCAGCAAGCTCGTCTTTTTCTGGAAGTCAATCAGTCCCATTGCAAAAGGAGTCAGAGCACATAGATATCTCTTCTTATAACGCTTCATTGGTCCTTGGCGATTACATACCACTGTCCTCCCCTAAACATCTTGATGCAACAGAGAATGAGAATGCTTTTTCAAAGGCTGGGGTTTTGAAAGATACCAAATAGAATATGCCTCATGTGATGGTTATATAGATCTGTCCTCTAAAGCATGTATATTTCCCATGGAGGGATTAGCCAGCTTTTGTATTCAGTCCAGGAAGGGATCAACGTGACAAAAAATATCTGAGGGTTAAGGGCCTATATATTCTAATACTCAAGGTGAAAGAACAAGTGTGTTTTCTCGTTTGAATTTGGTGTCAAAAGCTGATGTAGAAGATAATGAAGACGACTCTGAAGTGACTGAATCAGTGTATGAAATTATGGAGAAGTTGTAGCGGTCTCATGAAAATTGGAAAAGGGCGACAAGGAAAACTAAAAGTATTTCACGTGAAAAAGGAGGGAACCATCTGAAAAAGAGAGCTAGTGTGTTTTCTCGCTTAAATTTGGCTTCTAACAATGTTGTGGAAGAAAACAATGTTGCAGAAATATTTCAGGGCAAAGAGAGAAAAAGAAAGAGACGCGAAGTAGTTATCAGAAATCATGGTAGTGAGAACTTACAGCCAACTATCCAGGTGCAGCTGAATGAAGATGCATCTCAAGTTGAAGAGGATCCAGTGGATACGTGGAGTGGGAAACAAATAGGAGAATGCATTTCACTTCTGAATGTTAACGAGGAAGGCAAAATGCTGAAGATGTGAAACTGAGGGAAGAAATCGTGTAGATGGTGAAGAACAATAGAAGAGAACATTAGTTAGGTCCATGCCAAGAAACAAGTCAAACGCCAAAATCGATGATAATCAAACCGGGTTATCGCAAAATGACATAAAACCAGCTCTGATATACCCAACCATCAGTGATGGCAATGGTGAAGAGTAGTGGAAAGGCTTGACCAATATGGATTCAATGTTGAGAAAACAGGATGGTCCAGGAAAGAACTGCTTTGGAGAGATGGGCACAAAGCCATTGAAGGAGACAAGGAAAACTAGAAGTATTTCACGTGAAAAAGGATCTGAAAAGAGAGCTAGTGTGTTTGCTTGCTTAAATGTAGCTTCTAATAATGCTGTGGAAGAAAACATTGCTGTAGAAATATTTTGTGGGAATAAGAGAGAGAGGCACAAAGTAGTTATCAGAAATCATGATAGTGAGAACTTACAGATGACTATCCAGGTGCAAATGAATGAAGATGCATCTCAAGTTGAAGAGGATCCAGTGGATACATGGAGCGGGAAACAAATAGGAGAATGCATTCCACTTCTGAATGTTAATGAGAAAGGGAAAATGCTGAAGATAGAGTGTGAAACTGAGGGACGAAACCGTGTAGATGGTGAAGAATAATAGAAGAGAAGAAGATTAGTTAGGTCGATGTCAAGAAACAAGTAAGATCCCAAAAATTCTCTCAAAATGACATAAAATCAGCTCTGATATGCCTAACCATCACTGATGGCAATGGTGAAGAGCAGTGGAAAGGCTTGACCAGTATCGATTCAATGTTGAGAAAACAGGATGGTCTAGGAAAGAACTTCTTTGGAGAGGTGGAGACAAAGCCATTGAATGTATACCAACTTCGTTGTCTGTCTGCATCAGCTGGTATCAAAGATCTGGACAAAGAAGTACTCTTTGTAGATGAAGGACAAGCAGAATGTACAAAGACATTTTTTGGCACTGGGCATGAAGAATGTGGTGAGCAAGATGCTTGAGTTATATGTGAAACTGGCATTGTTTGGTACCTATAGAACTAGTTAATAGCCACTGACTCGAAATCTTTTTGTGTTATGGTACATAATGGGGGAACTTGGAGAATGTTTGAAGGGTAAATTACAAATATATCCCCTGAGATTTGCTTAAAGTACAGATTGCCCAATGTGGTTTGAAAAATTACAAATACCCCCTTATTAGAATTTTTTATTTAACAGAATTAACTAAAAAAGTGAAATTCATAATTGCTCTCCTATATAATAATAAAATTACCTAAATTATTAATTAAAACATATTTCTAACATTATTAAAAATTATTAATTGATTTGACGATTTATTAATAAAAGGGGCGATTTGTTATGAAATTAGAAACCTTAGGGGTGGAATGTAATTTCTAAAATCACAAGGGCCAATTTGTATTTTAATCAAACCTTAGGGAGTGTGTTTGTAATTTATCCATGTTTGAAAGAAATTGGTAAATGAATGAATCATTCGGAATCCTGGTGGTATGCAAAATTGTAAATGAAAATAGTTTTGGGAACATAAATGTTAGTTTTTGTTCCAAGAAGAATTAAGTGAAAGTAGAGTTATGATTCCATGTCCATATTCATACTTCTTAGCTGCTCCATGATATTGCAATTATGCTTGCAAATGAGGTGTAGTGGTAGAACATCATAGAAGTGCTCATGTTTAAGGTGGCTCGAAAAGGCCTATGAGCATGCTCATTTGCCAAGTCAAATTCATTAATCAATCAAATGTCACAAAGGTGGCGCAACTTGTACACAAGATGTACACACGTAAAAAATATAAAACATAAAAATATAATTAAAAAAAATTACAAAATCAATCATGGCAAAAAGGAAATCTCTCCCAACCACGAAAATGAGGGAAACATGAAAAGTTCCCTTCCCGTTCAAAAATGACTTCTCACAACTATCAAAACATCTTTCTCTCGTTCCAAATACACCCCACATGATCCAAAGAGAAGAAACCTTTCATAGCTTCATAAAAGGTCTTTGATGGAATAGTTAACTAGAATATATGGTTGTAGCCATGGTTGTTATAATCTCACCATTTATGATTCAATTCATGTAGTTGAATTTTAACTTGAGTGAATTTATGATTCAATTATGATTTACTACTATTCATTGCGATTTATTATGCTTTAAGTGAATCAATTATATTTGTATAATGCATGACACGGTGTCATTTTTTGTGCAAAAAAAAAAAGAGAAATAAACTAATGGTATTGATATACGCGATTTTGTTTGTATTTAAATATGTAATTTAGTTATATTGATATTTATTTCATTTTAAACACTGTATTTTTATATGCATATATAAAATTATGGAGAAATTCTATTTCCACCGCCCTTATAAACTCAGTGAACACACTTAATGAAAAATTAAATTAATGACAATTATATCCTAATTAAAAATTACTGTAATAGCCATTGATCAACACTCATAATAATATATATACAAATTCTCTATACACATCTTTTAGAAATAAAAATATCTCAATATACACTTTTTGAAACAAAAAAATTAAACTATAATTTTTTTTTTGTAGTCACTTTGCTTCTTACACACTCTGTGCTCCTCTTTGTTATTTGCAAACAAAACATCTCCTCTATTGCTTTAATCTTTAAGTTTATACTCAATTATTAACATCGTTTAATTATTAGTTCAACAATTTTTATTTGATTTTGATCAGCACTCCTAATAATTTTTTTTTTTTTTTTGCGTTTTTTAGTCGGAAAGAGAGTGCCGAATTTGTTAAATTAATTCGGTTTTCAAATACCGAAAAAATATGAATAGTTCGTCACTAGAACTATTCGGTCTTAGAGTTCCGAGCAAAATTAATATTTTCGGCACTAGAATTCCAAATTTTGTTATTATTTTCGGTTTTTATTATCCGAATTATTTTACTTAATTCGGCTATGTAGAACCGAATTGAAATTTTCCTTACTAAAGAACTATTCGGGCATGCACTGAAGAACCTAGGAAAGGTGGGCTGAAGTCAATTAAAGAGGGTAGTGGCGAATGTTTCCAAGATATTTTTGTACTGAAGAACCTAGTCAATTTATATAATTGGGGCATCGTCTTCTTCCCTCCTGTTTGAAGAACCTAGTCAATTTATAATTTTGGGGCATCGTCTTCTTCAAGAAATAGGATGATGATGGTGAAGATATTTTTACTTTAATCCTGTTTGAACTTCTTCCTTCTTGTTTGAAGTAGAATTGTAAATTGGGATAAATTAAAGTGTGTGTATTTTGAGGGTAAAGTGTGTGTACATATGAGTGAAGGATTTATTTATAATTTTAAGGATGTGAATTGAGATAATTACTTAATAATTAAATTAATAGAGATGTGTATTGAGAAAAGATTTGCCCTGAGTTTATTAGGGTGGTGGAAATAGAATTTCCCAAAATTATGTGTTATGCTAAATAAAGTGAATTTTAAGATTCACAATTCAATTCACGTTTTGACAATAACAGTTGTGGTCACATTTTTTGATATCATATCTGGTGCTTACGTGTCACTTCTGGTATACAGGATGTTTTGACTATTGTTATTGTCCGAATTGTCCCCAATTTAGTTATGTTCAAATAGTTTTCTAGTGCTATTGGGTTTTTGATGATATATATATTAGAGGACGTGATAAATTGCAATCTATGGCTTGAATCTTGATTTTAGTCCCAAACTAGGCAGGAAAAAATATTCATTCCATTTGTTAGTGTGCTTGATATAATATGTTTGTGCATATATGGCATTTTTCACATCTACTGCTTGTCTTAGTTTTGCATTTATGTTACTGAGGGATGTGGACATTAGATGATATTTGTTGTACTCCTTGAAACTGCAGAGAGATCATCTTTGGAGAGAAGAGACAGAAAAATAATACCAGGGAATCTTTGAGAAAAAAGCACCGCAGCGTGAGCCGAAGTGAGAGCCCACAATGCAAATCATATAACAAAGATAGGGATAGGGAGAAGGAAAATGGCGCAAATAGGGACCAAGAAAGGGATTGTGACAAAGACCGAGGTAGAGCTCATGATGCAAAAAGTGGGAGGCGAAGGGAGAAGATGTTAGGATCAAGCACTTACCATCTCACCAAAATTCGTAGGTAATAGTAAAGACGCAACTTTATTTCCTTAAAGGGTACAATGTGAAGTGCCAAAAGTCAACTGTGAAATGGCCTAAATCTGGACCTCCTGCTGGCCCAAACCCAAGTCAACAGAAGAGAAAGGAACGACCACGATAGAGAGAGTGTTGAAAATTCCAAACCCAATTCCGTCAAGAACTAGAAGCTTCATACTTAGCAATGAAGCATCACATGTTAAATGTGTAGAAGAAAGAAGAAGCTTGCAGAATGATGAAGAAGATTGAAGAAGAAAGAAGAACTCAAAAGCATAAAGAAGAAGATGAGGAAGCTTCATGGAAGCTCACCTCCATTAATGGTCAAAAGCTTCACCATGAAGCAAATGAGGAAAATGTGAAGTTATGTGCTGTATACAACTCACACACACGGATTGTAATCCTATAAATAGATTGCATTAGTTATTGTATTAGATCGTGAGATAGATTATGAGAGATGAGATAGATCAATGAGACAAAGAGATACTATAGAAATTAAAGAAATAAAATTAGTGTGTTTGTTCTTCCAAATTCATTCTTAATATATCAGTGGGATTCCATTCTCATATCTCATCAGTGGAATTAATTTTCTATCAGTGGTGTCAGAGCATATAAAGAAAATTGCCATAATTTCCCAATAGTGGTATCAGAGCCAGGACAATCTAGAAAAACAAAATCAAAACCAGCTCAAACAAACATCCGAGTGAACTACACCTTCCAGTCAAAGTTGCCAAGAGTGGTCAATACTCTCCCACGCGCCACACTCTTCTTCACAGAGACATGGTTTTTTCCATCCAAACAAAAGGAAATTATCCAGCAGGCAAAGTTACAATTGAACCACAAAGCCGAGCCATCAAGTCGAGCTGCCAAGACGAGTTGTCAAATCCAATCGCTGACGTCACACTGACACAAGCTGATCAATGAGAAATTATCCAAGGTTGTTAAAATCGGAATCCTACGTTGGATCGTTGGAGGTGTTTATAGGATCGGATCGTAGAATCGGATCGAGGATCGTAAGATCCTACCGAAAAAGACAAATTACATAATAATTTAATTTAAATAAATATTTCTTATAAAGTATACACAAAATGAACTTATATTCTATTAAAAAGAAGTGAAGATATTGTGAAAAATATATAATACTCCATGTAAAATGTACATATAATATTATGCAATAGAAAATCCGACGGTAAAAGTTCTGTATTTTATCAAAAAAGAAGGTGAAGAAGAAGAAGAATTCTATAACAAAATACTTTACAATGTACAATAATGCATAAAAAATGAAGAAAAAATATTTAACAATATTGGAAATGAAAATAGATTAAGAACTCAAAAGAGTAGCTTAGTTGAATGATAAGGTTTGTCGTTAGCATCCCTAGTGAAGCGGATTCGAGTCACAAAAATAATTTCTCTAGAAATTGGGATAAAGTTGCAATCATCTTACCCTTCTTAGACTCCGCTAAAGCTAAGTTTGTTTTTCCGACTATTTAATTTTCTTAAATTACCGCAATATTTGAATGTTTGTTTCCTAGTTTGTTTTTCTTAGTCTATTTGATTCAATACTACTTAATTTTTAATACTTATTTTGACGACATAAATTGGTATTTAGACAACATAAAATTTACAACAAAATATGTCATACAATACAAAACAAGGCTTATAAATTGGATCGGATAGGATCGGATTCGGATCGAGATTCCACGATCCTATAAGATCCCATTACTAGGATCGAAAGATCCTACCTACAAAAAGTTTTTTACATGATCTGGATCGATTGTACTCAAATGGATCGTAGGATCGTAAGATCCGGATCGAGATTCTGATAACCATGAAATTATCCAGTGCTTCACAGATCACAACTCTTAACAGATTCGAACCATCAGATTGTTTTTGGCTAAATCGAAGCCATCCGGAGTCCAATCACAACAATCCAATAGTCATTTCCAACTATTTGGATCATTCCGGACACATCCGTGTGGTCAAAATTTGCAAATTTAATTCAAAAATTGCAGATTTTATTTTGGAAGACCAGCAATAAAAAATAGAGTATGAAATAAGAGAAAAATTAATGCTCAACAAGCCAACAAGACACCAAAAGAAGCCTGGAGCAACAACAAACCGAAGGTCAACCATTTGCAAATTTTTGAATGCATAGCATATACCAAAGTGCCAAACATCAAACAAACAAATACTCAAACGAAGAGCTTACCTTTAGACAACAATCAAGAAGAAAAGTCTGGTGGAAATAGAATTTCCCAAAATTATGTGTTATGCTAAATAAAGTGAATTTTAAGATTCACAATTCAATTCACGTTTTGACAATAACAGTTGTGGTCACATTTTTTGATATCATATCTGGTGCTTACGTGTCACTTCTGGTATACAGGATGTTTTGACTATTGTTATTGTCCGAATTGTCCCCAATTTAGTTCTGTTCAAATAGTTTTCTAGTGCTATTGGGTTTTTGATGATATATATATTAGAGTACGTGATAAATTGCAATCTATGGCTTGAATCTTGATTTTAGTCCCAAACTAGGCAGGAAAAAATATTCATTCCATTTGTTAGTGTGCTTGATATAATATGTTTGTGCATATATGGCATTTTTCACATCTACTGCTTGTCTTAGTTTTGCATTTATGTTACTGAGGGATGTGGACATTAGATGATATTTGTTGTACTCCTCGAAACTACAGAGAGATCATCTTTGGAGAGAAAGAACAGAAAAATAATACCAGGGAATCTTTGAGAAAAAAGCACCGCAGCGTGAGCCGAAGTGAGAGCCCACAATGCAAATCATATAACAAAGATAGGGATAGGGAGAAGGAAAATGGCGCGAATAGGGACCAAGAAAGGGATTGTGACAAAGACCGAGGTAGAGCTCATGATGCAAAAAATGGGAGGCGAAGGGAGAAGATGTTAGGATCAAGCACTTACCATCTCACCAAAATTCGTAGGTAAAAGTAAAGATGCAACTTTATTTCCTTAAAGGGTACAATGTGAAGTGCCAAAAGTCAACTGTGAAATGGCCTAACGCTATGTTTGGTAACTTAGGAGAGAAAAGAAAAGAAATGATTACTTAAGTAATAAGAGAAAAGAAAAGAAAAGAAATGATTGTAATTTCTCTTCTTTTTGTTTGGATAAGTAAGAAATAAAAGAAAAGAAATGATTGTGATTTCTCTCCTTCTTGTTTGGTTAGATTTCATTAAGAGAAAAGAAAAGAAATTATTTTATGTTATATTACCAAAATAACCTTTTTATATTTTCAATCATTTTATTTCTTTTATTTTTACAGGGGTAAAATTGGTATTATGAAAATATAAACATTTGTGGATTTCTTTTCTCTCCCAATCTCTCCACTTTTGAGAAGATTGAAAATAAGGGTTATGAGAGAAATGAGTTTCTCTCCATTTCTCTCTATTTCTCCCCATTTCTTTCCACTTAAGATAACCAAACAAGGAAGAGAAATACATTTCTCTCTATTTCTTTTCTTTTCTCTCCAAATCACTCAATCCAAACACAGTGTAAATCTGGACCTCCTGCTGGCCCAAACCCAAGTCAACAGAAGAGAAAGGAACGACTACGATAGAGAGAGTGTTGAAAATTCCAAACCCAATCCGTCAAGAACTAGAAGCTTCATACTTAGCAATGAAGCATCACATGTTAAATGTGTGGAAGAAAGAAGAAGCTTGCAGAATGATGAAGAAGATTGAAGAAGAAAGAAGAACTCAAAAGCATAAAGAAGAAGATGAGGAAGCTTCATGGAAGCTCACCTCCATTAATGGTCAAAAGCTTCACCATGAAGCAAATGAGGAAAATGTGAAGTTATGTGCTGTATACAACTCACACACACGGATTGTAATCCTATAAATAGATTGCATTAGTTATTGTATTAGATCGTGAGATAGATTATGAGAGATGAGATAGATCAATGAGACAAAGAGATACTATAGAAATTAAAGAAATAAAATTAGTGTGTTTGTTCTTCCAAATTCATTCTCAATATATCAGTGGGATTCCATTCTCATATCTCATTAGTGGAATTAATTTTCTATTAGTGGTATCAGAGCATATAAAGAAAATTGCTATAATTTCCCAATAATGGTATCAGAGCCAGGACGATCCAGAGAAACAAAATCAAAACCAGCTCAAACGAACATCCGAGTGAACTACACCTTCCAGTCAAAGTTGCCGAGAGTGGTCAATACTCTCCCACGCGCCACACACTTCTTCACAGAGACATGGTTTTTTCCAGCTAAACAAAAGGAAATTATCCAGCAGGCAAAGTTACAATTTCCAATCACTGACGTCACACTGACACAAGCTGATCGATGAGAAATTATCCAGTGCTTCGCAGATCACAACTCTTAACAGATTCGAACCATCAGATTGTTTTTGGCTAAATCGAAGCCATTCGGAGTCCAATCACAACAATCCAATAGTCATTTCCAACTATTTGGATCATTCTGGACACATCCGTGTGGTCAAAATTTGCAAATTTAATTCAAAAAATTGCAGATTTTATTTTGGAAGACCAGCAATAAAAAATAGAGTGTGAAATAAGAGAAAAATTAATGCTCAACAAACCAACAAGACACCAAAAGAAGCCTGGAGCAACAACAAACCAAAGGTCAACCATTTGCAAATTTTTTGATGCATAGCATATACCAAAGTGCCAAACATCAAACAAACAAATACTCAAACGAAGAGCTTACCTTTAGACAACAATCAAGAAGAAAAGTCACAAGACATGAAGACCACAATGACCCCACACTTACCGTACGAGGGGACAAGCAGCATTTCAAGTGAAGGATAACCAATTCCAGATATCTGTGATGTGACCAGACACATGGATGAAGACTTTGAATTATTCTGCCTCTTCACAGGCAATGATCCGACAAGAATTGAAGAATCTCAACAAAAGACAAAATGGAAAAGTCATCAAGATAAAACATTCACGAAATGCCTAAGAATGAAGAGGTTCAGTGCAATGCTCATACTAGAAAACAACTAAAGAATACAACATTGAAGGTCTACCACAAGTACAAGAGAAGAATCAAATATGTGGTGTAGAAACACTTGAGGACAAGAGTAAAGATCCTTACAGCAAAAAAGAAAACTTTAATTCTTGCAACTATTGAAAGAATGAAGAAATCCACTGAATTGGGTTTGAGGGGGGAATGTTGAAAAATCCAAACCCAATTCCATCAAGAACTGGAAGCTTCATACTTAGCAATGAAGCATCACATGTTAAATGTGTGGAGGAAAGAAGAAGCTTGCAGAATGATGAAGATTGAAGAAGAAAGAAAAATCCAGAAGCATAAAGAAGAAGATGAGGAAGCTTCATGAAAGCTCACCTCCATTAGTGGTCAAAAGCTTCACCATGAAGCAAATGAGGAAAACGTGAAGTTATGTGTTGTATACAACTCACACACACAAATTGTAATCCTATAAATAGATTGCATTAGTTATTGTATTAGATCGTGAGATAGATTATGAGAGATGAAATAGATCAATAAGATAAAGAGATACTAGATGTATCCATAAAATTAAAAAAATAAAATCAGTGTGTTTGTTCTTCCAATTTCATTCTCAACATATCAGTGGGATATATCTCATCAGTGGAATTAATTTTCTATCAGTGGTATCAGAGCATATAAAGGAAATTGTCATAATTTCCCAATAAATAGAGATAGAGATAGAGAGAGGGACAAAGATAGGAGAAGAATGGTGAAATGAGTTTGTTGATGGCTATGCATTAAAGCTTTTGAGTGTTGTGGAAGCAGATGAGAATTCCAATCATCATTAGTGAAATTATTCATCAAAGTGGGTTTCGAAAACTGGGGCATTGGAATGGTTTTTGGTGATATCTCAGTTAATCAATAATCTCCTTAAGATGAGACACAGGTTCTGATGTCTAACCGTGGAAGATGGTCAATGTATTATGTGACTGGAATGACATCCATCATTCATATTTACAATCTGTAGAACAAAACATGGCTACCATAACCCCGGTTGAAAGCCAAAAGTATAGTTTGTTCTAAAATTCCTGAGATGTTGGCTGTATTCAAATTTTTATAGTTAAAAGTGCACAATTAGGTTGCTAAATTACTTATTTTGTTATTGAGATATTTCTAGGGTTCAACATTGCTACCCTCTAATGCACATCATTTTTTGGGGGGTTCTCTCTTTTAGACATGAAATGATGTTGAGAAAGGTAAGCAGTTTGCAAACCTAAATACATACTTTAAAGAACATATATATATATATATATATATATAAACAACAAACAAAAAGAAATTGACCCAAAATAAAATAAATAAATTTTTTTATGTAAATGTATATATAATCATTAATAAATAATTTTTTGTATTTAAAAGTTGTTTGGGTATAATTTCAACATTTTGGTGTTGTTGCACTGTATTTATTTGAAAGATGTGGGTTTAAAGTTTCTTTGGACTCTAGGTCACAGAACAAATTGAGATTGTTCGGCCTTTAATAGTTTAACAATTTAAGTTTGTTCGGACTTCTATGGTCAAACATGACTAATTAATTAATTTTGACTCGTTCGATGGACACAACCAAACAAACTTGATTTGTACAACCATGCACCGAACAAACTTCGACTTGGTTCGGAAACAAAACATGAAAGGTAAAGAAAAAAAAAATTCAAAATTGTCATTTTTCATTCCAATGGACGAGTTAAAAAAGTGTCGCAAATCAAACATTGTGTAAGGGAGGCAAAGATGATAACGGGTGCTATGCGGAGATGATGGTGGATGCAGATTAGGGTTTGGAAAATTAAGCGTAAAGAGAAGAGAAAGATTAGGGATGAGATTATTTTTTGAATTATTTAAGGGTGCAAAGAGAAGAAATAGAAATTTTAAAATTTTTGAATGAGTGAAAAGAAAAAAGGTGCAAGGTGAAAATTATGTTCTGGAAATAGAAACTCCCCAGTTGCCAACCCTCTTACATGGCACAAGTTTTGTGAATGCAATCAAACAAAAACAAGACATTTCAAAACAATTCAACCTTTTTATACAACAGTTGGAAAAGATTCAATCAAACATACTCTCACAATCATGCTCAGAGAACACAATATAAAGGCATAACAACTATAAATATAGACGCATTTACACAAGATAAATAGAAACAATAACAATACTGTAATTTTTCCACAAATCACTCCAACACACAACAGTTCTCACTCTAGAAAGAATAGGATTTTAATTAAAATAGTTCAAGAAGACCATAACTTGGCTCTGGATATGGTTTGGGATCAAAGGAATGAGCGATGACCCATGTTTTGAACTCTATTTTACTTTACTTAGAGAGAGAGGGAGAGAGAGAGAGTTGCATCAACACTAGAATAATGGCTCATGAACAATTTCTTGCAAGCCAAACCTGCTCAAAATTTTGTAGGGAATATTAATATGAACAAGGTAAAAAACCCAAAAGCTATGTTGCCAAACTTGCTGAAACGAACCACTAACCTAAACTATCAAAACTCTTCAAAGTAAATCAACATTTTAGAACATACCACACTTGAACAATGACATAGGCCACTAGCGGCCAAGCTTCCTAAGTAACCATCTTTTCCGAAGGTTGACATCCAAAGCCAAAAATGTCTTTGCTTTCCTCTCATCCTCCAAAAGGTCACAACCATCCAACAGTAGCTCATCATCAATATCCGATATTGATTGAAGTGCATCAATGGCGTTTGCTATTGAGTCATAGCTCTTTTCCTGCTTTTTAACCAACCTTGTTACTACACTGGTGGTATCGGTACAAGGCTCTTGAATTTCTTCACCAGTTTTCTGCACTTTTCTAGATCGTCCTGAGACCGATGGCATTTTAGTTGGCCGTTTTTTCCCTCGATCAGAGGTGTCAACATCCAATAATGGAATCTGAATGCATCCAGAAACTTGATCCATTTCAATTTCTAGGGCATTATAGTCAATCTCTGTCCCCATATCTTGACAGCTTAATCCTCCATCCGCTATTCCGCTCCCAAAAAGTATACACAAGTCATTGTAATACCCCAAGGTTTTATTTTTGTAAGCAATTGCATCAGGGTGTTCCTGCAAAATATCATATTTCCGCTACAGTAATAAGTAACATCAATAATCAACTCGAAGTCAAAGTGGACATATCTCCGGAACAGACGGATACCAATATGTATAATCCAATAATAGTTGAATGGTAAATATAATTCGTTGCTTTGATTTTTAACTACATTATAGTGAAAAACTTTCATTAGTGGAGAACCAAATAAGATACAAATGGATAGCAGGAATTACGCCTTCAAACAAATTAGAACTGAAATAATCTCTATGCCAGCTTATGTTTTTGACTTTTTTGTGCTTTTTCTTAACTTGTTTTCAACTTAGAGTCGATATTTTTTTTTTAGGTCCGTCATGACTAGATGAATATAAAAATTTTAAAAGAAAATTTTGAGTCAATTTTGAAAAAAGTTCACTAAAGATGAATAGCCCATATTATATATATATAAACTTACAGAAATTGGCTTATTTTCCACTTTTTCTGAGTATCTTTAATTTCATAAAAAAATCACATTTTTTCTTAATTTTTAGGACAGTTTAGTCAAGGACTTAAAAAGTAGAAAAATTTAACATTATCTGAAAGAAAGTGCATTAAAGACAAAAATAAGCCGAACTAGAAAAGCCAAAAAAGCCAAAGAAATGCACCTTTATATAAGCTTCCCATTTATCATCATCAGCCACAACTATTTGCAGCCTTTCATCCCATGCAAATCCGCTTTGATTGAGAAAATTGTTGATGTCCTTGTAATGTTTCATCAAGCACGTGTACTGATTTTCTAATGCATATTTGTCACACTGGACACCAAACTTTTCATAAAATGATGCATTCATGTATGCCCAAGCTTGCTCATCGAATGTGTGATTGATGTTATCCCTTCTATGCACCAGCTCCAACATAACGTCAATAAAGTAACGATCCATTGACGGTGTCCAATCCATCACCGGATGTGCACTAGCAGGGAACTGGTCTTCCTTCCCATCACCTAGAAGTTGAGAAAAAC
Source organism: Camellia sinensis (assembly GCF_004153795.1). NCBI lineage: Eukaryota > Viridiplantae > Streptophyta > Magnoliopsida > Ericales > Theaceae > Camellia > Camellia sinensis. Next base: position 943,140 of record NW_021026189.1, read on the forward strand.
CATTTATAGGAAGACCAAAAATTTAATAAATAAATAAAGGAAACCTTGCTTTAAACGTGCATGTATATCACAAAAAATGCAATTATGATTTGCTTCAAATAGAAATGAAAATGAATCTACACATGGATCAACATCCTTTCATTTGTATACCATTAAAAGTTTAAACGTTCCAGGATAAGTTATACAAGTCATTGGACAAGTATTGTGCTTCTGTGTGCTACAGAATAGTGCAATGGAGTAGATCACACATAACCTAAGATTAAGAAGCACAAACACTTTTAAAAATTTAAAAATATTAGGACACATTTGGATGTGTGTTGGACATAAGTCCAAGAGTTTCCTATAATTTTCTTAAATTTTTTAGACCTGCAAACACTTCATACATTTGGGAGATACATGACACATTAATCACATTATAAGTTTGCATAAAATAACTTGGGAGATTCAATGATAACAAAACAATGCATATTTATGCCTATTAACTACATGTTACATGGGCTTTTATAAATTTGTGAAGTACTCGTATCGGACACTTCACACTTGGGTAACAATATGTGATACATGCCCAATATGCCTAATTGGTCATGCATCCAACAAGTATGCATGGGCAATCAAGTTTACTATATAACTACGCATAAGACTTGCATTTTCAATATAAACTGTATTTAAGTTTGTAAACATCAATTTATCCTTGAAACATAAAATTAGTGTTTAAGAAATATGAAATATAGTCATGTCCTGTTGTCCTTAACAAGAGAATTAAATGAATCCTACACTTTAAAAACATATCCACACCTAACCCCATATCCGAGTCCATGTAACAGCCTATTAATCTCTCGTGCTTCAAATTTAGATTCAATAAACTTGTTTTGTTAGCCTATTTAATCCAATATGACTTTCTTTTTTTTTTTCCCTTTTTTTTTTCCCCATTTGGGCATTGTCAAATTTGTATATAGGCCACAAACATCAAAAACTAAGAAAAAAGAAGCCACGTAAAATGCAAAACAAGGCTTAAAAATTAGATTAGTGGGATCACACTTGAATTGAGATTCCACAACCTAACAAGATCCAACTATCAGGATCGAAAGATCCTACCTATTAGGGATTTTCTACACAATCGGGATCAATTTTGGCCAAATGAATCATAAAATCGTTGGATCTGGATCTGGATCAGGATTTTAACAACCATGATTTATATTGGTGATTAATTGATTTAGTAGTCTCATTTTAGTATTGTTAATTTATTATTTGTGATTTTTGGAGTAGTGTGGATGATGCTAGCCTTAGTGGAGTTCTAATAAAGTTGGGCACATGGGAATCATTTAAAGAGTTTACAAAAGGCGTGGATGGTAGTGCCTATGTGCTTGATGTAGTGTGTTTGGAAAAAAAAAAAAAAGGAATAGAAGCACTTTTGAAGATATAGGGACGGCCATTTATAGAATATCTTCAATTTCATGTTTTCATTTTTGGCTTAAAGGGAATTTTCACGAGTCTTCCTTTCGTTTGATTCTTTGGTGTGATCCATTTTGCATAGTGGCTCTAGTTTTGTGTTTGGATTGATTTCTTGGTGTATATGTGTAGTTTCCATGGGTGACTCCTTTCTTGAATCTCTATAAATGTACATCCATACTTTATCTATCAAAAATAAAAAAATAGTTTCATTCATTGAAATTTTACTTTGATAGTCCTTGTTCTAGTAGAATCTAAAGAGAAATATGAATATATACATCTATAGATGAAATTATAGAAGTTTTTAGCTGCATTTTAGGGATTACATGATAGGATCCCAACCTAGTGATTCCTAAATTTCTTTGACAAGATTTAATTGTCTTGATCACAATCTGTCCCTAATTTCTGCACCAAAAAACATCATAATTTGATGAATCTGCTGCTTTTCTTAAATATTTCTCTTTTCCAAGCATCAAAAACCGTAGGATAATATCTGTCTGAAATTGTAGCAATAAATGATCTTAATTCCAAGAAAATCACTTCCACTAAAACCAAGAATTTTTCAACCAATTTCATATTATACCTTTTATTACACCCTTAAAGCCCTTTTAACCCTATTTTTCCATTATTATTCTCCTGTCCTACATCTTGATGTAGTGTGTTTGAAAAAAAAAAAAAAGGAATAGAAGCACTTTTGAAGATATAGGGACGGCCATTTATAGAATATCTTCAATTTCATGTTTTCATTTTTGGCTTAAAGGGAATTTTCACGAGTCTTCCTTTCGTTTGATTCTTTGGTGTGATCCATTTTGCATAGTGGCTCTAGTTTTGTGTTTGGATTGATTTCTTGGTGTATATGTGTAGTTTCCATGGGTGACTCCTTTCTTGAATCTCTATAAATGTACATCCATACTTTATCTATCAAAAATAAAAAAATAGTTTCATTCATTGAAATTTTACTTTGATAGTCCTTGTTCTAGTAGAATCTAAAGAGAAATATGAATATATACATCTATAGATGAAATTATAGAAGTTTTTAGCTGCATTTTAGGGGTTACGTGATTGGATCCCAACCTAGTGATTCCAAAAATTTTCTTTGACAAGATTTAATTGTCTTGATCACAATCTGTCCCTAATTTCTGCACCAAAAAACATCATAATTTGATGAATCTACTGCTTTTCTTAAATATTTCTCTTTTCCAAGCATCAAAAACCGTAGGATAATATCTGTCTGAAATTGTAGCAATAAATTATCTTAATTCCAAGAAAATCACTTCCACTAAAACCAAGAATTTTTCAACCAATTTCATATTATACCTTTTATTACACCCTTAAAGCCCTTTTAACCCTATTTTTCCATTATTATTCTCCTGTCCTACATTAACTGCAGGATGCATTCTCCTTATTTCTTCAGGAGTGTCAATGTCATATCAGGCAGTGCCAGTGCATATGAAGAATTTGGAAACAAATCAAGAATGAATTTGAAATATAGTCAATTTATGCAAGTTAGAAAAAATAAAAGCATAGGAAAAACAAGAAAAGGCATATGTTCACAGTCGAGGAATGTTTATAAAATCAAATGAGATTGGAACCATGCACAATATCCAATCGAATAGAAGAGATTGAAAATGACATGCATGAGATCAAGTTATGCATGTTAAACATAAATTCCCAGTAGAGAAGGAGTTACGTGAGAGGGGAAAAAATGCAAATCAATGAATTTTTGTACAAGATTCAAGAAGTACTACGGCACCAGCAATTAGACTTGAAAGGCAGGCTGCAAGTCCTAACTAAGACGTGTGTTTTACTAAAAACAATGTTCAAGCAAATTCTAAGTTTCTCATAAAATCACACAAATTGAAATTCATACTTGCTTTTATAGTAAACAGTATTCATCTTTGTCTTATACAAAGTTCATGTCTAAAAGTTGCACCTTTCCAGTTTTACAACAAAAAAAGAAACAAGTGCGCAGACACACAGAGACAGAGTATTCTTTTCCCTGTCTATTATAGAATATTTGATCAACTTGTCACAACCAACAGATGGAACATACCTATCATCAGAAGAGGAACTTCACCGTCTGGGTCTACATTGCGAGCCAAACGGCTGTATTTTCCATCAGATGTGTCTTGTCCGTATATAATACACAATTTATGGTAACTTGGCACAGTTTTAACTCTGTATGATCGAGTATCAGGATGTGCCTGCATGAAAAACACTTATACATAAAACTTGGATATAAGCAGAATGACATAAATGAGCGAATAGAAAGAAGTTCACTGTGGTATAAGTATCCCAAACATGATCTTCAGCTGTCACCATTTCTCGTGTTTCATCCCAAGAAAACCCATTCTGCTCAAGAAGAACCTTAACATCATTGTACTGCCTCCTCAAATGTTTGTATCGATTCTTCAAGACATCTCTGTCATAATGAGATTTGAATTTGGCATTGAATGATGCAACCATGTCATTCCAAGCCTGGCTAATGAATGTCTGCCCAATTTTATTCCCTTTATGGACCTGGTCTAGCAACAAGTCAATGAGGCAACGGTCCATAGGTGGTGTCCAATATGTTCTTGAACGTTCACTACCTACAAAAACAACATCCTGTTTGTCAGACTAGCCCTTCTTTCATAGAAGATTTTAGGTTTACGAGGAAAAAGTACAGTAGTAAATCAATGATGACCTTTTGACACTGCATAACCATTCTTAGCTTCACAACTAAAATTTTGCAGCATTTATTAGCTCAGCTGGGTTAGGTGAATCATGCAATAAGCCTCTCCCGACTCAACTATTTCTAGTTATCAATGTTTAACCCTGTTTAATATGGGCTACCCATGTATTGAGCTTAGTTTCTGACATGTTAACTCAGGGAACTGGAATGACGGCAAATTGTATTTGCAAAAGCAATTAAAAAAACGAATAGGAAAAAGAAGCACCTGAGGAGGGAGAAGGGGATGACTAACCTGCATTGAAAGGGAAACAAAGCACAAAGGGGAAAGCTGAAGAGTCTAGAAACACACAAAAAATGGAAGGAAGAGGGGTGCGTAAAATAGCACTAAAAGGACTCTTGGTCAAATGCCATTAGCTTAAGCAAAAAACCTAGTTCATCATCAACAATCAAAACCAGACAATTTCAAACACAACTCCCATTTACATGACAATTGCCTCAGGCAAGACCATTCCCATTACAATAAAATATCAAACAATAACCAAACCAAACACCCACATCTTCACTTGACCACAACTTCTCATGAACTTTACAAGAGATTGTTAGCCCCCTGATCAGAACCAAATCTGAAATTGTGACCATTCAACATCATGGAGTACTAGATAAATAAAAAGATAACCCGTACTATCACTAGCAGACACAAAATAATTACAACATTGTTTATGATAAATAATAAGTCCCAACTTGGTAATGGAAAATTCAAACACACCAGCCTTTATCCCTGAGGTATCATCTTCAAGCTCTTTATCCTGACGTGAATCACTCTGAATCCCATCGTTGATTGCATCTCCAAATATGAATCCCAAATCTTTATAATTTGGCAACATTCTGATTCTACATGATCGTGCATGTGGGTGTGCCTACATATATGTTAAGTAAGCGACATCAACAATGAAGAAAGGAACAAACAAGCTCTAGTTAAATAAGAAATATACCTTGACATAAGCATCCCAAACATCATCATCAGCTACTACCATTTCTTGCGACTCATCCCAGGAGAACCCATTTTGTTTAAGCAGAACTGTTACATCATTATAGTACTTCCACAGTTTCTTGTATCGATGTCTTAAAACCCTCTTACTATGTTGAGGACCAAATTTTGCATTGAACAAAGTTAGCATATCTGTCCATGCTTGTTTGTTGAATGTATTATCAAGCTTATTGCCACTCTCTTGTTGGTTCAGCATCAACTCAATGAAATATCGGTCCATGTCTGGATTCCAATCTGTCCTCAAACGCTCACTACTTGAAGGGGCCAGGCTACCAATTCCATCAGCTGAAGAATGAAATCATTGATAAATGTTGTAATTTTATCAGTAACATGTATAGTTCACTAACTAAAGAACAAAGATATGAAACATCAGAAGAGAAGTCCGATTACATACAACAGCATTTCTTTCAGAAATTTACTGAAGTTCAAATTAGAATAAATTGTGAAGACTTCTCGATCAGTTCATAAATCAAAAGCAACGTAAGGTGATGCAAAGCTTTTAACTTCTTAATTATGCTTACTCCATATGGAAAGCATCGAATTGACAGGACTTGGCCTTTCAGAACAATAACACATTATAAACAATCAACAAGATATTTTTCCAAAGGCAACAACAAAGCCAAGTGTGGCCTACATCCATAACAGGAAAAAAGAAACACACCCAAATTCACTCCTTGGATGTCATCCTCAACATCTACATCATGACTTGAACGGCTGTATCTTCCATCAGCACTTGCATACCCATATATTAGACATAAATCATTGAAGTTCAGAACTGCTTTAGTCTTGTAAGGCCGTGCATCAGGGTGAACCTGCATGTAATTTAATATTAATTAAGAAGAAGGATATAGAAAAATTTAGGATATGAACGGAAAAGTGATGCACCTTGAGGTATGCATCCCAAACATAATCATCAGCTACCAACATTTGTCTACTTTCATCCCAAGAAAATCCGCTCTGCCCAAGAAGATTCTTTATGTCGTTGAATTGCTTCCACAAACTTGTATAACGACTTTTCAGGACATCTTTGTCATATTGAGAGGAAAATTTCACATTGAACACGGTAAGCATATCTGTCCATGCTTGCTTGTTGAATGTATGGCCAGTCCTATTCCCCCTATGCATATGATCTAGCATAAGATCAATAAAATAACGTTCCATTGTCGGTGTCCAGTATGTTCTAGAACGATCATTGCTTGTGGGAGTTTGGCTACCCATTATTTCTCTAGAATTTAAGAATATAATTCATTTATATAACTGCACAATAAAAATGTCACACAAGTCATCATTTAGCATGGTCAACAAAAAGTGGAAAAATAATCAGCAGGCAAATAACGTCAATCCAAAGAACTCTATTACTTATATACAGTTGTGAATAGAAATAAAAATATAAAGATACCAGTTTTCCAATCTTCACACCACTGTAACTATAAGTTACTTGAAATTGATCAAATCCAAAATTGACTGATGAACAAACAATGCATATAAAGGTAAGGAGAGGAGAGGTTGGGGAGACAGAGAGAAAAACTCCTACAAATATTCAACTCTTATTCTTCTTCAAAGGCTACTTTTGTTTTACATCAATAGTCCTCTTTATAAGCTTCATAAGACTCCTAAAAAAAAGATTCATCTAAAACTAATCCTATCCAACACAGTAAACTAACACCTTTGTGAAAGATTCTTGTTCTTTTATTGATGCGCCAACTTGAGGACAAGTTCTTTCTTTTAAGCTAGGGAGTGCTGATGTGGTTCAAATGTTAGTTCAGTTAGTTAGCACCAGTTATGCTGAGTGCTTGTATTCTGTCCCATGCCTATAAATAGGTGTGTAGGCTTCTAATAAATTCAGTTTGGATCAATTTGAGATTGTAGTTACAGAGCTCTAGCTCTTATACCCTATATTTGGGAAATCTCTCTCTAATAAATTCAATTCTCTTGATTTGGTCCGATCAATTTCTTATGGATTCAGACAAAAAAGCATGCAATAGTATTTTGAGATTCTTTTCCTGTTTCTTTTCTGTCCTCTATTGAAAATTCTTCCTCACATTCAACAAACAATGTAATAGGGAATCCAAGTAAGATGTATGTACAATAATGTTACCAAGGTTCAATGTAGGGGTGAGCATAGTTTGGTTTGATTCAATTTAGGAGTAAACCAAGGACCAAACTGCTACCTAAGATTCCAAGATATTTGGAACCAAATCAAACCATGAAAAACTAGGAACCAAATTAGACCGAACAAGTAAACTGCAATTGGGTTCAGTTTGGAACCACAAGTTTTTAGAAACCTTGTCATGATCACAACATGATAACAAAATATTGCTCACAACCTGCTCAAACATCAAGTAATATGCCATCAATTTACAAACAAGAATGGTTTAGATGATTGTTTAGAACTAGTTGTACTACTATACAGTGAACATGCTTGCAAGAGTAGAGAACTGATAACTTGTGCACAAAAATGGAAATTTAATTAAATACTTGAGTGTCTACAGTAAGTAATATATGTGTGTGTGTGTGTATCTATTCGGTTCGATTACGTTCCACACCGAAAACATAACAATAAAATCATGGACCGAACTATGAAGTATAGTTCACTTATTTTAATAACTGGGACCAAACTGTGCATTGAGAAAACCAAACCAAACCAGTTAAGATCGAACCGGTTTGCGATTTTTTCGATTTTCTTGCTCAACCCTTGTTATCAACAAGAAACGAAATTGTGTCAAAAATGGGTCGAGGGGGCACAACCCTTATATAGTCCGGAAAAAAACAACCTTCATAGGGTTGAGGGGAGAAAAAAAAAAAAAAAAAAAACGTGTAAAAAAAAAAAAAAAAAAGAAGTAAAGAAAGCAAGAAAAGTAAAAATAACATGACAAATGTCCAACACTCAAAATACCCTCGAAGAAATAAAAAAATAGGGAAAAATTCATTTTAGCTAGGTATGGCTCGTTAGCACTTTATCCCCCTGTCTTTTGAAAATAGCCATATACACCCCATGTGACTTTGGATTAAAATGCAACCTTAACTCTGTTAACATTAACAATAAAAAGACAATTATACCATTTATGTCTTCTGCTTCTATTTTTGGCTCTCTTTATAAATAAATTTACCTCCATGACTAGGAAAAAAAATTAAAAACATAACACAAAAATCATTTGAGAAACTCGAGTTTTCAAAATATTTTTTTTAACAAACTTAATTTTTAATTTTAATTAGATATTATAATATGTATATGAATATATACCCTATATATAGACACTGTAATTAATTTATGATTTAAATGTTATTAAATAATAAATTGTGTTAAAAATTAAAAAAATTAGATTAAGCTACTTTTATGATTTAAATTGTTATATAAATATATATGTATATATATATTATGTATGCATATGTTTAATTTAAAGTGTTATTAAATAAGGTAATTTTATGGTAATAAATTAGAGTGTTTAGCTTAATTTATGACTTAATTTGTTATATATATGTATGTTTATGTTTATTTTAAAATATTATTAAATAAGAGAATTAATTTAAAAATTAAAACTTAGATTAACATAGTTTGATGAATAATTTTTATAATAATAAATTAAGTCATATATATATATATATATATACGTATGTTTAATTTAAAATGTTATTGAATAAGAAATTGGGTTAAAATTTAAAAATAAAAATTCAATAAAGGTAATTTCATGATAATAAATTATAGTGTCTATATGATTTTATATATACACTATGTGGTGAGAAGAGGTGGCTTTGGGTTAGGTTTTTAAGGTAGGTAGAAGATAAAAAAGTAAAACAAGGCTAATTTCGTCTTCTTACACTGAAATTTAATTTTGACTAATTTTTTTTTCCTTCTCCACTATCAAAATAGGCATGCGAGACACTCTCCATTAGTTTGGATGGAAAATCTAACCGTACCATTTTAGTCCAAAACCACATGGGAGGTATGTGGCTATTTTCAAAAGACATGGGGGGTAAAGTGCTATCAAGTCATACCACAAGGGAGTAAAATAAATTTTTTCATAAAAAATAATCACATTAAACCCTTGAAATTCCGCAATGACGTGCAATTCCAAAAAATGTTGCTTTCTCATCATCTGTCATCATCAATTATTATAAATCACTACCTTTTCCCCCAATAACTACAGCAAAATCATCCATGAAAATATAAAAAAGGGCCAACATTTTTGCGCCAAAACAATTTTGTTTCCTAGTGTAGGGGGTCCAAAATCAACAGTAATAATAGTATCACTTGGAGAGGCAAAGTTATGCTAATGAGTCAACAATCTTAGGTAACTAGAGAGTGAGGGGGTGAGGATAGAGTAAGTGGTTCAAGAGAAGAATAGTGGAGCATCTCCCTAGGTGGCCAAATAGAGTGATGACACGTGTCCAAGAGAATCACACGGAATATTCCCTGTCCTAAACTACCAGGCTTCGGTTGACATGTGTCTTTCGGCATGTACTATCTATTAGGAACGAACCTCAGCATGTAATGTGCCACTGTTTAGTACAAATCTCAGCAGGTGTCGTTTTTGGTATGAACCTCAGAAGGTGCCATTTTTGGTACTAACTGCAGAAGGTGAACCTACTTCGATGACCCTTTGCGGTGGTACTTGTTGCAGCACCCTCCTTCTCAATTCAGTTTCCCAAGGCACATATTCTCAACACTCATGACCTGCTATCAGCCATACTTGTGTCTACCTCAGTGACTCCTCTACCCTTAGCCACCTAACCACAAACTCCCCATCTTCTCAGGGCAGAGGCCATAGCCAAGCCTACTCTCAACCATGTTGTGCCTTTGTACCAAGCCCAAGGGGGCTTCCTTGTTCCTGCCAGTGCGACTGAGGCAAGTCTATAACTTGGCTAATGGAAAAGGAGTTTCTTACTTTCAGGCTACCCTACTCCCATCTTCGTGGTGTTGCCACGATATACTAGTACCTCCGGGGCCTGTTATCAGCTCCAACCACTAAGCTTTAGTGCCTACTATCAGTGCCAAACTAGTAAGCTTTGGGGCCTGCTATCCGCGCCAAACTAGTAATATTTTGGGGCCTGCTATTAGCGCCAAGCATTAGTCTCTGTTTGCAGAGAGGAAGCCTCCCTCGAAGGCTACTATCACCTTGGGGAGTCTTGCCTCACCTCGGCGACTTTTCCCTCATCAAGTGCACTTCAAGTACTGTCTCAAAGGCAGCAGCGCCGCAATGACCTTCTAATGGGGTAGCGGCACCGCAATGGCTTAACTCAACTACTGGACCGCGGTGATTAGTACCTCGACAAGTTCCCTCGATTACTTTCACCACAAATAGTCCATTTGGATCCAGTGGGTCGAACCTAGTTCAGCCTTCTTGTTGGCCCACTTTCCTTGGGCTTTGGCCCAAGCTCATTTAATCATCATTAATTGTCTAATCGAGGCAACCTCGGAAGTCGGATCAATACTTAGAATTTTTGTCCTACACCTAGAAGACCAAAATGAAACATTAGTGGAATACCAAAACTCTAATGTTTCTACCAAGCTGCATAGAAACGCACCACAATACTACAAAACATACTAAATAATGAGTTATTCTGACACCAGTTAGGAATATCCAACAATAGTCATTTCCATTTGTCTTTTTTGTCAAAAGAACAGATTTGAGAACCCAAAAAAAAACACATCATATATTTATTATAAAATGTGTGAAACTAGAAAGGAAAATAAGAGAGACAGAGAGAGAGAGAGAGAGAGAGAAAACAAGTATGATGAAGTCACACATTATATTTATGTATTTCCATAAAGTACCTTATTAAAAAAAAAAAAAATGAATGTCACCTCAAAAAAAATAAATAAATAAATAAAATCATCCATAATAATAAAATTTGCCCTTCTGTATGTTTTTTCTTATAATGGAAAACCCCCTTCCCCAACTAGGCCTTTAAAGCTTTTGTGTTTTGTGCCTCTAATATTCATAGATCTCTTTTAGAATTTTTAGAGCAAAAAGCAAAACTGCATCTATGTTTTCAATTATTTTAATTAGCAAGAATGCAATAAAATATAGGTTATAGTTTTTATTTCTAAACATCTCTAGACGTTTCCAAATTCTTTTTTCATTTCCCTTACGTTTCCAAAACATTTCCAAAACATTTCCAAGCCAGCTAAACGACATACTGAAACAAAATATTAATCCTTGCATTCTTCTTAGGTAACAACTTCCCTCCAGAATTGGACTTAACAGACCCCTTAGAAGGCATCATCTCATTACTAACCTCAACCCCCTATCCACTTGCCACCAAACTTAAATCATTCGCTGATTGTAGACTATCAGCAGACAGAATTTGCTTGGGTTTTGCATGTTTGACATTTTAGACTTTTTAACATTGACAATGATGCAGTCCTTAATGCCATCTTTTTTGTGCAAATGGCATAGGTGATTGGGTTTGGTAAACTTTCACTAACAGAACCTTATTAGGAAACACATGGAAAGAAAATAACTGATATTTGTTCATCATTTTCATCCATTTGATTTGATTGAAAACAAGAAGAAAATGATCTCTATCCAAAAGTCGGAGATTTGGTAGTGAAGGGAAATTTTAATGGCAACTTTACCATTCTAATCCTTCTTTTCATGAAAGGATGGAGAAAAAACATTCTATGGGCTATTATTCCTCCATAAATGTCCCTTTATTCCCTTTCCATGAAAATCTTAGTACAAAACTTTTTTTCTTTTCCTTTGGGTTTTTTAATTTTCTTTGCACACTTCTAGGATGATGTGTAGCCATTTAATTTTCCTCCTTTTATCAATATTTCCTCTCATTAGTCTTGTCCAGGTTTGGTACTACTATAAACTTCATAAGTAATTAAAATTTTTCCTTTCAAGTTCAACCACATTTAGTTAAAAGAATCAGCAATTTCCAGATTTTGACAATGTGAAATAGTTTTAGACTACTACATAACACTGGTGTTTGATATAACTGGATTTTCTTAAATTTTCTGCTCATAGGACTGTCACCAAAATACTTTCCCAATTGATTAAAAAAATGTGCGCTTCCTTATCACTTATTTCTGGTCATCAGCATCTCAATTGGGTAGCTTGGCAGCACACTAATAAGATTACAGAATAACTAACCCTGAGCAGTAACTAAATAAACAGAGGAAAGAAAAGCTAATCCTAAGTTCAAATGGACTTGGGTATGTGTTATGGGTGCAGATAAGTATGTACATCTCAAATTGGTCTAACCTCCAAATTTTAGCGTATGACCACTGTCTAATTTTATAAGTTTCTGGTTTTTTTTGTTTACACTCTCTGGATGAGGGAGGAGTCTGTGACGTAACTGGTCTTGCATTGAAATTGGAAACCAAAATACTTTCCCAATTGATTAAAAAATGTGCACTTCCTTATCACTTATTTCTGGTCATCAGCATCTCAATTGGGTAGCTTGGCAGCACACTAATAAGATTACAGAATAACTAACCCTGAGCAGTAACTAAATAAACAGAGGAAAGAAAAGCTAATCCTAAGTTCAAATGGACTTGGGTATGTGTTATGGGCGCAGATAAGTATGTACATCTCAAATTGGTCTAACCTCCAAATTTTAGCGTATGACCGCTGTCTAATTTTATAAGTTTCTGGTTTTTTTTGTTTACACTCTCTGGATGAGGGAGGAGTCCGTGAGGTAACTGGTCTTGCATTGAAATTGGAAAGTAAGACTTTATTGATAAACCATATTTGAGAAATACTAATCAACCGGCATATGTCTCAAATCCTTCTATGTCAGCCACCAACTTATCAAATGGCAAGCATGTCTGAAATATATACCAATGCCAAAATTTTCAGACATGAGTAGTTCGCATGCTATGAACTGTCCATTTAGCATATAGCTAATCGTTGGGAATTTCTAAAAGATTATGTTCTGCCTGAAAAAGGAACAGTCTTCCCATTATAGAGGTACAGCTAGCAGTATGAATGTTGATTTAGTTCAAGTTTTTCCATCTTTCATTTCTTACCCGATTACAACAGAACTATCCTTTTGCAATGGTAAGAATTTGACGCTCCGAATCCATCAACTCATCAAACTAATATAATTTTTTCAGTCATGATTTAATAAAACATAAAAATCAAGAATTTCCTAAGATATAAACCTTGTCCTTTTGTGAAGCACGCTCTTTTTTTTTTGTGTGTTTTTTTTTTTAACATCCTTATGTGAAACTGAAAATTAAAAATATCGAAAACATTACTGCACAATCAAATTTAGTAAAAATTATAACACGGTCTTGGGTAGAACTCGCCCCAAAAGCTAGCTATTAAGGTAAGGGTGGCCTCACGCTTATATGCTTAATATTACTTTAGTACTCAGGTGATGTGGGACTTCGCTTCACACCCTCCCTCACACCGAGCATGCTTACTCAACGGGCCAAGGACACGCACCCTACCCATCCTTGAGTACTCGGCTCTAATACCATGTTACACAGTCTTAAGATAGAACTCACCCCAAAAGCTACCTGTTAAGGTGAGGGTGCCCTCACGTTTATATGTTTAATATTACTTTAGTACTCAGGCGATATGGGACTTTGCTTTACAAAAATATCCATTATATATTAGCCAAGTACATTACACTGACACCGCCTTTGTTCTTCCAAAATCACACTAGTACCCCCTCTATTACTTGAAATCACGCTGCCTACCCCTATTAAATGACTCCATTTGTTGCTATGGCGAATTTACCATAATATCCCCCATTAATTTAATGGGTTGTAAAGAGTGAAATGAGTAGAAGGGAAAAGACAAATATGCCCTTGTGAGATAAAGGATCTATTTATAACGATTTACGCTCTCACTCTCTTACATATCTCTCTCTAAAACGTAGAAGGCATCTTTAGAACTAGATCTCTCTCTCTCTCTCTCCCTCCCTCCTGGGCTCTTGTCTTCATCGTTTGTTCATCGTGAGAAGTTGAATGGAGGGAATCAAAGAACTTAACAAGGAAGAAACAAAAGATCAAACGACGAGTTCAACGTAAGAATCAACAAGCAAGGTATGAAAATCAAGGGTTTCTACGATTTGATTGTGACATTTTTGGTTTTCTATGGAGTATGACGTTTTCGATTTTTTGGGATTGTAAAAAATTAGAGTTCTTTACGATTGCAAAGTTCAGGGTTTTTCGATTGTAAAAATTAAGCGGGTTTTTCTATGAATGGAAGGGTATTTTGGTTTTATACGATTCGATTGAGAGAATTTTTGGTTTTCTATGATACATGAAGCTTTCAATTTTCTGGGATTGTAAAAAATTAGGGTTCTTTAAGATTGCAAGGTTTAGGGTTTTCCAATTGCAAAAATTAAGGGGTTTTTTCAATGAATGGATGGGGTTAATCTGATATTTTAAAATGGGCTTTTGATTTTCTAAAAAATCGTTTTGAGTTTCCTCTCTTCCCCCCTCTTTTGGGCTCTGGGAAAAGAGCTAATAGGGAGTTCCCGACCTCCCGTTAAGAGGACAAGAGTGAACCTTCAAAACGATTTCCATGTTGTATATTATGTCACTATATATGTGAGTATATATACAGATGTATTAACAATGAAAGTAAATGATTTTCCATGTTGTATATATGTCACTATATATGTGAGTATATATATATAAATTATGAAGCACGAACACGGACACCGACACCGGACATGGTAATTTTCAAAAAATGGGGGCACGGACATGGCGAGGGGCACGGCGGTTTTTTTTTTTTTTTTTTTTATATTTTTATGTGTTATGTAGATTCATATTACATTCATCCTAAATCAAAATTAACAAACACTAACATAGTAACATTAATTCAATAAATACAATCACTAAATTTAAACAAATTAATAGATTATTCATTCACAAAGTCATAATAAAAGATAACAAGAACTAAGACGAGAAGGGGAAAACATTCAACATCCAACAATATTCTTCACAAAAGCATTAAATAAGAGAGGCAAAAAAAAAAGAGAGCCCCGCCTTGTCCCATGCCGTGTCCCAATATGGACACGTGTGTCCCGTACATGTCCCCGGCGTGTCCGTTTGTTGGACACCGTCACGGCACTGATTTTGGAGTGTCCATGCTTCATAGTATATAAATGTACTAACAATGAAAGTGCAATGTTCCTAGTCAAGCTAATGGAATAAATTATAAATAAAAAATAAAATAAAAATACAAGTTGAAAAACCAGTTAGTGGATGATTAAATGTATAAAACACATTTTGAGTGGTATGAAATATCTTTTGTGGTATTCTAGGAAGTGATGATTTAAGTGGAAATCACATTGGGTATTAAGGTTGCCTACTTGACGAAAATCTGGGGCATAGAATTGGAGGTGGTGATATAGTTGAGGTTTCTGATTATTTTAGGTTTTTTTTTATCCCTTTTTTTATTTTGAAGAAATTACAATTTGTTTGGTTAAGTTTTCAAAATTATTATTATTTTTTTTAATTTTTTTTTTTTTTTTCAAGAGATGGAAACTGTCAACAGAAATAAACACCCAAAAAATTGTTTAAATTTTTCAAAATCATTTTTTTCCTCAAAAAAAGAAAAAACCATATGAAAATGAGTGTTTTTTATTTTTTATTTTTTAGCAAACTAGCTTTTAGTTTTTTGGAAAAAAAAATAAAAAAATAAATAAAAATTGAAAACTCAACCAAACAGAGTGTTAGGCTTTATTGATTCATTTTCTACAATGGATTGTACGAAGAAAACTGTTTTTCCATATTTAAGTTAGGGGTTTTTTTTGTTGATTTCTCAATGTGTCCAATGGAGTTTTCTATGCATATGTATTGCTTGTTTACAGTGACAATGGCAACAGTCTTTGATATATTGCTTCACTGTGATAACAAGGTGCACAGAATAGTGTGTGTGGATCCCAACTACTATAGCCACATTATGTTATTGGCTGATATATATGAACTTGAGTTGGGTAGCCTGTCTTCTTCAGTGGCAGCGACAATCAAGGTTTTCCACATTCCCCCAGGATCACTTCATAGAGTAGAAATTGCTACTGATATGGATTTATTGGATATGTTTAAATGCTATACTCCAAGTATGAGTCAAATACCATTATATATTGAGGTTGATCAGTGCACAGCTACAATATTAAGTGAATCAGGGAATGGTAATGGTATGGGCTGGGTGTTCAAAAAAGATCTGAGAATGTTCCTGTCTTAAGTATTGATGATGATGATGATGATGATGATAACAATGATGTTTACAGTAGTAGTGAACAAAGTACTGATGATGATAGCCACTGTAATTGTCAATCATTGTGTGATGATAATTGTGGAAGTGATGACATGTTATCAGATTCTGAATCTGATAATAGTGATGGATCTCAATCTAGTGGTAAGGGTAAGGGTAAGTGTAAGAAAAGACAGTTCGAGGTTGGCATGCTATTTCCTAGTATTGACATGTTTAGAGATGCCTTACGGGACTATGTTGCTCAAGAAGGGTTTCAGCTTGTATGGGACAAGAATGAGAGAACAAGGATTTCTGCTCACTGCGGTAGCCAGGGCTCTGTGGAGAATTCATGCCTTTCTATTGCCTGATGGCATCACTTTTAAGATCAAGACATATATAGGTAAGCATGTCAGGCATGGAAGCAATTACAATGTTCCTTCAGCTTGGATAGCCAAGGCACTTGAAGAAAGATTGAGGGAGAATCCTGAGACTAATCTTTGTGACATGAGAGCCACATCAAAGCATATATTTGACATTGAGGCTAGAATGAAATTGTACAGGGCAAGAAAAAAGGCCCTCAAGGAGATTCAGGGTAATCATGGAGCTTCTTATGGGAAGCTTCCCGTGTATGCTACTGAGCTTAGAAGGAGCAATCCTGGTACCTTGATAAAAATTGAGAGAGACATTGAACAACCCCAACCAAATCCCTGTTTTAAGAGATTGTTTGTTTGCCATCAAGCAATGAAAGTTGGCCTTCTTAGGGGGCGTAGACCCTTTATTGGTGTTGATGGGTGTCATCTCACAGGCCCATATGGTGGAGTATTACTCTGTGCAATTGGTTTAGATGGCAATGACAAGTTGTTTCTAATTGCATATGGGATCGTGGAAAGTGAAACAAGAGCCAATTGGTCATTCTTCTTCAACTACTTGCATGATTGTATTGGAACCACTCCAGAAAATAGACCATTGACATTTATGTCAGATGGCCAAGGGGTATGCTTGTAATTGAGGACACTTCGGTTTATGCTTGTTCTATTATAATTCTCCTCGCATGTTTGCTAATTGTTTTCATTTATGTATTTTCGTAGGGTATTCCTCATGCTATAGCTGAATTTTTTTTCCTGGTTCTAAGCATCGTCAATGTTGCTACCATCTTTTCAATAACTTCAAGGTTGTCCATCCTGGTATTCCATTGACCACCTATTTTTGGAGAGCTGTAAGAGCTCCAAATGAAGCTGCATTTAGAAAGGTGATGGATGATCTGAAAAATGAATCTGCTACTGCACATAAATGGCTAATGGATATGCCATTAACAAGCTGGGCCAGCCACAATTTTGATCATGAATCCAAAACTGACAATTTCACAAACAAGCTCACTGAGTCCTTCAATGATTGGATTATTGATCTAATGCAAAAACCCATATTAACAATAGTGGACTCTTTGCAAAGGAAGCTAATGAAATGGGTTCACAAGAGATTAAAGCAAGGTTGTACATGGTATTCACTGGTCACCCAAGACACCAAGAGGAAGCTAGATATGCTGCAGCAAGAAGCAAGGCAATGTGACATTTTATTTTCCGAGGGTGATGAATTTGAGGTAAATGAGGGCACTTCTACGTATGTGGTGCTTCTTAGTAGGAGATCTTGCTCATGTGGGGTTTGGGATCTTTGTGGAATTCCTTGTAAACATGCAACATAAGCAATCAATTACAAGAAAATGAACATAGAAGAATTCTGCCATGACTACTTTACCAAACAAAGGTATTTACAAACATATGATATGATTGTTCATCCTATGCTTGATGAGTCCATGTGGCCAGCAGCTATGGGTGATCCCTTAGGACATCCGCCACTTCGTCGTCAACCTGGCCGACCCAAGAAGAAAAGGAGAGAGGCAAATGAAGGGATACCTTCAACTCAAGAGGAATTAGCAGCTGGAAGTGGGAGGTCTGCTGAAATAGGGAAGGGGAGGTCTGCTGGAATTCGGATGTCTATGCTTGGAAATTCTGCACCTGGAGTGTCTGCAGTTGGTGGTTCTACACTTGGAAGTTCCAACACAATCTAGAGTGATTGGAAGTTCTGAACCTGAAGTGTCTGCAGTTGGTGGGTCTACACATGAAGTTCCAACACAATCTAGTGTCATTGGAAGTTCTGAACCTGAAGTGTCTGCAGTTGGTGGGGCTACACTTGAAGTTCCAACACAATCTAGTGTGATTGGAAGTTCTGAACCTGAAGTGTCTGCAGTTGGTGGTTCTACACTTGAAGTTCCAACACAATCTAGTGTGATTGGGAGGCCCCCACACGGAGAAGGCACATCAGCTAGGAGATCATCTTCACCTTCAGAATGGTCACTATTCTGATGGCATTGCAGTTTTTTTTTTAACTGAGATGGTATTGCAGTTTGAAGACCTTAATTTAGCATATCTTTTTTGTTTGGCTATACATGAAGGATAATCATGCTCAGATAATATTGGAATATTGTGGGCATTGTATTGCACTAACTCAAACATCTTTGTCCACTTCTTTGGACCCTTTCTAAGTGTGGGCTTTATTTTTTATTATTATTATTATTTTTTATTGCCAACAACACAATATTTTATTAAAAAAGAAATGAAGTACAAAAGAGGACAAGGAGTCCTCAAAAAAAAAAAAATACAACTCAACACAAAAGAAAACAAGAAACTAGACATCGTACACTGACACCCAATCCCTAAAGATCAAAAAGAGCAGAACCTCTTTTAAGGGGAGAAGCCACCAGAACCCAAAAAGATGTCAAAAGACGGACTGTATCCCGCAATTGATTAAAATCCCCAAATTTGTCTTCAAAGATCCTTGTATTTTTTTCCAACCAAATGACCAAAAAAATTGCAACAACCACACAACGCCATTGCACTTTTGCCCTGCTTTTGCCGCCCAAGCCTCTCAAATCAATCAAAATCTTGTGGGCATTCACTTCCGGGGCCACCCACAGTGAATTTCCCACAAGAAACAGTCTATGCCATAATCTCAAAGCCACGGGGCAAGACAAAAATAAATGATTCAGAGACTCCCCATCTCTTTTGCACATAATGCACCATTGAGGATGTAGATAGTGATTAGGCCCCCTTTTTTACAAGGTATCATTGGTCAAAATGTTTCCCTGAACCATCGACCACATAAAAATCTTCATCTTGAGAGGAACAAAATGCTTCTAGATAGAAAGGAAAAAAAGGAACACTCAAATTGTCAGAAGAGAGAACCCTTCAAGAATGAAGTAGCCAAACCCTCTTATCACACACATTTGGAGTCAAAGAAAATTGATCAATCTGGGACAGCAAAAAAATCAACTCCCCCGTTTCCCCTATCATTCAGATTCCTAAAGAAATTAAAATGCCAAGAAAGCAAACCCATACTGGAGCATGCCAAAGTGGCAACGGAAAGATTATGAGAACGGGCATTCAAAGGAAGAATCAACCACCCAAACATCCTCCCAAAACCGAAATTTTTCCCCATTTCCACCCTCAAGGAAAGAAACATAGACCAAAATGGGAAGATACAAGAGATTGATTTCTAAGGAGATCAACTATTACCCCTACTGACCACCTGAGCGTCTCTACCATTAACTTGAAACACCATACTTGCTTTTAATAACAGAATGACACAAAGAATCACACTCATTTGGAAATCTCCATAACCACTTACCAAGTAAAGCAATGTTCCTGGCCCCAATATTACCAATGGTTAAACCCCCTTTCTCCTTAGCAAGTGAAACCGTTTCCCAGTCAACCAAATGATCCTTTTTGCCGTCATCCTTCCCTCCCCAAAGAAAATCTCTCATCAATTTTTCCATCTTCTTCACAATAGTGTATGGGAATACCACTCAAAACTTCCTTTACCAGAGTATATCCCCACCCTTTTGAAAGCGAAGATCTCCTCCATCCATCCAACCTATTGCCAATCTTTTCTACATCTAGGTTCCGAAAAGGATCATTCCTCAAAGTAACCCCCAACACCAGACCCAAATATTTGAACAGAAGTTTCTCGATACTACACCCTAAAATACTCGCTATTCTCTAAACTTGATCTTGTTGTATGTTAATGCCCACAATGCAGCTCTTTTTTTTTCTTTTTTCTTTTTTCAGATTAAACTCAAGACCCAAAATAACCTAAAAAATTCTCAATAAAGATAAATAAATAACAAACTAACCCACCTTATTCTCCTCCCCTGAAAAAAAGAATATTGTATAGTCCGCATACTGCAAATGGGACACAAATCCCATCCCTCCCAACCTTAAAACCGTCGACTAAACCTATCTCTCAAGCCCTATCTATCATTCTTCCCAACACATCTACCACCAAGATAGAAAGAGGGAGTGGATACCCCTACCTTAAACCTCTAGAACCCTCAAAAGATTTTCCTGGTTTCCCATTAACAATAATTGGCATGCTGCATGATGAAAAACACCCCCAAATCCACCTCCTCCACCTTTTCCGTACAATTTTCTTTGCATCACATATTCCAGAAGATGCCAATTAACTTGATCATATGCTTTCTCAAAATCAACATTAAAAATGAGCCATTCCTTCCTTAGACCTCTATATTCTTCCACCGCTTCATTTTCAACCGAAGCTAAAATCTGTGGACCCTTCACTAAAGCTCCCTGAACTAAAGATGTTGTATCCCTCAATGATGTCCTTAATCTCTTTGACAAAACCTTTCCCAAAATCTTATAAAGGGATGTAACCAAACTAACAGGTCTATAACCACTAATTTTAATTGAGTTCTATTTTTTGTAATCAAACATATGTTCTCTTTTCATAAAACTCTGCAAAGACACTCACCGAATCCCCTTTCATCGCCTCCAAAATTTTTAAATACTACTATAGACAACCTGTCTAGTCATGTAGAGCTTCATCTGTTTCACACTCAAAGACTGCTACCCTAAATTCCATCTCCTCAGAAGGTCTTTCCAAACATCTTGCACTTTCACCCATTATAGGCATCCACTGCTCAAGGCCCTTGATCCCCAACCTCACCATAATAGGCATCCATCACTAACAATTTGTTCCTCTCTATCCACCATAGCACCTCAATTCACCTCAGGTCTTTTAATGAACTTCTTTTCCCTTTTCCCATCCACAATCTTATGAAAGAAATTGGGAGTGCCTTCTGCCTCAAATCTGGGAATGACCCTTCCCACCCCAAAGAGAACAAAAACCGATCCAATTTGCTACACCAAATTCTCCTGAAGATTAGACCACGTAAACCTAACATTAAAAAAAGGAGGATCAACTAGATCACACTCCCTTATGAATGAGTCAAAATCCCTTATACTTCTGTTAGTTGATGTCCCATTGAGTTTCTCCAACACCAATTGAACCACATAAAGTATCCTCCCACACACCCACTTGGAAAACATAACCCATACAATCCAACTAACTCCTCCTACCATTCCCCTCTCCCAGAATGTCTATTAGGTCTATAAACCCCAGTCAACCACCGTTGATTATTGCCATGATTTCTAAACCTAAATGATAAAGAAAACTCCCCCAAAACAATCTCACAATCTTAAAAAACTCTCTCATCCTATATAATCAAAATTCCCCCAAACATGCCACAAGATGGCAAAGAAGCCCATTTCCTATACCTAAACCCCCAAATACTCTTAATAAATTTCCTATCACACTCCTCCACTTTAGATTCTTGGAACATTACTAAATCTGGTTGATACATTTTTAAAAATTTCTAATGACCCCTCTCTTTTTCCTTGATTTCAAATCTTGCACATTCCAATTGAGAATCTTCATTAAGAACCATCATCACTCCTAACCTCCTTCTGACAACCCTTATAATTGATGCTGCTCACCAAACTTCTCAACTCTTTTGACTCTTCTCCTACTACTACCTCCTTGATTCCGAAAGCCCACCCCTCTACTGACCACTCTCTCTCTTTGCTACTCGGATTCTTACTCCCCCAAACTCTTACCAAAGATAAATCCATTGTTTGGAGCAATTGCTTAAATTAGGGCACCTTTTCCTCCCCCAATGGACAAGACACGTATTTACTCATCTCTCTCTACCATCTTTCAGTTTCCTTCCTCTCTCTTGTGATTAGAAGAGATCCCGCAATGATCATCATTCTCCTAACCCTTTGTATTAACAGCATTTATCGGTTGAAAATTAGTAATAGAAATTCCCTTGGTGGTCATTCGGGGTCCTAAATCCACCCCTTGGTTATCATTCCACCTAGTAAAGAATTAAAGAGGAATAATTGGCAAATAGACTAAAGAATCATAAACCCACCCCCCATCCCTTTGATTAAGACAACTTGGAAGAATTTGAGCACGCCTCACAAGAGACGAAGAAAATGTGATTTTGTGAAGAAAAAGTGATTTTGTGAAGAAATTGTGTTGTGATCCAAAGAAAACACCTTTTCAAAAGAGTCTTGAACCCTTTTGCCTTTCTCCCTCTAGTGCACCCCTTGAATAGTGCTAAGACTTCATCCTCGTTGAACCTCTTATTAAGTTGGAGATCAAAATCTTCGTAGTCCACAACCTAGTGAACATTGACGCAATCAGAATCTAACTCTATGATCAAACTCTTGGAAGATTTGTGATCTTCCAGAGCTTGCAAGACCTTGTGAGAGTTAAAACAACCCGATTCTAGGTCTGAAATCACCTTTTCAGCCTCATTTTTTGCTTCAATATCAAACAATTCCAAATCAATCTCCTGGTTATCTTTTTTCTTGTGCCAGATTTCCTTTTGATCTATCGACCACATCTGCAAGCCCTAGTTGCATCTCGTTATTGCTTAAGTTGCCCTTCGTTGATCGATTATATGAATTCAACCAAACTAAACCAAACCAAGCCTTATATCCCATCCAAGGTTATGAAAAGCGGTTGCGGTCGCCGTAACGGTGGCGGTGGCGCGATTGCGATTGCGGTTGCGGGGTGTAAAAGTCGTAGCGTAACGGTTGTGGTAACCGGAACTGTGAATTTTTTTATTTGTCGCACAATTTGAAAAAAATTTACTGATACGCACATTTTTTTTCCATGATCATATTTATTGGGTTCTAAAATAAATATTGATTAATTTTTATAAATTTTTAAGTTTGATCTTATATATTTCATATTTTTAAATCACTATAAACTAAGTTTTTTACATTTTATTTTAATAATTAATGACTTTATATTATACAAAAAATCAATCATTATTATTATTATTATTATTATTATTATTATTATTATTATTATTATTATTATTATTATTATTATTATTATTATTATTATTATTATTATTATTATTATTATTATTATTATTATTATTATTATTATTATTATTATTATTATCAAACAATATATAGATAGACACACACAAACAAAATGGTTGAGTGATAGCAGCTGAATAGAATAGCATAGGTCTTACAGCTTCAACAAATCAATAACATGATGTTCATCTTCCCTATTCTCTCTCTCTATCTCTTGTTCCTTCATCTTCCCTCTTCTCTCTCTATCTCTCTTCCCCCATTTTCAACTTTTTTTTTTTTTGTGTTTTTTCGAAAGAAGCAATTCGAAACCGTTACGTAACGGTGCGTAACAGGCTGTTACGGCACTGTTACGACCGCTATAGCAGCCACTACGGCCGATACTCCTATGAATCTCAATCACACTGCAAAAGTAGCCGTAACGGGTGACAGTAACTACCACAACCGTTACGTAACGGTTGCGGCCGCTTTTTAAAACTTTGGTCCCATCAAATGAGGTTGGCTACATGAATCCTTCTTCTCCACTCGACTCTATCATAGGCCATTTGGTTAGTCAAAATAAAGAGATTCATATCTCTATTACTACACAAGCCCTAGGTCTGCCCCTTCCCCTAACACTTCCATCTGCCGTCACTATATCGCATCTCTTCACTACTGCCTCTACTAGTCTCCGTTGTATATGACCAAACCATTCTCTTTCAGCTTATCTTCTATCGGTGTTACTCCTACTCATTCATGAATAGACTCATTTCAAACTGTTTTTTCTAGTCTTACCACACATCTACCTTAGTATCCTCATCTCAGCAACACTAATCTTATTTACATGTTGTTTCTAAGTTGCCAACATTCCGTCCCACACAATATCACTGGTTTAAAGGCCGTTCTATATAACTTTCATTTTAGTGTAGTGGGTATTCATTTATCGCAAGTGCCCTAGACGCACTCCTCCATTTAAGCCACTCCACCTTAATTCTATAGACCACATCTGCTCCAATCTCCCTAACCGTTGTGATAGTCGATCCTAGATAACGAAAATGTTCACTCTTAGGTAGTTCTTGATTCTCAATTTTCACTTCCCCTCTATTTCCATTGTTACTGTTACTAAAATTACACTCCACATAACAAATTTCTTCTCTCCATCCTTTCAATCCTCACTCCAACACCAAAAGGATCTCGTATCTGTGAAGATGTTAGAAAAATCAACCTGGAATGATCCAAACGTTGATTGTTTCTCAATCACTCTGCCTTTTTTCAGCCCCAACCCAATTTTCTAAAAATAACGAAGTAACCTTTGCATCTAGGTTAGGCTCACTATGGCTTCACCTTACCACTAGGTCTAATAAAGATACAATTTTGAGCCTAACTTAAAGGTCTAACCTCCAATGCCCTCTTCTCATTAAGGTCTATCTACTTCTCAGTGACCCTGTGCTTCTCCAACCTTTGAGACCTAACATGCATCTTGGAATCATGATACTCTAAGTGATTTCTAACATCTCTCTTACTACGCGTCCTTTGTGTCCCCCTGTTGTCTTCCCCAATCGTTTTCCTACCTCCTTGACTTTCTGGTGAGAAAGGCGAACACCTCCATTATCCGTGATGTACAATGTCTCAGACCGGTGATGACAAGGCCTTTAATCTAATTGTGACAACTTTATCATGCTCCTTCACCGTTATCTCCATTGGGATAAAACCATTCTCGCATCCCTTCACCTTCAATCTACCTTCAAACAACAAGTTTTTGGTTCTTCGATCAATCCTTGTCCCCCAAGAAACTCAACCCTCTCCTTGTTATCACACAAAATAGAGCTTTGTTGATTTGAAATGGCCGTAAAGTGGAAAATCCTTCGAATTCCGTGTTTAAAATTTGTTGACTGTGTGTCCATCTAGTACATAAGTTTGTTCTAGTACATAACACCATTCTCTCCCAGTCTGAATTTCAAAATTTGCCATAATTTTTTAAATGTGAACCCTTAAGCACTTCAGCATAAGACCCTACTTTGTTATTCTATGAGTTAAGTGAACTCCTCTGCTTCTCTGACAAGCTGGTTCCTCTCCCAGAGCTTTCCTTACAAAATTTAGACTCTCACCATACAGTAACTTATCCAACATAGATCCCATTTCCTTCCATCCTTGATCATTGATCCCAGTCGAAATGATAACATTTGATCTTCTTATCCTTGATGCCCATTTGGAAATCTCCAAAAAGTCTCCTCTTTTGCTTGAGAATTTTTGAAAGAAAAAAAAAAAATTTATAGAACTATTTATGTACTTTATGGATAATTAACCATCTTTGATCCTTTTACTAACCTCTATAAATGCTTTTAACGCCCCCAGATCTATTTCCATTGTGTAGCTTTGATACCTATTCCTTCCGATGATTTTTGCTAGCTCCCCATTCGATTCATCGTTAATCATGACAATGATGATTTTGTGTTCGATCTTCATCTCAAGGATCACTCCTTGTACCTTCTTTCCATCTTTCTACTATGCAAGAATGTTTCTCCACTTCTTTATTTTTGTTTAAGTGGGCAATTTTCACAACAATACATACATGTGCATTTAGTTTTGGATGTTACTTTTTTAATGTAACGCAATGAACAACCTAATGGATTTTACTTTTTAAACATGGATGAAAATTAATAGATTTAATTCAATGCTGGCTCAGCTTTTATGTTTTGATTCTCAAAATTTGATGTTTGATGATTTGAGAAAATGTTGATTGAACTTATATTTATAAACATAAAGGTCGTGAACTAACTTGTGATGTTGTTTGATTCTCAATGCGTGTTATATTTATTTGACCTTCTCACTTTCAACATATATATATATATATATATATATTTAGTTTGGCTATTTTTATTATGTTTCAATCACGTTTTGCGCCCCTTATTGAGAACTCAAGTTTCGCGTAAGTTTGGTTAGGTTGATCGACCAACCTGGTCAAAATCACCGTCACATTAAAAATCATCCCAGGGCAAGGGATTCATTTGGCTCTCACGCTCAATTATTTATTTATGGTAAATTCTCATATCTTTTTTTTTTCTTTTTTAATGTAATGAGCCTATCCTCTCGACCCACCCACCTACCATGTTAGCAAACTTACCGTTGGGCCAAATCACACTTTTATTACAAAAATTCAAAATTTTAAATAAAAAAAAAAAGTACTAGGTGATTGATTGCAAAAAAGTTGACACTAAAAAATCAATACCGAGCTACCCAAAAGAAAAACTGCATTAAAATTAAAAATAAAAATACCAATGAAACAAAAGAAGAAAAGAAATTTCAAAATAAGGTGGGTTTCAGATTGTGAATCAAAAAAGAGTCATTTCAACCAATTCAGATATAAATTCAATTGGTTCAGTAATTCAGACAAGCCCAACATCCCAAAAGACTCAAATATATTGTGTTGTTCAAAATAGCGCATAGTCAGGATCAGATTCAAAAGCAAAGCAAAAAAATTATGCAGAAACGAGACAAGGGAATGAGAAATAGAGAGATTGAAACAAGAGTGTGCAATTGAGAGAAGACGAGGTTTGAGTCGTTACCCGTTTTTTGTTTGGAGACGCAGAGTTTGGAGTTTGGCGCCTTAAGAAGATCTCTCTCTGTCTCTCTCTCTCTCTCTGGCTGGTAGGGACGATTGGCGACGAAGAGAGTAACCCTACTCCGGAATAAGGGCAAATCGTCAGAGCTGTTTGGTTACAGATTGAAACAAATGTTTTATACAGGGAACTTCCATTTGCGGGAGGCTCTATTTGCACACCATCTCTCCTCTTAAAGCATATTATTAATTAATTTATTTTTTATTATAATTTTAATTTTACCTAAAATAGTTACAAAAGACAAATTATGATACACATTATTTGTATAATTACTATAAAAGATAAGAATGAATATAATACATATCAACAATCTCAAACTTGTTACCTACGTATCTTGTCTGCTAAGAATTCAAAAACCCTAAACCAAAAACCAAAAATCCTTAAATAAATAACCAAAAATATAGTATTATCGAAAATTTTGATTGGATTCAATGAATGATACATCTGACAATACTGATTCGAAACAATGGAGCAACGAAAATGTTGGTTCCGTTTCGCACAACTCTCAAATTATAGTTTCACCCATTGATTTGAGTGTGTTGTTTTGTTTTAAGCTTTTAAATCATAATGCTACACCAATTTCTCAAAATTCAATTCAAAACATAATCATTACTTTTCAAAACTCATAACCAAGCGCATAATTCAAAACTCTTTTCAAAACTCAATTCAAATCAATAGTTTAATTTTTTAAATGTTTTTAAAATATTTTAATTTTGTTAAGATTTTAAATATTTTAATATTTAAATATGTTACGATTTTTTTAATTTTTTGAATATTTTTAAATATTTCTGATTTAAATTTTTTGAATATTTATTTTAATTTTTTACTTATTAAATTTTTTAGATTCTTTAAATTATTTAAATATTTCTGATTTAAATTTTTTGAATATTTATTTTAATTTTTTACTTATTAAATTTTTTAGATTCTTTAAATTATTTAAATATTTCTGATTTAAATTTTTTGAATATTTATTTTAATTTTTTACTTATTAAATTTTTTAGATTCTTTAAATTATTTAAATATTTCTGATTTAAATTTTTTGAATATTTATTTTAATTTTTTACTTATTAAATTTTTTAGATTCTTTAAATTATTTAAATATTTCTGATTTAAATTTTTTGAATATTTATTTTAATTTTTTACTTATTAAATTTTTTATATTATTTAAATATTTATGATTTAAATTTTTAGAATATTTATTTTGAAAAAAATTTATTTCCTTTGTAGTATTTTTAATTAAAAAATTGATTAATGTTATTTTCTGTTAATAATAAATTTTTTTAATTGAATTTTAAACAGAGTTTAGTTATGAGTGTTGATCAGAATTTTCAATAGTGTGAAAGTAATGTGTTTTGTTATGAGTTATAACAATTTGAATTAAGTTTTGAAAATTCTTTTCAAAACTCATAACCAAACAAATTTTCTTACTTCACATGTCAAATCAAATTTTCAAAACTCAATTCAACACTCTATTCAAAAACTATAACCAAACAAATTTTCTGCACTCAAATCATAATTCCACAACTCACAAACTCAAAATACAACTCATACTCTCAAATCATATTTACAAAACTTTACCAAACGCAACCGTTATTTTTTGTTGTTTTTTTTTCGTTTTTGTTCACTTGCTGAGTGGTAAATCATTGGTATTTGTTCGATTAACCAAAGGCGAATAATATATCAATGTTCGACTAACTAAAATCGAACAAATTGTATTTGTTCGGATTTATAGCGTCGAACATAATCCAATTAATTGGTTTGTAAGTATCGAACAAAAACCATATGTTCGGTTAAAAACAATCGAACAGTTTCATTTAATTTGACTCTGTACTACCGAACACTTACAATTTTTTTTTTTGGTTTTTCCATAACTCACCTACTGAATCGAAGTTGTTTCCAACTGTGTTGAGCACCACCGAAAACGTCTTTGATGAGGAAAACAGTGTTTTGAACAATGGGTGTTCACTAGTTTGAACAGAGAATGAAGGGGGAGATGGAATATCGTAGGTGGGTGGGTAGGTGGGGTGTGTAAGTGAGTGAGGGTAAAGATGGAAGTGTGTGGGCATATTGTGGTAGGTGGGGTGTATGAGTAAAGGTAAATATGTAAATTTGTGGTGTGTATTGAGCAAAATATTTATTTACCAAATTATTAAGAGTGTCCCTTCAAAAGTGGTTTGCCTTGAGATAAATTATGGTGTGTAAATAGAGGCTCCCTCTATTTGCACAATGATATTTATTTTTATTACAATTTTATCCTTAATGCTGTGTTTGGTTGGAAGATTAGGGGAGGGATTTGGAAAGGGAAAGGGAAACGGAAAAGATAGGTGAAGTGTGAATAAAACATGCTTATATTTTACTTAGTTTCACACACTTTTTCCCTTTCCCTATCCAAATCCCTCTCCAAATCCCCCAACCAAACACAGCATAAGTGAAATTACTATTATGGATATCACACAAAATTCAAATTAACATAACTTCTCGTTGTACATCCACATCCACTTCCACGTTGAAGCTGCTGAAGCTCACAAGTCCATGATAGTTACTACATTCTTCCATACTCAGTTTGCTAAACCTCCACATTTCATCCTCATCCTTTCAAACCCTTCATTGTTAACTTCCATTCGTTAATTTACACACACTAAACACTCGCATTCTTGATTCTTAGCTTTTAATTAGTTTACATACTAAACCTCATCCCCATTCGTCATTGTTATGAAAGATTTCCCTTCTGAAAATTTAGATTTTCAAAAGCAGATAAATGTTTATGAGAAATATAGCCAAGGAAAGGTAAGTTTTGCTATGTGAAAGTCCTTCCTCTTTTTCTTTTTTTTTTCCAGTGTATTTCGGATAACCATGGTCAAAATATATCAATTTATTCAGTAGTCTACTACCGAAATAATTATGTAATTTCAGAAGTTATCGTCCGAAATAATTTAAATTTTTTGACATTCAACTTCCGAACTAGTAAAAATAATTCGGACACCTACATTCGAATGGTATCATTTTGTTCGACACTGTACTTCTGAATAAAGTAAAAAAAAAAAATTCATTTTATATTCCAAATTCATAAGTTGCATACTAAATTTGCAGTTTCAAATTGCAAATTTGTCTTTATAATACCATTTCAAATTTGTAATGTTATACAAAACATGCAAGAATATGTCTCAACTCAAAGAAGTCAGGTTTGCACGGATAGTGTGTTGAATTACACTACTCAATTCACAACTAAATAGGTTCACTCTACGAAATTATAATGATTGCTTTTTGAATTTCTCAACAAATGTAAATATTTTATAATATTTATTTGACTTTGTAGATATTCAAAAGTAAGGATGGATTTCTCAACAAATGTAAATATTTTATAATATTTATTTGACTTTGTAGGTATTCAAAAGTAAGGATGAATTGCTCAACTGGGTATGTGAAGTTGGAAAGAGAAATGGTTTGGTCATTGTAATCAAAACAACAGACTATGGTGGAGGGAAAAAAAGACCCAAGATGTATCTTGCTTATGAGATGAGTGGCCAATATAGAGCGACAAAGAAGTTAAAACATGATGGCAACAATACATCAAGAGTAACCGGTACGAAGAAGTGTGGTTGTCCTTTGGATATGAGGGCTCACAGGTTTACCACAAATGATGAATGAACATTGACCGTAGTATGCAGATTGCATAACCATCCACCTGCGAAGCACCTTGAGGGACATTCATATACGGGAAGGCTGTCAAAGGATGAGAAAGCATTATTAATGGATATGTCAAAGAGCATGGTTTGGCCAAAAGAGATCCTAGTAACCTTGAAACAGCAAGATGCCCTCAATGTAAGCACACGTAAAACCATTTACAATGTACGCCATCAAAACAGGGTGGTAGAGATAGCTGGAAGATCACAAATGCAACACTTATTGGGTGAATTGGCTAAGAATAATTACATTGAGCGCCATCGATGTGAAAAGTCCACGATGACTGTGACAGACTTATTTTAGGCACATCCTACCAGTTTGGACTTATTTCGGTCTTTCCCACGTATATTGATTATGGATTGTACATATAAAACCAACAGATATCATCGTTCTCTTCTTGAAATTGTGGGAGTAACATCAACTGAAATGACTTTCTCGGTAGCTTTCGCATACTTACAGTCTGAGAGGGCCTATAACTATGCGTGGGTGTTAGCTACATTGCGTGATGTCATGGATGGTTTTGTTTTGCCAGCGATTATGGTCACTGATAGAGAGCTAGTCTTGATGAATGCCATACAGAAGATATTCCTGAGTGGCAGACATTTATTATGTCGTTAGCATATCAGTAAGAATGTATTGACCAAATGCAAGAAAATGTTTGAGACAAAGCAAAAATGGGAGAAGTTCAACCATGAGTGGAACTCTTTAGTGTATTTATCTTCTAAAATTCAATACGATGAGCATCTTAGATCATTACTTAAGGTATTCAGTAGTTATCCCCGATGCAGTGAACTACATCGTGGATACTTGGTTGGTTCCTTACAAGGAGAAATTTGTGGTGGCATGGACAGACACGTGTATGCATTATGGCAATGTTACAAACCGGTAGGATTACTTTTGTTCAATAAGTTATTAATAAGTGCCATGTACTTGATTTTTATTTGACTTACATTGAATTAAACAGGGCAAAGAGTGCACATGCAAAACTTAAAAAACAGTTGGATTCATGTCATGTCTCATTTGAGGCATCATTTGAGAAAATACATAGTCTTCTTGAATTGTAACACACTAATATCAAGGCTTTGTTTGAGAAAAGTCTAACTGTTGTGCAACATCAATTCAAGCCTTCTCAGTTTAGGGAGCTACGGGGTAATATGTCTATTTCTGCATTAGAGTATTTGCTTGTAGAGAGTAAGAGAGCTAATTCCATTAGTATTGATGCTAAAGCTTGTGGATGTGTCCTTCGCCACACTCATGGTTTACTTTGTGCCCATGAGATTGCTGACTACATCAGACAAGATCGTCCTATACCACTTGCTACCATACACTCACAGTAGAGGCAACGTCATATCTCCATATGCAACAAAGAAGAGGAAACGGAGGTGACTTGTCATGCAGAAGTAGAGTTGTTTATGAAAAAGTTCAATGAAAGTGATAAAACCATGCGGTTGGAGCTTTTGAAGAAATTGAAAGAGATTGTATATCCAGGAAGCACTTTTCTTGTTAAGCTAGAGGTGAAGCCCAAAACACGTCCTCAGGGTCATAAGAAGATCAATATTTCTACCCGTCGTGACCCGTGTGCATTTGAGTTGGTGCAATTTGGACATGATTCCTTCTCACGTTAGGACACTCAAATCACTACATTAGCTTTTACTCCGGAAACTAAGAAGAAGCGGCCTGTTAAGGGAAATGAGAAGGTGAATGCGAAGGGGAAAGTGTACATTACCAGAACATAAATCCACGTCTCCACAAAAGTTATATAACCACCCATTTGCTTAACACCGGATCGGCTAGCATACCCCAACCGTCTATATAAAAATGCTAATGTAGCAGCACCCCAGGCGTAAGTATGAATGGATCCCAAATCCATCAATAAGCCAAGGTAAACAACAGGAAACCTGCTGCCACTCTTGTCACTGAAAAACGTACATCTTAACACTGTATAGCCTCCTCTGGGCCTGAATCTGTGACACCAGCAAACTGACTTCATAACCACTCAAGCCTGACTTTTTTCACCAGCAATAGAAACCTCGCCATGTGCTATACGTTCAGTAATCCCCAAGCTAGAAACCAGTAGTGTAACTCCATGAAGATCTGTCACATCTGGTACGCTGACTGATCTGCCTACAATAGGAAGGCTAAGATAGTGCCAACATCATCCAAGGTCAAGGTCATCTCACCAACTATCATATGAAATATGTTCGTCTCAGGTTGCCATCTCTCAACAAAACTGGAGATTAGAAACTTGTTGACAAACCAATAAGTGCAATGAGCTAACTGTGACAGCCCACGCCGCTCAATAATGGCTTTGAATCTGGTGTTGTTGTCTACTGACCACCATGGCCATGCAAAGATCTTCGAAGAGTGATTATGACACTTTAGGGGCCCTCGTTCCTGTAAAACAAATGAATATCTCATTAGAAACTACCATATAACACAAAAAAAATCATATACAAATGAATTTCACTTCTACTCAGGAATGTTTACCTCTCCGTGCCAAACAGCTGCAGCAACATGACTATTGAAAATTCGTAGTACTGATGGATTAGTCGAACTACCTGGAAAAGCGTGAGTAAGGTCCTCTTCTTGAACAGAAGAATAATCGGGTAGAGGGGCATCCTCCATGGCAATATCAGGTATATCATCACCTTCAACTCATCTTTGGCTTCGGCTCCGACTTTGATTGGCACTAGAGATATCATATTCTACCAAAACTGAATCACGACCTCGACCATGACCCCGACCTCGTCCTCGTCCACGTCCTCGCCCATGTCCTCGTCCTCTTTCATGGTCAACATCCAATTCACGATGACATCTATTTGAAGCAGTAGGTGGGACACGTTGTTGACATTCAGAATCCATATTGTCTGCAAAAATTAATATATTTAATGAGTATACAATTGTAAAAAGAATATACAAAAATGGGGGGAAAAAAACAAAAAACAAAACCGTTCAAAAGTTGAAAATCGCAAATATCTATTATGTTCGGAAGTTGAAAACCGAAAAACCAAATTCATTTCAGAAGTTGAATGTTGTCTGAATTAAACATATTCGGAAGTTGAATGTCGAAAGAATGAAGAAATTTTAGAATTCTACTATTGAAATAAATGATAATTTTCGGAATTCTACTTCCGAACAAGTTGTTTATTTTCGGAAAGCCAGTTCTGAATGAGGAACAAATTGCTCATTTCGGTGGGCTATGCGTTCGTTTGTTTAAAAAATGGTAAAAACAAACCCTACATTACAAATGAAATAGGAATGAGGATTGA
The DNA here is from genome assembly GCF_004153795.1 of Camellia sinensis. Lineage (NCBI taxonomy): Eukaryota > Viridiplantae > Streptophyta > Magnoliopsida > Ericales > Theaceae > Camellia > Camellia sinensis. The sequence continues at coordinate 977,272 of NW_021026189.1, forward strand.
AATAAGTAAACTAACCTAAGTTCTCCAAATGTGAAGAATTCTTTCAATGGTTCAATAAGATGTCGTCAATAGATGGATGTAGCTTTTAGGGACGAAAGGTAGACTGTGAGAGATGGACGTGCGTGAGAGACGGGGCTGATAATGGAATGTGTGTGTTTTTGCACCGTTCGGAGAGATGGATTTGGGGGTCTGGGTGTGTGTGTGTGTGTGTGATGGTAGATGTGGAATAAAAGGTATGTGCAGTGAGCAAAATAATTTGAGATTAATTTTTTAGGTGTGTGTAGTGAGAAGAATGTGCAAAGAGTGGAAAGGGTGTGTGCAAATAGAAGCTCCCTTTGATATAGTGAACATTTCATGTACCGCCCTCTAGCAACCTATTTTACCTCAAAAATAATTGACAGCTCTAATGGGAGTAGGTCTCATTATGATGTGATGTTTTGATTTTGTTTTTTTCTTCTCTTTTTTTATTTTTTATTTTTTATTTTATTTTCCACGTTATTAGAGTTGGGTTTAGAGCCCCAGCTCCAGAGCTCTCAATCACTGCGCATGTTACACTTGAGACACAATTCACAATTTTTTTTTTTTTAATTAAGTTTCGTTTGGCATGTGGGTTTGAGAGGTTTTGGCAATTTTAATCACAAAAAAATAAAATAAGGTAAAAAGTAAATAAGATAAAATGTCACATCTAGACCATAATCATTTTATTTTTTCTTTTACAAAAGTCAAAAAAGTAAAAAATACATCATAAATGAAACTTTTTAGGCCCAGGCTGGCCTCGTTTGTCAGCTATACATTTTAACCAAAAAGTTAAGAAGTCACTATAAGTTATCACATCACTCTCTTTACCTTTTTGCACGTCTTTTATAAAAAATTAAAAAAATTACTAAAATAGTATATTCCTAAATGAGACCTAAAATAGCCAAAAAGACCAAAAATTAAAAAGTCAACCCCACATTAAAACGAAACCTAAGAAAAAGGGTGCTCCATGAAAATATCATGACATCTAAGACAAGACCTATCGGATAATTGATTACCAATAAACCTTACACGTCACAATATAAAAGGTAGTCTTAATCGAAATTCGAGCTATACTTTTCCGTATAGAATGCAGTTGCGTTATCTGCTTGGCCACTTCTCGGTAGAATCCCCTCTTTGTTAACATTTTTTTTAGCACCCCGTCCTACCATTACCATTTCATGCCTAGAGTAATTTCAGTGGCCAATACTGGTTACTATTGTTACAATATATATAATATAATAAAAGAATAATAATATACATGAGAGGGTAATTTATGCATAAATTGGGCCAAGCTGAGTCAGTCCGTTGGAATGGACCGAGATAGATATAGTCTTGGGCCGAGCCACGGACCGAGGTAATTATCTCGGTAGCCTTGGTCCTTGGTCGCATTGGTTCGGTCAAAGGTGGGCTGTCAGTGGCCTGGTCTAGCGGTCGTAGACCGAGGTATCTGTGGAAATTGGACCGATCTAAAAGATAGCTTGGCAGGAGGTCATTCCAAAGACTAAGTTGACTACATTGACTTAATTAGCACCGAGCTGTGTAAGCACGGTTATGTCTTGTGCTAGCCAGAGTAAGAGTTGCAACTATCTCACTTAGACAAGTAGTGAGTAAGGAGTTATCAGAATATGCATTATCCTTGGGAATGTAATTCCTAGGAGGACTCTGCTAAGGAGAGTAGAGTCCTATTAGGATTGTACAAACCATCTCACTTGGTTGGTAGTGAGTAGGGTGTGTGATTCCTATGAAGACTTTTATAAGGAGAGTTGGAATCCTACTAGGATTGTGCCGGGTAGAATCTATAAAAGCTCATAGCATGACCTATGTACAGGTATCACAATTCTTATTCTAGAATACATAGAGCTTATTGTCTATTGTCTAGTTGCTGACTTAGGCATCGGAGGGGTTTCCAGCACATACCCGCCGATTAGCTCACGTTTGTGTTTTCAGGTGACAAAGTAACGTTGTTTGGAGGAATGCAAACTTGATCAAGAGGATTAAAAGAGTTTTGAGTTATATTTTGAAAAATAAATTTTTTAAAAATATTTTGAAAATTGAAAACTTATTTGATTATGAATTTTAAAAAGAATTTTGAATCTAGTTTTTGAATTATATATTTTGAAAGTAATTTTTAGAGTTTTAAAAATTGAAACCTTGTATAGGTTGGACATACCCATTTAAGCCCGTTTAGATGGGCACAACTTCTGCCACTCATTCTAAATTTTAAAGAAAATAAAAAATAAAAATATATATATTTTTTGGAAAATTGGATTAAAAAAATATTTTTTTTCAAAAAAAATTTTTGAAAAATATTTTTTTGAAAAAATAATAAATAATAAAAAATACTTTTTTAAAAACATAAAAAATAATTATATCAAAAAAATAAAAAAATAATTTTGAATTTTTTTTATAAAGAAAATAGAAAAAATCAAATCATATAAAGAGTTTTGAAATTAATTTTGAAAATGAATTTTTGAAAAGAATTTTGAAAATTGAAAACTGTTTTAGTTATGAATTTTGAAATAAGTTTTAAAATCAATTAACCAAACGAATTTTGGATTTGGGACAGCCAAATTGTGATTCAAAAATTAAATCAAATGATACCTTTATTTTTCTTCGTAAGCCTTTATTTTCACAACATCAAATAGATATGGCTAAAAAAATAGATTACCTTAAAAAGAAAAAAGAATAACAGTTTGCAGCAATTAAATATATAGCAACAAAATGATTGCAATACAAAAGCTGTTACTTTTGCTATAATTTTTTTGGGACATTTATATAGAAGTTCTAATTTATTAACTTATATTCTATTAATTCTTAATTAAAAATTTTTAGCCCTTTAAGTCTCATTAAATTTATCTATACTATACTATATATTAAGTAAAAGGGGGTTTCTAACCCCCAAGGCCTATGAGAGCTCCAATATGCCAATCCTAATTTTCTAATTTTTTGTTTTTTTAAAAAAAAATTAACCTTAGCATTTATTAATTTCTCTCAACCTACAAGACTTTTTGACTTCTCTCATAATTACTGCAGTATCTTTTCCAAAACAAATAATTTGTATATTAAAAAAAATTTAAAACAAATATAAATATCTATATCTATATCTATCTATTTATTTATATTTATCTCTAATCCACAAGTTTTTTGGGAGTTCCAAATCGCAATCTAAATTTCTTTATTTTTTGATTTAAAAAAAAAACCTTAGCATTTATTAATTTCTCACAACTCCCAAGCCTTACCCTTATAATAACACTTTAATGCATTAAGAATAAGTATAAAAAAAATTCATTGAAAAGTCTAACACATATGAATTCCTTAAAAAGTCCAAACACATGTGATTATTATCCCTCATAATAACACTTTAATACATTAAGAACAAGCATAAAAAAAAAATTCTTTGAAAAGTACAACACATATGATTATTATCAAAATATTAAACTTTAATATAATATAAAAAAATAAGACATTTAATTCATTGAAAAGTCCAACACATATGATTGTTATCAAAATATTAAACTTTAATATAATATAAAAAAATAAGACATTTAATTCATTGAAAAGTCCAACACATATGATTGTTATCAAAATATTAAACTTTAATATAATATAAAAAAATAAGACATTTAATTCATTGAAAAGTCCAACACATATGATTGTTATCAAAATATTAAACTTTAATATAATATAGTAAAAAAAGAAGACATTTAATTCCTTTAAAAGTCCAACACATATGATTATTATCAAAATATTAAACTTTAATATAATATAGTAAAAAAAGAAGACATTTAATTCCTTTAAAAGTCCAACACATATGATTATTATCAAAATATTAAACTTTAATATAATATAGTAAAAAAAGAAGACATTTAATTCCTTTAAAAGTCCAACACATATGATTATTATCAAAATATTAAACTTTAATATAATATAGTAAAAAAAGAAGACATTTAATTCCTTTAAAAGTCCAACACATATGATTATTATCAAAATATTAAACTTTAATATAATATAGTAAAAAAAGAAGACATTTAATTCCTTTAAAAGTCCAACACATATGATTATTATCAAAATATTAAACTTTAATATAATATAGTAAAAAAAGAAGACATTTAATTCCTTTAAAAGTCCAACACATATGATTATTATCAAAATATTAAACTTTAATATAATATAGTAAAAAAAGAAGACATTTAATTCCTTTAAAAGTCCATCACAATTCTTATTCTAGAATACACAGAGCTTATTGTCTATTATCTAGTTGCTGACTTAGGCATCGGAGGGGTTTCCGGCACACACCCGCCGGTTAGCTCACGTTTGTGTTTTCAGGTGACAAAGTAACGTTATTTGGAGGAATGCAAACTTGATCAAGAGGATTAAAAGAGTTTTGAGTTATATTTTGAAAAATAAGTTTTTTAAAAATATTTTGAAAATTGAAAACTTATTTAATTATGAATTTTAAAAAGAATTTTGAATCTAGTTTTTGAATTATATATTTTGAAAGTAATTTTTAGAGTTTTAAAAATTGAAACCTTGTATAGGTTGGACAAACCCATTTAAGCCCGTTTAGATGGGCACAACTTCTGCCACTCATTCTAAATTTTAAAGAAAATAAAAAATAAAAATATATATATTTTTTGGAAAATTGGATTAAAAAAATATTTTTTTTCAAAAAAAAGTTTTGAAAAATATTTTTTTTGAAAAAATAATAAATAATAAAAAATACTTTTTTAAAAACATAAAAAATAATTATATCAAAAAAATAAAAAAATAATTTTGAATTTTTTTTATAAAGAAAATAGAAAAAATCAAATCATATAAAGAGTTTTGAAATTAATTTTGAAAATGAATTTTTGAAAAGAATTTTGAAAATTGAAAACTGTTTTAGTTATGAATTTTGAAATAAGTTTTAAAAATCCATAACCAAACGAATTTTGGATTTGGGACAGCCAAATTGTGATTCAAAAATTAAATCAAATGATACCTTTATTTTTCTTCGTGAGCCTTTATTTTCACAACATCAAATAGATATGGCTAAAAAAATAGATTACTTTAAAAAGAAAAAAGAATAACAGTTTGCAGCAATTAAATATATAGCAACAAAATGATTACAATACAAAAGCTGTTACTTTTGCTATAATTTTTTTGGACATTTATATAGAAGTTCTAATTTATTAACTTATATTCTATTAATTCTTAATTAAAATTTTTTGGCCCTTTAAGTCTCATTAAATCTGTCTATACTATATATTAAGTAAAAGGGGATTTCTAACCCCCAAGGCCTGTGGGAGCTCCAATATGCCAATCCTAATTTTTAAATTTTTTTTAAAAAAAAAAAAAAATTAACCTCAACATTTATTAACTTCTCTCAACCTACAAGACTTTTTGACTTCTCTCATAATTACTGCAGTACCTTTTCCAAAACAAATAATTTGTATATTAAAAAAAATTTAAAACAAATATAAATATCTATATCTATATCTATATCTATCTATTTATTTATATCTATCTCTAATCCACAAGTTTTTTGGGAGTTCCAAATCCCAATCTAAATTTCTTTATTTTTTGATTTTAAAAAAAAAAACCTTAGCATTTATTAATTTCTCACAACCCCCAAGCCTTACCCTTATAATAACACTTTAATGCATTAAGAATAAGTATAAAAAAAATTCCTTGAAAAGTCCAACACATATGAATTCCTTGAAAAATCCCAACACATGTAATTATTATCCCTCATAATAACACTTTAATGCATTAAGACCAAGCATAAAAAAATTTCTTGAAAATCACAACACATATGATTATTATCAAAATATTAAACTTTAATATAATATAAAAAATAAGACATTTAATTCATTGAAAAGTCTAACACATATGATTATTAACAAAATATTAAACTTTAATATAATATAAAAAATAAGAAAAAAAAGAAGACATTTAAAAAAAAAAAAGACATTTAAAAATCACAATTCACATATATATTTCCTGATCAACATTTATTATCTTTTTTCAATTCACGTGTCTTTCCATATGCATGCATTTATTGATTTGTTCAAAATTATCTAATCAGCATTTAAAATTTCCTCATACAGATAATTATAGATACAACCCGTACATAGTTACTGCAGTACCCTTTTTAACTTCTCCCCTACACTATGGTTAGTGATAAGATTGTTAAATTATTTTTATAAAAAATCTTAAAAAACATAATATATATATTTAAAAAAAATTGATTAAAAAATATAAAAAATATGATAAATTATTTATATTTATCTATACTATATATTAAGCAAAAGGGGGTTCTTCACCCAAGTCTTGTGGGAGTTTCAATCTCTCAATCTAAATTTCCTGAATTTTTTATTTAAAAAAACAAAAAAATCTTAGCATTTATGAATTCTCCCAACCGTCAAATCTTACCCTCATAATAACACTTTAATGCATTAAGAACAAGCATAAAAAAAATTCTTTGAAATCCAACACATATAAATTCCTTGAAAAGTCCTAACACATATGATTATTATCCCTCATAATAACACTTTAATGCATTAAGAACAACATAAAAAAATTTTCTTAAAACACATATGATTATTATCAAAATATTAAACTTTAATATAATATAATAAAAAAAAAGACATTTAATTCTTTGAAAAGTCCAACACATATGATTATTATCAAAATATTAAACTTTAATATAATATAAAAAATGAAAAAAAGAAGACATTTAAAAAAAAAATATTTAAAAATCACAATTCACATATATAGATAATTATAAACACAATGTGCATAGCACATGTGATATGCTAGTTTTTAATAATTAGAATTACCATTCAAACAATGATTGTTCATCATTTATGGTTATCTATAAAAGAACATGATCATTTGACATTTATTTTGATTTTCAAAACTTTATAACATCAACTTTCAAATTGAAAAAACTAAAAATAAATTATGTACAAAAAAAAAATTAATATATTTTTTTTGAAAAATTAAATTATTTTTTTGTACAAAATTAAAAATTTTGTGTCTATAAAGGAGCATGATGATGGAACATTGATGTGCAAAATTGAAAAAAAAAAATTAAAACTGACAAAACTGATAATGTTCTCAGTTTTAAAACTGAAAAAACTAATAATGTTTACAATTTTATTGGATAGTTGAATCAACCTAATAAGTAGAAAGACAAAAACGTTTAATCTCATACTCCCTCTTTTTTTCATCAATTAGTGAAACAATTATTTAAAACATTACTATGCAAAATTGATAATGTTCTCAATTTTAAAAATTAAAAAAAAATGATAATATTCTCAGTTTTTACTAAATAAGACTTATTAGTTCAAAAAATCTTAAATAGGACCTGAACTATCATAACATTTGTAAATAGGACTTTTAGTTAATTAATTCTAATTTTTTTTTTGTTTTTTGAGTAGTAAAAAAAAGATTAATTTTGTAATTTAAATTTAAAAAATGATGATCAATCCACTACTCTCAAACAAATATAAAAAATTGAGAGAAGGAAAAAAAATAATAGAAGAAAACAAAAGGATAAAATATGATTTTAAGAATTTTTGTAGTATATATAAATAGACACTAAAGTGGCAAGTAAATATAGATAATATAACTGTACCACCCCCAAATTATTTAAAAACAAAACAATATTCAACATGATAGTTATATATAACAAACATGAAATTACAAAACTAGTCCAAAGGTTCTCTTTTCCATTGAACTATAAGTTAATAGTTCAAAATACATGTTGAGTGTTCACAGTTCAAGAAACTAGAGAAGATCATAATAAATGCCTTATGACTTACAATTTCTAAGGCAAGGTCTTCAATAAACAAAAAAGACTCTCGGTCTGTGAGAACACGCATTTAAATATTCTAAAATGTATATATGTATATAAATAAATAAATTAATTAATTTTATTCAGAGTCTATTTGAAATATATTAGTGTAAAAGTTAGTTTTAAAATTAACCCAATTCAATCACAAAGATATTATTAAGATATTATTAAGAATAATAATTATTTCTTGTTGATAAATTATTTTAATAAGGATTCAACATGATAATTATTTTTACCAAATGCCTTAGTTAAAAATCTTATTGTATCAATTTTAAGAAATCCACACAAATATACAAAAAAAAAAAAAACTTTGGCAGATTTTTTTGATGGCAACATTGCCACTTGTTTGTTTGCATGTTAACATAGAAACCATAACTTCATCATACTTCTTGGAGTTGGAAGATACAAAGTGACTAGAGAGAGAGAGAGAGAAAGAGAGAGGGGCTCAGCAATGCATTGTATATATATATATATATATACATACATGCATGCTTGCATTCGGTGAAGGAGGGAAGAAAAGAAAATCTGCGAAGTAGAGTAAGAGAAAAAGAGGAGAAGGTTAAGAAGGTTGTATATTTTCCTACCATTTCACTATCCCATTTCAATCCTACAACTAAGTAAGAAAACTCTCTCAACCCTCTCATTTTTTTTTTAATTGTTAAAATTTTCAGATTATATTCATATGATAAAATGACTAAACCTGTAGATATAATTTTATTTATAGTTGTATATAAATTTTGTGATTTGTATATCAAATATTTGAAGATATTGGTAGTTTTAAAGTTATGGTATTATTGTGGAAATAAGCTTGCATGTGTAGTTTATACCATTAAAGACAGGATTTGAAGATTTTATTTGGCCCTTAAATCTGCTAGAAGATTTGTACTAATTTTTAGACAATTTTACACTCAAAATTTAAAGATAATTTCTTCTACAAAGTTGTTTAGAATGATGTCTAGTTCATCCAAGAATTTTGGTAACAATTATTGAGCTTTGTACAAATTTATACGAATTTTTAATTAAATTTGAAACTGTAAGACAGATTTTACTATATGTTTAAAAAATCATTAAATATTTTATATTAAACCAAATCTGGTAATTTCTAAATAAAAAATGAAATTTGATAAGTCTAGTTTCATAATAAATTTTTACATTATGGATTTGATTTATAAATTTAAGTATGGAATTAATTTAAGAAAATGTGATAAATTTGTGTCATGAAATTTTTGGGAATTTTACAGAATTATTTATAAATTATTTTTGAGAAATTCTTTCTGAAAAATGACCTAAACATGTTTATTGAATATTCTGTATATTTTCATGAATTTTAGATTTGTATAAATAATTTATTTATAATTTGAATTACCAAAGGTATATCCTGAAAATTTCTAGGCGGGTTTAAGATCATTACTTCAATTAATTATTTGGATAAAAAATTAATTATTGTGTTGGTCTAATTCATTAAATATTGTAAATTAGTAATCCATGTATGGGGATATTGTGGTTTATTTAATATTGTGCTAGTCTAATCTTATAAATTAAAAATCCATGCATATGTGTAATTATGATTTATTTTCTTTGTATCTAAATTATTATTCCATATCATGGTTTAAATAAATTATTTATTTAAATTTTGTACATTTATTTATTATTGTGTGACATGTGTAATATTTTATGTTGAAAATTTTAATGAGTTGGTATAACATTATTTGTAATTAAAAAAATTAAAATTATTTGTGATTAATATCAAAACTAACTGAAATGATTAACGGCATATACAAAGTTAGCAATTGACGGTAAATACCAGTTGTTCAGGGTGAGTCTTGGTTTTAAAGAGCGTGCAAAATTAAGGGTTGACGGTTAATACCGATTTTTCAGGGTGAGCCCTAGTTTTGAGAATTTTCATGTAAATTGTGTTGCGAAACGCTAAGATGGCACGGGACTTATTTGAACCATTTTTGGTATTCGGTTTTGGAATAAGGGTGGATGTGCAGGTGGCACACAGGGAGGTTACGTACCCTTGGCAGACCGTTTCCTTGGGGTAGACCACTGATGCCACTGCTTGGATATATAATTCTAGACGTGGGCATCCCTGGTAGTTACGGTTGATAACACTTGAATATTTGATCAAGGGGGGATTTCAAATTAACTGTTGTCATGCTTAGTGGTTAGTAAGTTAAATCTCTTTGGTGAGATTTTGAGTGTCACCTAATTTATTAGAATTATTGAAATTATTTTAATGGTTGTAATTTATGTTTACAATTATATTGTTATCTCATGTTTATAATCTCATTATTTTTCTCTTAAAAAAAATGGTAGGTTGGTTATGTTTTCTTACTGTGTTACAAAACTCATGACATATATTTTTGTTGCCCTAGCGTTTTATGCGAGGTTTTGGCAAGGAAATAATTGAAGCTGAAATGGAGTTAACGCTAACGTAGAGCCATGGCTAACTTGAAATCCTGATTAGAGTTGAATAAATTTTATTATTTTATATAATAGCTATTAAGGACTTTATAATTTCATTTGATGTTGTATTTGGATAATTTTAAGTTTTTATTTATTGTTGATTGAACCTCTAGTTATGTACGAGAGTTGGAATGTCCAATTAAGATGTCAATTTTTTGATTTATTAAGTCATTTTGTTTATTTAATTTCCCTTGATGTTCCAAAAATTTGGGGCGTCACAATTTAGTATCAGAGCTCTAGGTTAGAATACCTAGGGACGGTGGGAAGAGGTTTACCTTGATTGAGGAGTAGTGTCATGTATTAGAAGGAATAGAATTATGTGACTAATAGTTTATGCGAGCTTTATGCTAATCATAGTAACTATCTTTGTTTGATCCTAACTATACCTCTAGCTTGACGCCAAATTTGTCGAATGTAAAATCATCACTTCTGTATCTTGATTGAACCTTTCCAATTCGGAAAAGTATTGCCTTAAGATGATCGATTGGCAATTTTTGAGCCATGATTATTGTATCTTGTATGTTGTTCTCTTCAAAACCAGTTGGACTCTTTTAATCCTTACAGGGTGAAGAATCTTAGGTATTTGGTTTGAAATGTGTATGGCCAAACACAATTTCAATTCAAATATCTAGTTTGGTCCCTAACTCCATAATCTTGACCCTATTAAAAGTTCAAAACCATCATGTCATCTGACTGTACCGTCAAATTCCATTTAAATTCTTATGCTAATTATGCTATTGTCATAGCCACGTCATACTCATTCTTCTCCACTACAACTATGTGAATCTTGGGATTAGAGCTTGAACGATTAGAAACACCTATGAATGTAGCTTCACCGCTAGGAGGTCAAACTCGAGTATAACTCGTATGCAAATCATGTGAACTAGGCGCCTCCAGTTTGCGTTTAATTTGCCACCTACGAGTCATGGAAATGTTAGACTTTGACGTTATCCTAAGAATGGACTGGTTATTAGTCCATAGAGCCACCGTTGATTGCTATCGAAAGACGGTGACTGCTTACTCTCAGGACGGAACGCGATAGACAAGATTCCCTATCACTAACATTTGGACAGTCAAAGTGGCATAATCACCTAGCTGGGTGGCTAGCCAGCTTAGTTCTAGAAGACAAAGAATGTATGGAACTAGGGCTATCTCGTGTGGTGTGCGAGTATGTTGATGTGTTTCCAGAGGAATTACTAGGACTACCCCCAAAGCGAGAAGTAGACTTTACCATTAAACTACAACATGGTGTTCTTCGCCTGACCGGCGGGTGACAGCCTTGCCTTGGCCGCCCGTTGGACCTTAACCTATTCCGCTGTCATATTTTCTTGTTAGTATCGTTTCGCTTCCTTTTGTTCGTTGGTTTATTTGTACTCCAAATATCTCTATCATATATATTTTAGTCAGTGATAGGCTCAATATTTAGTTTAGACTTCATTAAACTGCAGTCATTTTCAAGTTCAACATTCAAAACAACAACCACAACACACACACACACACACAAAAACAACAACAACAACAGGGATTTTTTTTTGCCTGATGGCCATGCGCCGACCTCACTTACTCGACTCTCCTGCCGATCTCTTCCTCTTGTCTTGGGAGACCCTTGAAGGCCCTGCCTCAGTGCTTACAGGACCACCGAGAGGGTTGAATCCCTATTGGCCGTCAAAAGCAGAGTACGGTGGAACTCCAAATCGGACCATGACGGTGGCCTTCCGTTTCAGCTCTTTGTTCTCCGCCTTTAGCGCGCAAATCTCTGCTCGCACAGCCTTGTACATGCACTGGAGCAGAGAGAGTTGAGTGTTTAACTGTTGTACCTCACTTGTTTTACTCTGCAACCGGTGAGACAACTTGGAGACCGCAGTCACTGTCTCCATGCAGGACTTCAGCGTATAGCGTTTGGCCTTAATGTCAAATTGAGCTGCCATTATTTGTTCGACTGATAGCATAGGAAAATTAAGAGAAGTAAGAGTAGGAGTAGCGGCACTCGGTCCAGTAGAGCTTATGGGATCATTTAGGTTCGAAAAGAGAGTGAGGGGACGAGACGAGGCAATGTGTTAGAGGAGAGAGATGTAAAAGAAATGAGGGGTAGAGTAATAGTAGAGATAGCAGAGAGTAGACTGAGTTTTGGGTAGCTTTTCTCCTCCGCTCAGTCTCTCTGTTTTGTCTTTCGATGAAGAAGAAGAAGGAGATGGAAGAGAATGATAAAGAAGAAGGAGAAGTGAGTGCGTAAGAAGAAGACGGAAGAGAAGAAGACAAAGAAGGAGAGAGAGCCAAGGCAATCATTACAAATCGAGAAAGGTTTAGCTTTGTCAGCCCGCTGACGCAAAAGTCAAAGCCGCGTGTCCGGCATGGCATTCGACGAAAAAGGGAAAAGGAGACGAGGCAATTTGTCGGCCGGCTAGCGCAAAAGGTGAAGCCGCGTGTTAGGCGCGGTATTCGAAAGAAGAAAGACAAGGGAGGCGGGAAAGATATATATACACACACGATGTCTTCTACAACGGTCTGACACGACCATACAGTTTCTTCTATGATGGTCCGATACAATGTGTATTGTGATGCTTTCAAAGAAGGTCTGGGGTGTGTATTGATACAAAATAGCAAGGTGGTGGCATATGAATCAAGGCAATTAAAGAACCGTAAGAAGAATTATCCCACCCATGACTTGGAGTTAGCAACTATAGTTCACGCACTCAAAAATTGGAGACACTACCTGTATGGTGAAAAGTTTGAGTTATTCACCGATCACAAAAGCTTGAAGTATCTGTTCACCCAAAGGGATCTGAACATGCATCAGAAACGTTGGATAGAGTATCTCGAGGATTACCAATTTGCCCTTTCCTATCATCCCAGCAAGGCTAACGTGGTAGCAGATGTGCTAAGTCACACGAATAGAGGGATTGTTGCTAGTTTAGCACTTGGAGAATGGAATATGGTTGGAACACTCAATGAATTTGGGGTACAAATGGGGGTTCAAGATGAAAATGCTTACCTTGGTGCTCAGATTGTTACGCCTCAAATTTTGAGTAAGATATTGGAATCACAAAAGTACGATCAGGAAGTAGCATTCATCAAGGCACAAATGAAATCTAGTGAAACGATGCCTAGTTAGGAAATTCACACTGATGGGAGTTTGAAATATCAAGGTCGAATGCTCATGCCAAGTGACAACTCACTAAGGGAAAAGGTACTCAAGGAATTCCACCATTCAGTATTCGCAGTACATCCGGGAGATACTAAGATGTACCAAGACTTAAAATGCCAATATTGGTGGGGCAGAATGAAAAATGATGTAGCGAAGTTTGTGTCTCAAAACCTGACATGTCAACACGTAAAGACTGAACATCAAAGACCTGTAGGAGCACTTCAATCCTTACCTATCCCGGGGTGGAAATGGGAACACATAACCATGGATTTCGTGACGGGTTTGCCTCGGTCACTACAGGGACATGACGGCATGTAGGTAGTGGTAGATTGACTAACTAAGACAGCCCGATTCTTACCTGTCAGGTTATAAGATACGTTGGATTCACTTAGTAGATTGTTTATCAAAGAAGTGATTAAGTTACACGGAGTACCAATTAGCATCGTGTCTGATCGTGATACTCGATTCATTTCTCAATTTTGGCAGGGCTTGCAGAAGGCAATGGGAACGAACCTATGCTTTAGCACGGCATTTCACCCACAAACCGATGGGCAGTCTGAAAGGACGATACAAACCTTGGAGGATATGTTTCGAGCTTGCGTTGTGGATTTTAATGGAAGTTGGGAGAAACACTTACCTCTCGTTGAGTTTGCTTACAACAATAGTTTCCAAGCCAATATTGGAATGGCACCATATGAAGCACTTTATGGGCGACCTTGTCGATCACCAGTCTGTTGGACTGAAGTAGGAGAAACAACCTTCTTAGGACTAGACTTGGTTCAAGAGACCACTGAGAAGATAAGACTGATCAGACAACGATTAATCACAGCCCAAAGTCGACAAAAGAGCTATGCAGATCAAAGGAGACGACCCATAACGTTTGGGGTAGGGGATCATGTTTTTCTCAAAGTTCGACCTCGTCGAGGTGCTACATGATTTGGGAAGAAAGGAAAGCTTGAACCTCGATATGTGGGACCCTTTGAAAGTCTGAGTAAAGTAGGAGAAGTGGCATACCGTTTAGCACTACCGCCACAGCTCGCAGCAGTGCACAATGTTTTCACATCTCAATGTTACGGAAATATGAGCCACACCCCTCCCATGTTATTAATTGGAGAGAGATTGATCTCAATGAAGATGTAGGTTTTGAGGAAAGACATGAAAAGCCTCTTTGCATACAGACCGTCACAGCTCAATGGACACTATTTATTTACTGTATTGGCTTCCGCCAGGCCCTGTGCTCTGTTTTACTGTATTACTGTTCTGCAGGCCTTCGGTAATCTCGGATTACTGGCCGGTTACGGTGCTAAACCCATAGGGCCGGGTTTGGGTCGTGACAATAAGACTGATCAGACAACGATTAATCACAACCCAAAGTCGACAAAAGAGCTATGCAGATCAAAGGAGACGACCCATAACGTTTGGGGTAGGGGATCATGTTTTTCTCAAAGTTCGACCTCGTCGAGGTGCTGCATGATTTGGGAAGAAAGGAAAGCTTGAACCTCGATATGTGGGACCCTTTGAAAGTCTGAGTAAAGTAGGAGAAGTGGCATACCGTTTAGCACTACCGCCACAGCTCGCAGCAGTGCACAATGTTTTCACATCTCAATGTTACGGAAATATGAGCCACACCCCTCCCATGTTATTAATTGGAGAGAGATTGATCTCAATGAAGATGTAGGTTTTGAGGAAAGACATAAAAAGATTATGGATCGACGAGAAAAGAACCTGCGAGGCAAGGCCATTCACTTGGTGCGACTGTTGTGGCAGCATCGTGGGACGGAAGAGTCAACGTTGGAATGAGAAGATATAGTACGTGCGAATTACCTTCAGTTTTTCAAGTCTAAAGGTATGAATTAATTTTGAGAACAAAATTTTTTTTTTAGGGAGGTAGATTATGAGAACCTGCATTTAAATATTCTAATATTTATATATAAATAAATAAATAAATTAATTAATTAATTTTATCCAGAGTCTACTTGAAATATATTAGTGTAAAAGTTAGTTTTAAAATTAACCCAATTCAATCACAAACAATGATATTATTAAGAATAATAATTTTGTAGATGTTCAATATTTGTTGTTTATAAATTATTTTAATAAGGATTCAACATGATAATTATTTTTACCAAATATCTTAGTTAAAAATCTTAGTGTATCAATTTTAAGAAACCCACACAAATACACAAATATACAAAAAAAAAAAAAAAAAAAACTTTGGGAAAGTTTTTTGGTGGCAACATTGCCGCTTGTTTGTTTGCATATTAACATAGAAACCATAACTTCATCGTACTTCTTGGAATTGGAAGATACGAAGTGACTAGAGAGAATGATGAGGAGAGAGAGAGAGAGAGAGAGAGAGAGAGAGAAAGAGAGAGAGAGAGAGAAAATGGGGGCTCAGCAATGCATTGTATATATATACATGCATGCTTGCATTCGGTGAAAGAGGGAAGAAAAGAAAATCTGTGAAGTGGAGTAAGAGAATAAGAGGAGAAGGTTAAGAAGGTTGCATTATTTCCCACCATTTCACTCTCCTATTTCAATCCTACGACTAAGTAAGAAAACCCTCTCAACCCTCTCATTTTGTTTTTTTTTAATTGTTAAGATTTTCAGATTATATTCATATGATAAAATGACTAAACCTGTAGATAGAATTTTATTTATAGCTATATACAAATTTTGTGATTTGTATATCAAATATTTGAAGATATTGATAGTCTTAAAGTTATGGTATTATTGTGGAAATAGACTTGCATGTGTAGTTTATACCATTAAAGACAGGATTTGAAGATTTTATTTAGCCCTTAAATCTGCTAGAAGATTTGTACGAATTTTTAGAAAATATTATACCCAAAATTTGAAGATAATTTCTTCTACAAAGTTGTTGAGAATGATGTCTAGTTCATCCAGGAATTTATGCAAAAATTATTGAGCTTTGTAAAAATTTATAAAAAAATTTAATTAAATCTAAAACTGTAAGATAGATTTTACTATATGTTTGAAAAATCATTAAAATTTTTATATTAAACCAAATCTGGTAATTTCTAAATAAAAAATGAAATTTGATAAGTCTAGTTTCATAAATTTCTACATTATGGATTTGATTTATAAATTTAAGTATGAAATTAATTTAAGAAAATGTGATAAATTTGTGTCATGAAATTTCTGGGAATTTTACAGAATTATTTATAACATATTTTTGAGAAATTCTTTCTGAAAAATGACCTAAACATGTATATTTAATATTCTGTAGATTTTCACGAATTTTAGAATTGTATAAATAATTTATTTATAATTTGAATTACCAAAGGTATATCCTGAAAATTTCTGGGCGGGTTTAAGATCATTACTTCAATTAATTATTTGGATAAAAAATTAATTATTGTGTTGGTCTAATTCATTAAATATTGTAAATTAGTAATTCATGTATGGGGGTATTGTGGTTTATTTAATATTGTGCGTGTCTAATCTTGTAAATTAAAAATCTATGCATGTGTGTGATTATGGTTTATTTTCTTTGTATCTAAATTATTATTTCATATCATGGTTTAAATAAATTATTTATTTAAATTTTGTACATTTATTTATTATTGTGTGACAAGTGTAATATTTTATGTTGGTAATTTTAATGAGTTGGTATAACATTATTTGTGATTAAAAATTGAAATTATTTATGATTAATATCAAAACTAACTGAAATGATTAACGACATATACAAAGTTAACAATTGACGGTTAATACCAGTTGTTCAGGGTGAGTCTTGGTTTTAAAGAGTCTACGAAATTAAGGGTTGACGGTTAATACCGATTGTTCAGGGTGAGCCTTGGTTTTGAGAATTCTCATGTGAATTGTGTCGCAAAACCTAAGATGGCGCGGGACTTATTTGAACCCTTTTCAGTATTTGGTTTTAGAATAAGAGTGGATGTGCAAGTGACACACAAGGAGGTTACGTACCCCTGGCAGACCGTTTCCTTGGAGCAGACCACAGATGCCACTACTTGGATATATAACTCCGGACATGGGCATCCCTGGTAGTTACGGTTGGTAACACTTGAATATTTGACCAAGGGGGGGTTTCAAATTAATCGTATCCATGCTTAGTGGTTGGTAAGTTAAATCTCTTTGGTGAGATTTCGAGTGTCACCTAATTTATTAGAATATTGAAATTATTTCAATGGTTGTAATTTATATTTACAATTATATTGTTATCTCATGTTTGTAATCTCATTATTTTTCTCTTAAAAAGAATGGTAGGTTGGTTATATTTTCTTACTATGTTTCAAAACTCATGACATATATTTTTGTTGCCCTGGCGTTTTATGCCAGGTTTTGGCGAGGAAATAATTGAAGCTAAAATGGAGTTGAAGCTAACATAGAGCCTTGGCTAACTTGAAACCCTGATTAGAGCTGAATAAATTTTATTATTTTATATAATAGCTATTAAGGACTTTATAATTTCATTTGATGTTGTATTTGGATAATTTTAAGTTTTTATTTATTGTTGATTGAACCTTTGGTTATGTACGAGAGTTGGAATGTCCAATTAAGATGTCAACTTTTTGATTTATTAAGTCATTTTATTTATTTAATTTCCCTTGATGTTCCAAAAATTTGCAGTGTCACACGGTCCTAAAGTAAAACAAAACTCCAATCTAACATGACACCTATTCAATTTGTATGCTTAACCTAAACAAAAGGGTTGATCCACTTCTACTTCATTGGGGTGGTTGCGGCTCACTAATTCTTGAAATTTTGTTAGATAGGAATGAGTGATTGCTCAGTAGAGAATAAAATTAACTAAGTATATAAACATTTGAGTTATATTATGCATAACGCATGATCCCTTACTCATGAACACAAATCCACAATCTCATATTCCAATACACGTTCTATTTAATTTCACATTTTTCAGTCATCACACGGAAAGCCAGTGAGCACCTCAAACCTTCCACATTCATTGTCCTCACATGATCGGGTACGTGGACACCTCAAATATTCCCACATTTATCGTCCTAGCACGATTGAGCAAGTGGGAACCTCAATTTCCCTGTACGGGTAATACCACATTACACATCAAACAACTGTTAAAAACTCCAAGTTTATCTTAACACAAAATGGCTCAACACATGCCCAATTCACCCATTAATTTCCATCTATTTATCAACCAAGACTCATGAACAAAGATTAGAGTTTCACAAGAAGTTGGGGCTTTTCTTTTTATTCTTCATTTTTCCAAGATTTATTGTTTTTCATTAAGAGATAACCATTTATTTCAAATATTTTAAGGCAAGAACTCTCAATCACCATGAATACCCATATACCAATCACCCACTCCACATCATACACATATCATGTACTTAACACATAATCAAACCAAAACATAGATATGCAAGGTTAAAGATATCTTACCTCAAGATTGTGTGGAAAGAGACGAAGACCCAACTAATGCACTTCCAAGATATCACGATCCAATCGGTTCAAAATGTAGCTCTCAACAAGATCAACACTTTTGATGAAGGAACAATGTTAGGTTTTTGTTTTAAATAGATGAAATCTAATGTTTTGGTGTTAGGGTTTTTGAAATGAAGGAGTGAGAAGAAGAAAAGAAAGAAAAAAATGAGTCAAAAAGTGGGTTTTAAAATATTTGATCCCGAACAGATCGCTCTAACGAACGTTCCATCGCTCGAGCGATGAAGAGATTTTGAACAGACCGCTCAAGCAAACTATCCACCACTTGAGTGGTAAACGCATGGTCTCAGAAGTTTTACAGGTCTACAGTGAAAATGTTGAAAACCTCTCATATTCACTTGAGTGACCACTTTACCGCTAGAACAGTCTCGACTTATATCTAGTTTTGCAGGCAAGATACTAGAAGTCCCAAATCACCGCTCGAGCGACCATTTTACCACTCGAGTGGTCCCTCAAAACAGCATGTTACAATCTACCTCCCTTAAAGAATTTCGCCCTCGAAATTTCGATATTCCTACCAACAATAACTTTGACAAACCCAATGAAGACAACACCTTATTAACATCAATCCACAACAATCAAAACATCGTCAATCGAGGACGAAATCAAATCACAATCTGAATGGAGATGTAAAAGTCTAGATTGTTAAGAAAACATCGCTTTGACATTACTTCTTTCTACATGCCAAGATACACATTGTTAAAGAGAGTAACAAAATAATAAAATTACACATCATTAAACAAATCTGGGTATTTCTCATAGACTTCAGTTTCTCATTTCCAAGTAGTTTCTTTTACCCCGTGGTGATGCCACGACACTTTCACTAAAGGAATGGGTTTTTGCTCCTCAAGATTTGCTCTCAAAAGTCTGAGATCTTCATGGGTCTCTCCTCATATGACGCATTCTCGTCTACCTCTAAGCTCGTCCAATCTAGAACATGAGGAGGATCGGGTTCATACTTACAGAGCATAAAAACATGAAATACATCATGTACTCTGGAAAATTGTGGTGGCAGTGTAAGGTGATAGGCCACTTCTCCCACTCGTTCTAGAATATCAAAAGGTCCAATGAATCTAGATGACAATTTCCTATTTCGAGCAAATCTCATCAAACCCTTCGTAGATGATATTTTCATAAATACATGATTACCAACTTCAAAGGATAAAGGTCTTCTTCTTCGGTTGGCATAACTCTTCTATCGATTTTGAGACGTAATCAATCTTTTTTGTATGAGAGCCACTTTCTCAATGGTCTCACGAACTAACTCGGGTCCAAGCATGAGGCAATCCCCCACCTTGGTCCAACACACGAGTGATCTACTTGGTTGCCCATATAAGGCTCCGAAAGGTGCCATCCCGATGCTAGCTTGATAACTATTATTGTAGGCAAACTCCACTAGAGGCAAGTGTCTCTCCCAAGAACCTTTAAAGTCTAATACACAAGCTCTCAACATATCTTCTAGGATTCGGATGGTGCGTTCAAACTGTCTATCAGTTTAAGGGCGATAGACGGAGCTAAAAGTCAATTAAAAGTACCCATAACGCTTTGTAAACTTTGCCACCACCGTGTAGTAAAACAAGGGTCTCTATCTAAGACGATGCTCACCAGAACCGTGTTTAGTCAATTGAATCCCTCATACGCATAACAAGAAAATTGACCGAATTAGTTAGTTGGTCCACGACAACCCAAACCGTATCATTATCCCTCTGTGTTTTAGGAAGGCTCGAAACAAAATTCATAGTGATGTGCTCTCACTTTCACTCGGCTATAGGTAAGAGATGTAACAACCCGATTAGCTTTTGGTGTTTAGCTTTGACTTGTTGGCAAGTTAGACACTTGGACACAAACAAGGCTACATCTCGCTTCATACCACTCCACCAAAATTAACTGCTAAGACCATGACACATTTTTTTCCTCCCGAATACACCACAAGACGTGAGTGATGGAACTCCCGAAGTATTTCGTCTCTATAGGATTTTAGTACGAAAAGGAGATCTAAATACCAAAAAATGCACCCTCAACCTCGTCTCCCCCTTCCACTAGGAGATCTTCCCTCGAATTTTCTCCACTTCCGGATCACCCCATTGAGCTTCTATAACTCGTGTGACGAGTGTGGACTGTGCAAGGACTAGGGGTGTATAGGTGCGATTCGGGTGGTTTGAGAGTAAAATTACAAACTGAATAGCGAATTGGAGGATTAACGGATTGACAAATTATGATTTGGGCGGTTTTTGGCAGATTGAAGAATATTCTAACTAATTATCATACATATTTTATATATATATATAAAACAAAATAATTTTACATAATATGTTTCATATATATAACTACTAATTTGTAATAAATTTCATATCTTAAATCTCTCTCACACTCATTTTTATTTTGATATTTCATTGGAGATTAAAAAATATATATGTATTAACTATAACGGAGCTGAGCGGTTTGGAAGGCGGATCATAAATTTTAAAATTTAAACTGCGGTTAGAGCAGTGAGGATTGATACGGATAGGTGTGGTTTTAACGGATTGGGCTGTATTTTGCATATCCCTAGCAAGGACTGTAAACAAGGTAGCATGTTCAGGAGACTCGCCAAGGTGCAAGTCAAATTCACCCAAGTCATCCAACATTTCCCACTCCCTCATGGCAAGACAAGCAACGGTACCTATAGATGGCCTTTCTTAGATGATAGTGCAATACAAAGTCGTAGGCCTTGTTTGGTTTAACTCTTAAAACGTAATTTTTGGAAAGAAATTCCAAAATTTTGTTTGGTTAAAATTTTTTTTTTAAAAATTTCCAAAATTACTCTCTCTCCTACATATCAATCAATCACTTTTTCTCTCTCCTCTCTCCTCTCTCCTTTTCAATCACTTTTTCTCTCTCACACATCTACTCAATTACAACAAAATATCTGTAACACCCTCAAAATAACAACATTAAAACCCATTAAATAAGACATGCATTGATAAGTAAAAGTTCCACATTCTTCCATATATCAGAATTTCATTACATAAGTATTGCATGTTAACAACAAAAGCAAATGCCCTATGGGCTTACAGCTTTCCAAGTTAACACTTGGTTACAACAAAAGAGTACTAACTCATACACGTTAAGCCCTTGGCTTGAATTTACATATAATACATCAAAAAGTAAAACGACAAAAGTATGTCCGCCTCTAGCCTCCCAAGCTATGTCCTTGGAGGTGGCATGCTACCTGTACCTGAAAATGATATTCCCATATAGGGTGAGCCACAGCCCAATAGAAATACACTAAACCAACCATGAACAATGACTAAAAGATTAGCAATTGATAGATGGCCAACACTGATACATTCACATAAATCACGTATTTATGTCATACGATTTATGAGTCCAAGTTACTTTTTATTTTCCCCTTTTTCAACAGATAGACATATAAGCTCTATCCACATTCTCAACAGATATGTATAAAAACTATATCCCACATTCACAGATAAGCATATAAGCTGTATCCACATTCTCAACAGATATGTATAAAAACTATATCCCACATTCACAGATAAGCATATAAGCTGTATCCACATTCTCAACAGATATGTATAAAAACTATATCCCACATTCACAGATAAGCATATAAGCTGTATCCACATTCTCAACAGATATGTATAAAAACTATATCCCACATTCACAGATAAGCATATAAGCTGTATCCATACTTCACAAAGATACTCAACTCTCGCTCGAGCGACCAACTCCTCGCTCGAGCGAAGGTCCAAAAATCTGGGCAGCAGCACTAGGCTCCCAAACACAACCAACCTGTAACAAACCTGCCCAACATATCCTATAACTCAATATACAAAGTAGAAAGGATGCAAACTAGATAATAAACCACTACCAACATCCACGGACACATGTCCGGATCACTGTACAACAAGGGTAAACCCGGGATCGCTATAATATCAAATCATTCCAAACTCCTGTACTCCAAAACTATTTTCAAAATATACAACCTAACAAACCAAAAAAATTTCTAAACTCTTTTCCTAAGATTTTTTTTGAAAATTTATGTCCCAAAACCAAACCAAACACACCCGTAATCTTTCATGAATTCCATCTACCTCCTCTGATGCAGATTTAAATCTTTTTGAGAGAATAAATACGTAAGGCTTTTATGGTCTGAGAATACGTGAAATTTCTCCCCGTACAAATAGTGCCTATAAAGTTTTAGGGCAAAGATTACTACAGCTAACTCTAAGTCATGAGTTGGGTAATTCCTCTCTTGAGTCTTCAATTAAAGCAAACCATATGCTAGAACCTTACCATCTTGCATTAACACACTCCCCAAACCTTCCCTAGACGCATTACAATAGACGATTTAACCCAATCCTGTAATAACCCTTACACTGTCCTAACCATACTCATATATATTCATATGATTTTGTCTTGTTAAGCTTGCATTTCAAGTCTTGTCCTTGTTCGCTTAAGTGTTACAGCATGCTTTGTACCTTACTCGGTGTGGGTTTAGCCGAGGTCACCCTGAGCCTAGGTCAGTTTTGAACCTCTTGCATCTAAGACCGTCTTGGAATTTACTTTGGTTGACTCCACCTTCGCTATGACATGTTGGCCGAGATGTCACTATCTAGGCCGAGGTGTTCATCGCTGAGGCCGAGATGCGTATTATCTAGGCCGAGATGTTACCCTTGAACCCAAGTGACCTTACTCCTGGATTGGTACGACCTAGACCGAGGTGTGGCACATCTAGGCCAAGGTGTGGCACAGCTAGGCCAAGTGTTGTCCTTTCTAGCCGATGTCCTTTCCCTTTGCTTGCCGAAGTCTTGTTGTTAGCCGATGTCGTTACTTGTCGGAGTGCTCTTGCCGCCTAGCTTGTTGAGTACACTTTGTCATAGTCTTGTCTTTTCACTCAGTCACCTTTTTGAGTAGAACCAACCAGCCGTTGCCACGTACCCCTGCAGAGGGTTAAGTCAGCTGACAGACCCAGAAAATATACATTTTTGTATTATATCTTTGCCTTGTAGAGAGAGAGAAGCTTTAGGAAGAAGAAGAAGTTTTAGAGTGAGAGAGTGGGCTTTCAAGCTTGATTCCTAGAGATCAAACCAATAGATTCATGTATTGAGGTTAGATTCTTGATTTGCTCTTATTGTTCTTTATGTTTATCTAGCTGCATTGGACGATCGAACCTGTTCTGCACGACATGCATTGATTTAAAGTTGGTTTTAGAAAGAAAAAATAGTGTTCATATGTTCTTGAAGAAAAAGTCTTGTTTGATCCGAAAGTTTACATTAAGATTCATATTTTTGTGTTTGTTCTCACAAGATCCTTGAATATGGGTACCCAGGTCCATGTTTTTGAATTCATAGCATGAAATCTCAGACTTTGTAATAGCAAATCATGATCCTTGCATTCATCTTCCCCATGTTCATGTTCTTCATGTTCGTCATGTTCTTCAAGAGAGGGAAACCCAGATTTTCCTGACTTCATTTCCTCGAATGTGGCCATCGAGGCCACACCTCGGCAAGGAGGTGTGGGACCTCAGCCTAGACCTGGTAGTTGCCTAGCATGTTTTCCCAAGATAAGAAACTGTGTTTTGTTTTGATTTGACTTAGTTTTAAAGAATGCTGAGGTCATTTACATGCATGCAATACTTGTTTTGAGAAGTGCATTCAATAGACCTTGCCATGTGTTTGTAGGACGTGGACTTGCCTTGACCCCGACGTTTGAAGAACTATGTGAGTGGTATTTTTAATAAAGTTATGTTATTAAGTTTTGATAAAGTTTTGCCTTGCTTGTTTTGGAAAAGTATTTTGTGAAGCATGAATGATGATCCCTATTTTGTATACCAAGTACTAGCCTCGTTTTGAATGACAATCTTGAAAAGTCCGTACGTGCTAGGGGAATATAAGCATTTGTAGTACAATCTTGAAAAGTCCGTACGTGCTAGGGGACTATAAGCATTTGTAGCACAATCTTGAAGAGTCCGTACGTGCTAAGGAACTATAAGCATTTGTAGCACAACCTTTGTTAATGTCATCCCTTGGATTTTGTACAAGATGTGTTATGCTTTGATTTGATAAGATTTCGGATATCATTCATATAAACTGCCTTTATTATTTATACCATTCACTGAGTATCTAAGCTCACCCCTCTCTATATATATGTAGGTGACGAGCAGGACGGCGGTGACGCCTAGATGTACTTGCCACTTGTTTTGGATTTTGCACTTTTGCAGCATCTTAAAGATGTATGCCATTCCATTTAACTTATGCACTGCTCTTATGGACTAATTAGATTTATATATATTTCTTCCGCACATGTTAGCCCCATATGTAATACTCTGATTGTGTGTAAATTTTGAAAGTTGGCCTTCGGTAATCTAGGATTACTGGCTATCACGGCACCATTCTACTAGGGGCGGTTTGGGGTCGTGACAGTAGGAGAGTGTCCCACACACAAGAAAAAAAATACAAAAAATACACCTTCTTTGCCTACTGGTTTGAAATGGTCAAATATTATCTGAGGGGAAATATAGCATAAGGCAAAACTTTGGTAGAGTGGTTAAGGTGTTGAGTGTGGAGTCTTAGGTTGGGGGTTCTCAAACCCCTTCACCATCATTCCTTAAATTCATTTTTTTAGGTAAAGACAAGTCAGCGCCAAATGAGTTAGTACTCTTTTGTTGTAACCAAGTGTTAACTTGGAAAGCTGTAAGCCCATAGGGCATTTGCTTTTGTTGTTAACATGTAATACTTATGTAATGGAATTCTGATAAATGGAAGAATGTGGAACTTTTACATATCAATGCATGTCTTATTTGTTGGATTTAATGTTATTATTTTGAGGGCGTTACATTAATAAAGTTATGTTATTAAGTTTTGATAAAGTTTTGCTTTGCTTGTTTTGGAAAAGTATTTGTTCAGCATGAATGACTATCCCTATCTTGTGTATCAAGTATTAGCTTTGGTTTTGACAATCTTTGAAAGTCCGTACGTGTTAGGGGACTATAAGCATTTGTAGCACAACCTTTGTTAATGTTATCCCTTGGAACTCGAAAGATTTGTTAGATAAACTTGATTTGCCCTTGGATTTTGTACAAGATGTGATGTGCCTTGATTTGATAAAGACTTCGGATATCATTCATGTGAACCCCTTTGTTATTTATACCATTCACTGAGTATCCAAGCTCACCCCTCTCTATATATATGTAGGTGACGAGCAGGACGGCGGTGATGCCTAGATGTACTTGCCACTTGTTTTGGATTTTGCACTTTTGCAGCATCTTAAAGATGTATGCCATTCCATTTAACTTATGCACTACTCTTATGGACTAATTAGATTTATATATATTGCTTCCGCACATGTTAGTCCCATATGTAATACTCTGATTGTGTGTGAATTTTGAAAGATGGCCTCCGGTAATCTCGGATTACTGGCCATCACGGCACCATTCTACTAGGGGCGGAATGGGGTCGTGACAAATCCTCTCTCCGAAATGATCAGGACTGGTTCAGTAGTTAATCTAGCCTTTAGTTCCATGAAAGATTTCTCGCATGACTCACCTAAGCAAATTTCACCCCTTTCCAGGTTAGCCTAGTCAATGGGGATGCTAGGGTAGAAAAGTTCTTTACGAACCGCCTATAATAACCAGCGATACCCAAAAAGTTACGAATATCAAAGGCATTCTTAGGTCGCTCCCAATTTTGTATGGCCTCAACTTTCGAAGAATCTACAGTAACCCCATCCCCGGAAACGACATGGCCCAAAGACTTTATCTCAGAAAGCCAAAATTCACACTTCTCGTATTTGGCATATAATTAGTGCTCCCTAAGCAACTGCAGGACAATACGGAGCTATTTATACTTTTCCTGGAAGGTGAATATATTAGAATGTCATCCACAAAAACTACTACCAATTTATCGAGATATTCTCGGAAGACTCGATTCATCAAGTCCATGAAAGTGGCAGGGGTATTTGTCAAGCTAAACGGCATTACAAGCAACTCATAGTGGCCATATCGAGTACGAAAGGCCGTCTTCGGAATATCCTCTTCTGTAACACATAATTGATGATAACTCAACCTTAGGTCTATCTTTCATAAACATTGGGAACCCTTATGTTGGTCAAAAAGGTCATCTATTCTGGGTAATAGATATTTGTTCTTAACCGTGACCTTATTCAACTTACTGTAATCTATACATAGCCTTAACAAACCGACTTTCTTTTTGGCAAAGAGAGTTAGTGCTCCGCATGGCGAGGTAGTTGGGCGTATAAAGCCCTTGTCTAGCAATTCTTGTAACTACTCCTTCAAAGCAAGTAGCTCAGTTGGGTTAAAAGTTTAATTTAGGTTAAAAGATTAAAATGTTCAATTTGAAACAATAGAGACCAAGTAAAATTTGAGTCAAACTATAAGGGTTAAAAGTTTAATTAATCGTAATTATGACCACATAGATGTATTCTTTTTTATTAAAAATTTAACTAGTCAAGGGTGTAATATAAATTAGTAGAATGTCACACAACTATTTTGGCATAACATATATTATGGGGCTGCATACTAGATGAATTTTTTTGTTGTGTTATGCTATTTTAACCATGCTACACCTAAATAGTAAATGCTACTAATATTAAGAATCCTAATAAATATATGAACAAATATATCAACTAAAAACATAAAATTTGTTGCTATTTTTCATAATAATATTAGAAAAATATATAAAATAAAATTAAATAGAAATGACAAATCAATTTTTTTTTTTATTATTAAAGAATGAAATATAAAATGAACTACAGAACTAAAAAAAATAAGAATGAACTAGATTACATCATGGAACATATTACAAGATGGATTCAAATAAACATATAAAATAATATACGATATATTATTTAAATTTAAAACTTTGAAGAATAAAAGATAAAGGATGCAAACCGAAACTTGTGTGATACCACAGTTTCCTTAAAATAGATTTACCATGTCACAACCCAAACCCACCCCTATAGGTTTAGCATCATGACTGGCCAATAATCCTAAGATTATCGAAGGCCTCTTAAATAGATACATAATATGAGTGGCTAGCGGAAGCAAAATACAAACATACATCGTCCATTGAGCTGTGCAGACTTACATGAGACAGAAAATATTTAAACTTTTTTTTTTATTTTGTATTTTTATATACGTATATTATCACATCATTCCTGCATCATCATATATATATATATATACAAATGAGACAAAAGGGACTTAACCTTATATATAGAATAAACAAAAACTTAAACTTTAATTACATAGCCTTGACACTTGACATATCCAGAACCTCCACGGGAGATGCATAGGTTGGCTGACAAAAACAGAGTCCAGGCAAACGCCTCTAAACCTGGTCATGCGCTTGATCACGGGCCTGATCACCTATATACATATATAAAAACATGAGCGAGAGCCTAGTGAATAACAACAATGTAAAGATGTTATGAATGATATCCTTACTGTAATCCAAATCTGTCACGACCCAAACTCGCCCCTGTAGGTTTAGCGTCGTAACCGGCCAATAATCCGTAATTACCAAAGGCCTGATTAACAGTAATGACAGTAATGCAATGTAAAGGGGCTGGCAGAAGCCAATCAGTAATAGTTTACATCGTCCAATGAGCTGTGATAACCTGAATGGGAAAACTTTTATGGACATAACCACATTCATAGCCATATGTATGCCTACACACCAAAAACACATATACAAAGTAGCATACAGGTTAGGGACCTAATCCCTACACCATAACTGTACAATCAGAAGTCTTAGACATTCAGTACATTAATATAGACAAAAAGGGTGAAACTGAAACACCCCAAAACAGCCTTGACTTGTGCAGGTTCAGAACCTCAATATGAGGCATGATGCTTGGCTTGACAAAACATGAGTCTAAGTCAGTGCCTCTAGCTCTGGTCCGGTGCTTGGCCACCTACATATATATATAAACTGTGAGCTAAAACCCAATGAATAACAAATGTGTAAAGGGGTTAAGAATGAATGTCCTTTCTGTAATTCAAACAGTTATTTGCACCAGTAGATCAGTTATTCAATCAGTGTCTCATGTTTCATGTCATGTCAGTGATTTAGGAATCATAGCAGTCATACGTGGTACATCCAATAGCAAAATAGTACAGTAGGCCTTAAAGACCAAACAGTCATTTGATGGCCCTCAATACAGTAACGGTAGTTCCAAGAATAGGAACTGACAAAGATCTCTGTAATAGTAGCAGTAACCGTGACAGTAGCAGTAGCAGTAACAATAACAGTCAGTTGCTATGGATGCCACGAGTATAGTTCATAAAATAAGACAAGCATTCATTCAGTAAACAATATCATTCGGAAAGTAGTACAGTTAATCATTCAGAAAAATGATTATAATTTAACATAGCTTTACAACATTGTTACTCACAGATCACTGGGCTATAGGCAGGCTAATCAGCATCCTTGGGTGCCAAACCTACACAGTTGTAGAATGTACACACACTAAATTACACACCCGGAATTAATAACTCAGCCCCTTGCTTGCTTTGGTGTGGTTCTAAATCATTATCCTCATTATGATGCCTTAAACATGGCCTAGGAATACCTAGGATGAAATGAGGATGCAAAAATGTACTTAAAAATATTTTTCAAAACTTACTGAAAACGGAGTCTCAATCGAGCGTGGCTTCCTTCGCTCGAGCGGACATACAGATTGGTCACTCGAGCATAGACTCCTTCGCTCGAGCGATCTGTAAAAATGTGAAAAGTACTGGTTGCTGAAAATCTCCACTCGATGCTCGCTCGAGCGTGAGACATAGTTCTTCGCTCGAGCGCAAGTCTTGTCGCTCGAGCGTGCTTCTGCACACGCTAAAATTCTGAGAGCTTGCAATTTACGCTCGAGCCAACATTCCGTCGCTCGAGCGAAATTCTAAAAGCAAAGGTGGTCGCTCGAGCGAGGAAGCCAAATTCTCGGTTTTCCAGATTTGCTCCCAAAGCTCAAACCATGGATTTAATATGCCAAAACTCATTCTTTTGGGCCAAAATTCTGGAAAACACTTAAAGACTCATAACATAACATGATTTAAAGACTATTTCATAAAATTAAAGCCCAAAAGTATGCCAATTGAACACAAACTCAACTTCAACTTTATGATTGATTCAAAAACATGACATGCATGAGCTCCATGAACTCCAATACTTCAAAGTATGATCAAATGCAGATTCAACTTAGAAACATCGTGAATTTCTAGAGCACAACCATAACATGAACATGCATGTGGAAGTTTTCATGAAAACAACTCTCAAAATTCAATGATATGGGCATGCATACATGAATTAATTCTCAAATCCACTCTTTAAGCTATTTCTTGACTTTAGCCCCTAATTTCCATGAATCCATGCATTAAACAACTTCAATTCACAATTAAAAGGGTGGATTCCTACCTTAAGTCTTGGATTTCCAAGTGTGGTAGCTCAATCTTCCAAATCCTCTCCAATTTCCTCTAAATTTTAAGCTATTCACTTGTTGAATTCACTCTCTTCCTACTCTTCTCTTTCTCCCTCACAGTTTTTGCAAGCAGGTGGAACATGAACGGTGTGTCAAACATATAAAAAAAAAATAGGAACAAGACAATGATCTTGAGGGAGCCCACTCAATGGCAAAAAATGTAATTAACTTAGGCTCAATTGATTAGCATTATTTATTCTAATTTAATTGTTCCAAATCGAGTTTCAATTAAACCTACCATAATATCCTATAATTCCTAACTAGTATATAACACAAGTCAAGTTAATTTCTGAATCGGTCGCCGATAAGGCTTTCAATTCGCGACTCGAAATTAAAACGTGAACAGATCGTTCTATATCAAACATATAGAAATGCAATTAAAACAACACACTCACATAATCAATTTGGGTTTTCATCTCAATCATTTACTTAACCTGCTTAATCATGAATTAATGCTAAGCACAGGTCAGGGTTGTCACAAAATCGGCCAATTTTAGCAGTAAATAGAAAATCAGAAGCATATGCTTAGTAGATCCATATCTCATACAGAAGCATAGTAGTTATACGTGGTACATCTAATAGCAGAACAATACAAACGGTCATGAAGACCGAACAATCACATATGATGGCCATCATTACCGTAAACAGAAGTTCTAAGAATTGGAACTGATAGAGATCTCTGTAACAATAACAGTAAACAAATACTAAGGATGCCACGAATACAGTTTGTAATGCCCTCAAAATAACAACATTAAACCCATCAATAAAGACATGCATTTATATGTAAAAGTTCCACATTCTTCCATTTAATAGAGTTTCATTAAGAATAAAGCACTTCCGCTCGAGCGCGAAAACCAGTCCGCTCGAGCGTGGATTTCCCCCTCCCAGAACTTATACTCTGGAAGTACTACCCGCTCGAGCGGCCACCGACCCGCTCAAGCACCACCGCTCGAGCGTAAACAAACCCGCTCGAGCGCAAAAATCACATCTGCAGAAGTTTTGCAGAGACACGAAATACTGGAAGTGTGTAATCCCCGCTCGAGCGCAATAATACCCGCTCAAGCGGACAGGCCAAAATCTGGGCAACTAGTTTTGGTTTCTAAACTCAACCAACCTATAACAGACCTGCCCAACACATCCCGCAACTCAAATACAAAGTAAGAAATGATACAAGCAAGATAATGATCAACTACCAACATCCACGGGCACATGCCCGGATCACTGCACAACAAGGGTAAACCCGGGATCGCTATACAATTCATAAAAATAGTATGATCGTTCATTTAAACAAAAAACACCATTTCAAAAACAGAGTATCGCATAAGCAAAAAAATACTTATAATTAAACATATCTTTACGAGATTATTACTCACAGATAGCTCCAAAGACAGATCAGACGGACCGTAGCACGTGATCTAGACAAACACATAACAGATACACATCGAAACACTATCACTTTCTTGATCAAACTTAAATTTCTCGTCTTTTTCTGTCTAAGTAACCTGAAGTTCTACTATGCTTATTATTCTTACTCAAATAAGCCGGGTTCTCATTTCATATACTCTTCATTACTAAATCTTTCTTTTTCAAATAGATCGATTTCTTATTTGGCTTTTTAATCAATTACTACTAATTTAATAATTTATTCTTTAACCAACTAATTTTTGTTGATTGTTAGCTTATTTTAACTATAGCTTTCAAAATAAACCCCAAAATAATTAATTTTTAAATTAACTTTCATAATCTTGAGTTTAGCTCCAATTCTTCATTTTCTTGTCAATTTCTTTTTAATCACGTAAAATTGATTTCAAACTCTTTTCCATTTTCCTTCAAAACAAGAAATCAAAGTTGTAAACTCCTTAGAAAATCGATTGCATGTATGAAATTGACATCAAAATTAACTAATTTTATATTTTTATTAATTTACTTCATATCAAACCCAAATTCAAACTCATAAATTCTAAAACATGAATTAAGCTTTCAAAATATAATTCCAAAACTTGGGTTCGTACATAACTTGTCTAAAAATATACACACTTTGAAATTATCAAGAAAACATGATCAATTTTAAATCATTTACATCAAAACTCCTTCAATTTAAAAATTGAGCTCGTTTATTCATAAACTCATAATTTTTCCAAAATTTTGCTCTTCTTATTTCAAAATATGAAATCAATTCGTAGAACTCTATGATGCATGTAAATATGGAATTCAATTTCATGAAAAACAACAAAAATCAAACTCAAATGATGAATTACAAAATTAATCTCTTAGAATTTGATCTTAACTCAATTTTTAACCCAAAACTTAATTTTTATTAGACTATTCTTCATTCTCTTCAAAATATGAAATGAAATAGCTCAAGGTCTTCAAAATCCATGATGCATGTAAGTATAAAACTCAAATACTTCATAGTGTTCAAAATCAAACTCAATTTGATGATATTACGAGATCAATTTCCATATTCATTACCCTAACTCGTTTTTCTTCATCTTCTTGCTAATTTCTTTTTAATTACATGAAATTGAACCTAATTATCTCTTAATTTCAGTTTCTAGATGATTTATCTACAAGATTTGAGCTTTAATTTCTTACCTTAAATCTTCAATTTGGTGAATTCTTGACAAAATCTTGAACACTTATTCAATCTTGCACTTTTCCAAGCTTTTCCTTAACCTTTCTTCATCATTTCCAGCACAAAGATTTGAACTCTCTCTCTCTCTCTCTCTCTCATTCGGTGCTCTCTCCTCCCTTCTCTTTTCTTTACTTCTCCAAATGTTTTGAGCCAAAGGGATTTGCATCCTCTTAAGTTACCAGTACACACGCGTGCACTCCCAGACTTTCTAGAACTCTCTCAACACATACCAATATTTCAATTAAGTTAAATAAGATTACATTAATTTACTAATTACATATTACTTTAATTAATCACCTCTTAATATTAATTAATCATAATTTAATTAATCAGAACTAATCACAAGTCTCACATAATTTAATTAGTCTAATTGACTTCAATTAAGGCCCAATTAATTATATTTAATTTTTACCAATCTGAATCAGATTTTTAATCAAACTCCCAAAAGACTCCAAATATTAAATTAAACTTATTGACACCATCAAGTTTGATTTCCTAAATCATTTAGGCCTTCAATTTATGATCAGACTCAAAATTTCCATCAATAAATTACATATTCACATTGGACACCTCATAAATAAATTTAATTCATAATAATCACAATTCTCAATCCTCATAGCTTAATTAACTTAATTAACTCCAATTTGGACCTAATTAATCAAATCTCAATTTTACTAAACTGAATCGAATATTTAATTAAACTCCCATATGATCCGATACTTGAAATTAAACTAAATCAACTCATCAATTTTAGCCCCTTAAGCTATTTGGACGCTCAATTTCTAATACCAAAATAAATCCTTAATAGAATCATATACGAATTAGATTCCACAATTCTCATAAATCCCAAATTAAATCAGAATAACGACTAATTAAAATCCAAATCTCCTTAATTAATGAATTATAAAATATTATATGTGGCAGGGTCGTCACCAGTAGGTGTTAGAGGTACGCTGTCATCTGTCTCCCAAAGTACGATGGTCGAAATAAGCTCATGTAGAAGTACCTTCTGAATAGCTTTGGTGAACTTGACAATAACAACTCTCTCTCTAACAAGAACCAAAGAAGGGACTAGCAATAGGAAGATAGGAAAAATTTCTTTGATATAAAAATCATCTCCAACTTTACCTAAAGAAAATCACAAATTTTCATCTTAAAATACTTCTATATTATACATCTAAGTTGGAGGGAAAATGCCCTTTTTATACTTGTAGGGAAGGAGTCTTCGCCATGAAGGCTACTGTAAAAGCTAGTATCAATGGCCATCAACTCTAGCTATTAGGACTAGAGTTACAAAAGTACAAAACTCCCATGTGCATAATATATATACACTTAAATATGTATATAATGTTATTCAAACCCGATGGGTCGCAAAACGGATACGGGTGTTAGGTCACACCCCGATCGAAGCCCAATCTCAAACACATGCATAAGTTAAGCCCAATACAACATAACTTAGCCCAAGCTCAAGACTAAGTCCAAGTCCAAAACCAAACCCAGCACAAGCACAAGCACAAGCCTAAGCCTAGGCTCAGTACAAACTAAGACTAAATCCAAATCTAGCATTCATAACTCAATGGTTTCAGCCCTTCATTTTTATATTGTAATCTTCTCACTTAAGAGAATACAAAGCACTCGGACCTACCTCAACCGGCGGTTGGGTCTCACTTTAATTTTAAATTAAAGTTGTCGAAAACACATTATTTTCCAACAATCTCCCACATAAATAAAATTGGCCGAATAAATAAAAACGGACAATGCTTAACAACAAAGACTCAGAAAGAGAGCACACAGAATAACCCTGCATTAGAAAAGGTAAATGTTGGTCTTGAACCTTTCGTAGTGAAAGCCTATAGTATTTACTGGCTGACTAGTAAACGTGATGTTGAACTGTTCTGCCATTAGTGTAAACCAAGACAATAGACCTCACACAGGAGTCACTCCAACCATTGTTATTTTTCTCACTGTTCGGTTCGGTTTAGCCCTCGAACATTAGCCTGGTTCAGTGAGTGTTTTTAAAGAATTTGGCCTTGCAATTCTTAAAGAAGTTGCCCCACTTCGCACTCACATAGGTGACCTACATAAGGTATCTCGTTATACCCCAGTTGACTATTTACAACACTTAGGTCAATAAAAGCATTAGCTTAACCTTCCACCCTATAGGGTATCATTGTATAAAGGAATGGGCAGGATGATTTACCTCCACAATGACTCACCAATTAGGTTGTTCTTTTAAACCTAGATCTTCGGATGTCTAGTTACTAGGTTGGGTTTTCTATTCCAGTAACATTCGCTGAAGGCCTTAACCTCATTCCTCTTGACGACTTCTTACTAACTCTCGATTTAACCCTTAGGTTAACGAATCTATAATATTGTCCTTAGACTATACATAGTCTGTAGTGACATCACACGAGAGTAGTCGTCGTATGAAATTATGTCTTCGGCAAAAATGTCTAGATTTGCCCTACCAATACTTGATTGATTGTCGCAAAGTACACAAAATTGCTAGAACAAGTTTTGATCAACATGGAATATCCTCAAGAAAACGACAAAGCCATTTAGCTACTTTAGTAGATTTATTTAAAGCAATAAGCTCATATTCCTTCATTGATCTTGATATACACATCTACTTGGAAGATTTCCAAGATACGGTTGCACTTCTAAAAGTGAAAACTAGTCCGCTAATGGACAAGACATCTACTAGGCACGCCTCCTAGTGCAACTGGATATCAAGTGTAATGCTATCCATAATCCCAATTACACAACTGCCTCCTAAAGATAGGCATTAGGACTACTCGTGTATCTACTTAGCCTGCTAATTGAGTAGGTTATACTCGACCTTGTACAACTCATCAGATACTTCAAATTTCCAATGATCCAAGAATGTTCTAGTTGAAATACACTCTGACCATTATTCTCAGCCAAATGTAGACTCAAGTTTACCAGTGTCCTCGATACATTTCTATTTAATTTATTAAATTTTTCAAGTGTCTTATCAACATAACGAGACTGAGAAAGTACAATACTACTAGATGTTCTGTTAATCTTAATACCCAGAATCACATCTGCAAAGCCCATATTTTTCCCGTCAAACTTAGAGCTTAACAATTTTTCAATAGTCCTGAACATCTTCTCATTATTGTACAGACACTGTAAGAATTTATGTATTATTGATTGATGTCTTGATAGATAGATTACAAGATGCATTAATTACAATTCCTATACAATCTATATATAGAAGAAAATGTGGTAGTAGGTGTAGTGGAGGTGATAGTGGGTTAGGTGAAGTGGAGTGTGTAGTGGAGTAGAGGTAGGTGAAGTGGAGTGTGTAGTGGAGTAGAGGTAGGTGAAGTGGAGTGTGTAGTGGAGTAGAGGTAGGTGAAGTGGAGTGTGTAGTGGAGTAGAGGTAGGTGAAGTGGAGTGTGTAGTGGAGTAGAGGTAGGTGAAGTGGAGTGTGTAGTGGAGTAGAGGTAGGTGAAGTGGAGTGTGTAGTGGAGTAGAGGTAGGTGAAGTGGAGTGTGTAGTGGAGTAGAGGTAGGTGAAGTGGAGTGTGTAGTGGAGTAGAGGTAGGTGAAGTGGAGTGTGTAGTGGAGTAGAGGTAGGTGAAGTGGAGTGTGTAGTGGAGTAGAGGTAGGTGAAGTGGAGTGTGTAGTGGAGTAGAGGTAGGTGAAGTGGAGTGTGTAGTGGAGTAGAGGTAGGTGAAGTGGAGTGTGTAGTGGAGTAGAGGTAGGTGAAGTGGAGTGTGTAGTGGAGTAGAGGTAGGTGAAGTGGAGTGTGTAGTGGAGTAGAGGTAGGTGAAGTGGAGTGTGTAGTGGAGTAGAGGTAGGTGAAGTGGAGTGTGTAGTGGAGTAGAGGTAGGTGAAGTGGAGTGTGTAGTGGAGTAGAGGTAGGTGAAGTGGAGTGTGTAGTGGAGTAGAGGTAGGTGAAGTGGAGTGTGTAGTGGAGTAGAGGTAGGTGAAGTGGAGTGTGTAGTGGAGTAGAGGTAGGTGAAGTGGAGTGTGTAGTGGAGTAGAGGTAGGTGAAGTGGAGTGTGTAGTGGAGTAGAGGTAGGTGAAGTGGAGTGTGTAGTGGAGTAGAGGTAGGTGAAGTGGAGTGTGTAGTGGAGTAGAGGTAGGTGAAGTGGAGTGTGTAGTGGAGTAGAGGTAGGTGAAGTGGAGTGTGTAGTGGAGTAGAGGTAGGTGAAGTGGAGTGTGTAGTGGAGTAGAGGTAGGTGAAGTGGAGTGTGTAGTGGAGTAGAGGTAGGTGAAGTGGAGTGTGTAGTGGAGTAGAGGTAGGTGAAGTGGAGTGTGTAGTGGAGTAGAGGTAGGTGAAGTGGAGTGTGTAGTGGAGTAGAGGTAGGTGAAGTGGAGTGTGTAGTGGAGTAGAGGTAGGTGAAGTGGAGTGTGTAGTGGAGTAGAGGTAGGTGAAGTGGAGTGTGTAGTGGAGTAGAGGTAGGTGAAGTGGAGTGTGTAGTGGAGTAGAGGTAGGTGAAGTGGAGTGTGTAGTGGAGTAGAGGTAGGTGAAGTGGAGTGTGTAGTGGAGTAGAGGTAGGTGAAGTGGAGTGTGTAGTGGAGTAGAGGTAGGTGAAGTGGAGTGTGTAGTGGAGTAGAGGTAGGTGAAGTGGAGTGTGTAGTGGAGTAGAGGTAGGTGAAGTGGAGTGTGTAGTGGAGTAGAGGTAGGTGAAGTGGAGTGTGTAGTGGAGTAGAGGTAGGTGAAGTGGAGTGTGTAGTGGAGTAGAGGTAGGTGAAGTGGAGTGTGTAGTGGAGTAGAGGTAGGTGAAGTGGAGTGTGTAGTGGAGTAGAGGTAGGTGAAGTGGAGTGTGTAGTGGAGTAGAGGTAGGTGAAGTGGAGTGTGTAGTGGAGTAGAGGTAGGTGAAGTGGAGTGTGTAGTGGAGTAGAGGTAGGTGAAGTGGAGTGTGTAGTGGAGTAGAGGTAGGTGAAGTGGAGTGTGTAGTGGAGTAGAGGTAGGTGAAGTGGAGTGTGTAGTGGAGTAGAGGTAGGTGAAGTGGAGTGTGTAGTGGAGTAGAGGTAGGTGAAGTGGAGTGTGTAGTGGAGTAGAGGTAGGTGAAGTGGAGTGTGTAGTGGAGTAGAGGTAGGTGAAGTGGAGTGTGTAGTGGAGTAGAGGTAGGTGAAGTGGAGTGTGTAGTGGAGTAGAGGTAGGTGAAGTGGAGTGTGTAGTGGAGTAGAGGTAGGTGAAGTGGAGTGTGTAGTGGAGTAGAGGTAGGTGAAGTGGAGTGTGTAGTGGAGTAGAGGTAGGTGAAGTGGAGTGTGTAGTGGAGTAGAGGTAGGTGAAGTGGAGTGTGTAGTGGAGTAGAGGTAGGTGAAGTGGAGTGTGTAGTGGAGTAGAGGTAGGTGAAGTGGAGTGTGTAGTGGAGTAGAGGTAGGTGAAGTGGAGTGTGTAGTGGAGTAGAGGTAGGTGAAGTGGAGTGTGTAGTGGAGTAGAGGTAGGTGAAGTGGAGTGTGTAGTGGAGTAGAGGTAGGTGAAGTGGAGTGTGTAGTGGAGTAGAGGTAGGTGAAGTGGAGTGTGTAGTGGAGTAACAGACACAAACTGACATATCTATTTGTCAGTGTTTTTGACATTCACACATTT
The DNA here is from genome assembly GCF_004153795.1 of Camellia sinensis. Classification (NCBI taxonomy): domain Eukaryota; kingdom Viridiplantae; phylum Streptophyta; class Magnoliopsida; order Ericales; family Theaceae; genus Camellia; species Camellia sinensis. The sequence goes on from NW_021026189.1 coordinate 1,015,909, forward strand.
GTCACACTCGTTGATTCTAAACTCACTTGACAACATAGCGTTGTCAAGCTTCTAATGCTATTGTTCCGGTGCTTGTTTCAAATCATTTAATAATTTCTCAAGCTTACAGACTTTTCTTGTCCTAGAACCGACAAACCCTTCAGATTGTTCCATAAAGATTTATTCAACTAAATCCTCATATAGGAAAGCTATCAGAACATGCATCTTGATGTATCTCCAGACTTCGCACAATTGAGATCACACTCATCATAACTGGTGATCATGTATCAAAGTCCCAGTATCCTTTACCATCTTTTGTATGACACCCCTACATTTGTAGAATTTATACGAAGGCTCCCGGCCTCTCCAAAAATTCATATAGGGTTTTTAAACAATTCCTTGTGTCACAATGATTATGAAACTCTTAAAATCATATCACAGAAAACACATTCTCGGACCGTCATCAACCGAATTAGGTCTTTTTTGAATTCAATGCACCAAAACATATTTGGTCCAATCTGTGATGCCCCAAATATATATATATATATATATTTTTAGGATATCATAATAAGATTTAGAACTTAAAATCAATGTTGCCACAAATATCACTAACATCCATTAATTAACAACCCAGAAATTGAAAGTTTTCAAATTACAATTCTAATAAAACTTAAAACTTAGTCTCAGTACAATAAAAAAAATAAAACAACTATGAAAGAAAACTATAGAAAACTAGGAAACATAGGAAATGGTTCGTGGAACTTGGGGACTCTTCAAGCTAACTAAGGCTGAATGTCACCTTGCAAGGCCTCGGTGTTTCCTTAATTTTCTTCTGTACCTGGCATAAAATGCCGAGGCAACGAGAATGCCAATGAGCGACGAGCTCAATAATATACTACAACCCGAAAATACACACCCCGATAATAATACTCACAATTAATGAATAATGCGTAGTAACAGAATAACAAGTAGCATTTGATGATGATGTCCTAGGAGGTCAATGCCATGGTATTTACATCCATGGTATTTACTTCCAAGGTTAAAACACGACTCTCAACCATACCAAGATTATGATGTCCTAGGAGGTCAAACCCAAATTCAACACCTTTGATAGCACATACTTGCTCCATAACAAACACTCTCACCATTAATGATGGTACTACGCCTCTAGTTTAAAATTCTAACAAAATCGTACTTCCAGTATTTCAATCCAATATCTACTACAGCTGCTCCACCCTTAAAAAAAATAATTTAACTCAGAAGGTCAATCACTGCGGCTTACCAAATGAAATTAAAATCTGCTTCTCACAATTGCTCAAGTCACCAAACAATAACACCAACCATCATATCAAACCTTTCATTAAAAGCCTATACAACCCAAGATGAAAGGGTACACCAGCAAATACTCGTTCACCACTCCTTTCCACACGACAATTAATAAACTTGCCACCAATAATTACCATCACCCTACACAACCCATCAACACCAACCCAACTAGTTTTTCTTTGACATGGCATTCACCAAAAACTTTCAATAATATGTTCTAAGTCCATTCAGGGCTCTTTTACAATTAGGTATACAACCAAACCATGTTTCAGCACTCCAACTCGACAAGCCAACTCACATCGACACCTATTCTTTAAACCCAACACACCATGGAGCTTACCCCAAAATTAGCACATAACACTACATTGGTACTACCGTGATTCACAATGCCCAACTTATACTTAACAATAACCTACTAACACCATCTACATAGTACTAAACAACGATACAATCCCTTAGACCAACTAACAGATCCTATCTCCTATCAAATAAGCACCTCACAAATTTATTTTATTCTCACAGGTAAGGAATCCTCCTCTTTTACCAAGGGAAACCAAGTACCCTTGAATCCAAGCTAACTCCAAACATTCAAGATTGGACAAACATAAAACCAAGCGCAATGGTAATGCTACACTGACCCACTAGCAACCTGAGATCTCCTCCATGCTCATAGTACAACGGTAAACTAAGTCAAAAGCTTAAGCTCCCAAAAGAAAAAAAAAATTAAGATAACTCTTACTCGAGAAACTCTCCACATGTACACCCCAATTGGCGACTTACTTGACATGTATCAACTTCATAAACAAGCTACAATAACCAAATTTTATCTTCATCTCAATATTTGAAACTATGTTATCATAAACGCCTTCTAAGCCCAACCAAAATACTCACATATACCCTTAACCATTACAAACTTCTAATTCATAGTCAAAAGTAGCCACTAGAATTAATATCAATAATTCCCAAACTATCAAGCACAGATTTCTATGAGGACACAGCGATCCGACTTCACCAATCAATCCAACACACTTTAGTCACACGCTCCATTGAACCATAATAGCCTCCCAAGTTAACTCCAAGAACTTCTTCTAAGAACATTTATTATGCCATCAAGACCTCTGATAAAATAACTACACCATAATTTCTAGAGAGCAACCAATTCTAGCACTCAATATCTCAACCGTTAATAACAAATCACCAACCCTCAAGTCACTATCTCCACCACTATGGGTTTAACACCATTATTACAACCTCTATCACTTACTATCCACAATATAATTTACCTTGAAACTCTACATTTAACTCACTTTCTAAAACAAATTCTCCACTAGGTTCCAAACTAGCCAAATTCTCACCCATCTCAATTCCCATTGTGCCAAAGATTTTAAGTTCCAAAAGTTTTTTCCCATTTGGGGTCACTCACATCCTTAGATCCCATAAGAAGTTAGAGATAAAGTCTAACCCACACTTAAATATTCTACACGAGACCTCACACGCCATACACGAGTTACACATATGCCTATACATGTATCTACTTCCATATATGACAAACCACATAAGCTCATAAGCACATAGAGCACATATGGATCATTCTACGAAGATATCAACTCGTTCCACGGTGCTCAAGGACCTCTAAGTGGAAAAAGCATTGATCAGATGTCGTTCCAAAAGGATTTCAATGAGCGCAATGGTCACTAGTCATATCTTAGAAGCTTAATCCTATACACATATAACCACATATATACACAAGGCATACAAGGCACATAAACATCCCATCATGTACTAGGAATCCCATTGTGACATAAAGTCACTTCCCACAAGCCTAAGGTATTCGAACCTAATGCTCTGATACTAAGTTGTCACGCCCCAAGTTTTATTACTCAAGAATATAACCAAAACCTTTCGTACAAATCCATTTTATTAACTACAATTATAATTACAACTACTCATTACATGGAGTAACAATAATATTATTCCTTCTTGAATAAATACAACAATAATACAAGTCAAGGTTCCCATTGAATTACACAAGAATCCCTCATTACAACAAACATCTCCCATTTACGCTATGACAAATAAGAGAGAATAAACTCTTCAATCCTCAATTTGGCGTTCCAAACTTCGTTCCTGAAAAAATGGTTAAAATAATTGGGATGAACACGAAGTCCAGTAGGAATCTTCCCTGATTCTAAACAATAAGATCCCTAGATACATGTGATCATGAAATGATAAAGAGTGATATAAACATAAATTTGTTGCGTTCGTTTCATACACAAATTGCAATACATATAGGTAATACCATTCTCATAAAGAAATTCATGAAAACTTTTCAAATAAAAACCCCTTTCATTTGTTTCTGTATCAGTCAAATATATTTTTCAAAAAAAAAGTCTTCTCAAGAATCCCTTGTTAGCTTTACCTAAAAGTATAAACATATCCACGAGTTATTTTCCTACATATCACAACACATCACAACCCATTTTAATCCACATAAAAAGAACCCATGCAATTCCATATATTCGACTTTACCCAATCAAGATTTTTCACTTTCCATTATCTCAAACACAAGTACAAATCTCGTTATAATCATTCCATACAATCCAAATTGGACACCGGCTCCATTACCAAGCCTTAACATCATACCACACGCTTTACCGGTCACAAGCCGGAAGGAACGCAGAACCTTACGCTTTACCGGTCACAAGCCGGAAGGAATGCGGAACCTTTACACATTTCATCAACCCACACGCTTTACCGGGCGCTACTCCAGAAGGAAGGCGAAACCTTTATTAAGCGCCACGCTTTGCCGGCTCAAATACGGCGGGAAACGGACCCCAAGGCAACATTACAATCCATCAATTTCTTAAGTCATTGCTCGTTATGAATTGTGGGCAAAGCCAACACATTCATTCACCATTTCCATTACTTATTAGCTCAAGAACACGTACTCATTATTTTCCACCATTCTCTAGTATTTATCAAGTCATTCGTTGTTACAATCCCAACAAAACCAACAATAACATTCATTACTTTTATCACAAAATTCATCCACTAAGAGCATTTGGCGCATTTTTAGAAGCATTCTCAATTCTTATATTTCAATAGTCTTTTAACTTTTTCACAAAATTATCAAATCTTCATACTCAATTTCATAACACAATAATCATCACAAATTGTCCCCAATTAATTGATTTAAATACTCATCTTAATTTCTTCAAAATAACCTTCTATACAATAGTTATTTTCCAATCATTATTCATCATTATCTATTCTCATCTCTACAAAACATAAACTTAATTTCATAAATCAAATGTCAATTGAAGCTTTCTTCATTCCCAATATAGATTTCATAACTACGGTTAAACATAAATTAGGGCTTTTTACTATTTGACACAAAACCACATTCTCATAACCCAAACATTTTATATTTCACTTAAATCATCAATTCAACTTCCATAAATTAAAAACCCTAGCTTCCTTCACATGTCTTTTATAAAAATCTCCTCAAAATGAGAGTTTTATGCAATAGAAATTATCACACATCTATCCACAAAATATTATTGAAGAGAAGCAAGGAAAATCCCTACCTTAAGCAAGGAGAGAGAGAGAGAAACCCGAAGTTTCAACTTCAACGAAAACACGATCCCCTTGGATGGATTGAAAGCCCTTGGCACGCTCTATAACCTTCCTTAAGGGACCTAGGTGAGAAGATGCTTCTAGATGAGTAGATCTAGCAATCTAAGCGGGAAAAAGTTGGGTTTAGAGAGAGATGAGAGAGGCTCACGATTTGAGAGAGAGAAAGGAGGAGAAAAGTGAAATGAAACCATGCTTGGAGTCTATTTATAATAGTAGAGAAGTAGCCCAAAGGTCAATAAAATAATAAGCCCAAAACCCCCCAAAGGTAGGGCCCATTTGAACCCCAAAATCTGGAATAAATAAATAAATAAATAAATAAAAAATAAACCGCAAGGGTAGACCCTTCGGGCAGGGGGGTCAACCCTATTTTCCAGCAACCAACACAAAAATTCTGCAACATAAGCGGGTCGACCCTTCCCAAACTGCTGTCGACCCTATAGAAAACCAGCAAAGGCACTAAGAATTCAAATAGGTATAACTCTCTTGTTCGGACTCCATTTTAGGTCGTTCTTCTGTCCAAATCGAAGCCCTAAAAACAAGCTTTCCAATGGTTCTAGCCTCATATCCAAATTCAAAGTATGGAAAAAGAAAATGGCAAAAGAGTGAAGGCTGGTCAAAAATAAAAACTCAAATTTGGGGCTTTTCATCTAATCTTGCCTAAACACTTTGTTAAGGCTTCAATCAAGGTTCCAAACATCACCCAAGAATCCTCAATTATAAAATTTAAAGTTCACTTTCCAACCCATCAATACCAATCTGATATGAATTAGAATCCGATAACAAGAATGCCAACAGTTAAAATAATAACAATAGATAAATAAATTAAAAAAAAAGGCAAACGGAAATAGTAATTCATCATAAGGAAAATGCACACTTTTCTTTTTAAATTCTCAAGGATTTAGTTTATTAGATAAATTTAAGTAACTCCCCGCGAAGCACTATTTCCACTCAACCGCTAAGCAATGGCTATGGGCAATTCTGACTCCCCCTTGCTCAAATATTCAAATGTTACTTGTTGTAACTACCAATGATGCCCACGCACTAGGGTTACGTACCCGAGTCGTGACATCATGGTCTGCCCCAAGGAAACGGTCTATGTTGTGACACCAGCACTAGCAACCTTATATCGCCTACACCGATAAGAGGCGAAATACCTTCCCGTTCCATGTTAGGGTTCGTAACTCACTGGCGCAAACTTCTAAACCAGGCTCACCCCATCAATTTTAAATTTTTAATGTATCATCGGTTCAATTTCGTGTTTCTTTACTTCGTCGAATTCTTTTTTTTTTTTTTTTATGTGCGAGTTTTAGCTCGATAACCACAGTGATATAAGGTTTATATAGCACAACACAATCATATATGACAACCAAAATAAATGTGATAGAATGTCTTAGGAATCATCACAAGATTTCTTAAGAATTAATAAACTTCTTTTATTAGCACTGTATGGTCAGACCAAAAAAATATGAAACCCATACCAAACGAAGTTCAACCATTATAATATTTCAAATGATGCTAGTTCATCGAGTTAGGAAAATATTTTGAGAAGAATACCAGGGCTAAAAATGATTTTAAAATGGAGAAAAAAATTTTGGAAGAAAACTGGTTTTCTGGGACAGTGAGTTACATTAACCTCCAGCATAGGTGTTCTGTGTTTGAAAATAAAAAGGGGCCTCAAACAGTGTCGAAAAGAGGCATGGTCAGAACGGTTTGCTAAATTTTTGAGTTTAGAACATATTGCCAGAATAGTGTGAACACTGAAAACTAGTCGAAGGTGGTCAAATAATTTTTATAAGAAAACTGGACAGATTCTGTCACATTTTGAAAAAAATGACATTTCTCTCTCAATAATTAATAAAAAATTATGAAACCAGAGGCTTTCGAAAGGTAACTTAAAAATATAACTTTTCCAATTTGAATCACTTGAAAATTCATTCTGTAGAATAAACAGTGACCTGGTAAAGTCAGCATTGCTGTTGTCTCCAAACAGCAATGAAGTTAAAAATATATTCAGGCCATGAAACGTTGTCAAATAACTTTCTTCAACATTCTAGCACTATGAAAACATGTTAAATTAACTCCAGTAGTTTCAGATTTTTTGAAAGTGTTCTCATGAGTTTGTTTAGGGTTTATCCAAAACGGACTAAAAATCTGTTTTGCTGGAAGTTCAGTAGTTTGTGAAAAACACCCTTGTATCCACCATGAATCACATGCAAGACAAAAAAAATGTTTCTTACTATTATTCCCATGTGAAACTCTAACCCTTCATATTTACTTTCATTGGTGATAACAGAAAATAATATTTATGAAGAGTAAACACAAATTCATAAGCATGCAAGATTGATTCAACAATGGAGAATACTTGATCACATAAAGAGCAAAATCATTAGCTAAACCACCTAATCCATACTTGTAAGAAGGACAAAATCACATAATCATAAGATTATCATTCTATCCAAATGTGGCATGCATTGAGCATTGGTGTATTATCAATACACACTCTTGCATATTTTAATGTATAGATTTAGTTAAGAAAAACATCTAAGGGAGGATAGGGGTTGAGTATTTTTTTACCTCAATGAAGTAAAAAAAATAATCCCAAGTGTTGAGCCTTTCTTCCCCTCTCTTCTCTCCTTTCCCTCTTGCTTTCTCTCCCTCCCTTTCTCTTTGTTTTGCTCAGTTACGTGTGTGTGTAATGGAAGGCTGAATAGTGCTCCTAATTATAGGAGTTTGAGGGCCTAATTTTATTATTATTATTATTATTATTATTTTTATTATTATATTTTTACTTTATTTCTCTTTTAGTTTATGGACTATCATCTAATAGGATAGCTTACAATTTGTTTGCTTGCCGTGGTTGCCTTGACAAAGGCTTGGAATTGCCACCTATGCATGTAGGCATGGAGTGTGGCAGTAAGCAAAGGCATGCATTTGCATGCTTGGGCCGAATCCCTTTGCCCAACATAAATTTTGATTTCTTTTTTTTTTTCTTGTACAAAATAAAAATCAATTGAATATATATATAACCTAGTCACTAGATATTTTGCTCCCTACTATTCTCTTACTAACGTAGTTATTATTTGTTTAACTCATTTAGTTTCCACAACCATATTTAGATACCAAAAAAAAAAAAATATTCACAAAAAGATGAATAATTTTATTTAAAGAAATCTAATATTGGTCTTAACCATGATGCTATTAACATTAATATTCGATAATTTAATAATCACTATTAACTGACTTAATATTATTATTAATCAAACTAAGTAGTTGTCTAAAAATTCAGGTTCTCACACAATCTATCACTCTGAAGCCAATACCTTTACTATTAGGAAACACAGATCCAGTGTTCAATAGTCTAGTATTCGGAACTTTATAACATGACCAATAGTCTTATCACTAGGAATCATTAATTTCTCAACATGTGGTCAATAGACTTTTCACTACTAGGAATCACAATATTTGACTTGTGATTAGTAGTCACTTCACTACTAGGAAGCACAATGTCTTAACATAGGATCAATAGACTCTTTCATTACTAGCAATCATCATGTCTTAACATGTGATCAGTAATCTGTTTACTACTAGGAACCACAATCTTATAACTGTGTAGCCAGTGGTCTAACACCTCCTAGGAACCACCAATTTTCTATCTCTGTGATCAGTGATCTTATACTTACTAGGAGCCACAAATTCAAGAATATATTTAAAAAAATATATTCATTCACCCTAATGGGTTGTCTCATCTTTTCTTTTAAGAAAAGTCACATAGCTCAAGTGCGCTATAATTGACACAAAGATAACATATTAATTGCCTTCGATTAACTTAGAGATCTTATCATGCAAACTTATGATTTCCTTTAATCACACTTGATTTCTCTTGATCTTCCTTTAAGAACATCGCAAGGCTTAAGGTTGTCAAGTGGAACAACATTTCATGTTGTCACATTTGAAGCCATTTTTGAAAACTACAACAGAATTTCAACTATTCTACCAAATTAACAGTAGAAAATCCCAAAAGCTGAAATTTAATTCAAAATTAATCTCACTACTAACTTCAGAATCGAACAAGGTCAGAAAGATTCCAAGAAGATTGGAAGGGTCTCAACAGTCCCATTTAAAACCCAATTAACCTCAGACAAAACTTTCATAGCTTGTTGACTCATTGTCAATGGGAAACAAATTCATAATTAAGTTTTCAAGGGACAAACTAGGTTAAAAATCAATTTCCAAGCAAATAAAAATTGCTACTAGAATTACACTACTCATAGAAATTAACCGTTACTCCTGGAACTGAGCTCATTATTTCTGAATAAAAATCAGAAATATTTTAGCTAATGCTAAAATTTTGTTTCTTTTTCCAAAAAAAAAACACCTTGGAAATAACCCGATTATAACCAAAGATTTTCTCAAATATTAGTTTTCTTACACTTTGGGAATAAAAAGATAAAACCCAAAGTACTTTTTCAAAACCCAAAGGTCTGAAACCAAATCCGTCTTAGTTGCCATTTCTAAACATATATCAGAAATATTCTTCAGCCAAGGCTAAACTTTGGTTTTTATTACAGAAAACCAAACCATTTTGGGAATAATAAAATTAATCCCAAAGATTTTCTCTAAATTCGAAGGTTTATAAACATCTTTCTTTCCCCATTTTCTTTCACTATGGTGAAACTATTACCAATTAGAAATTAAAACTACTACAAATTGAAAAGCAACTATTAAAATTATAAATTGTCCAAATCTACAAAAATGGAGTTCACAGTTGCAGCCGGAATAGTCTGTTTAGCTAAGAATATACTTCTCCATCTATAATGCATATCTTTGTATAAAATACATTACAAAACTCTACCCTCGTTGGCGCTAAATCTCCATGCTCACTATTTACATACACACTTAGATACAAGACGAGTTAGTAAACCAATAAAGTGAATATTACACAAGTAATTTCAGTTACAACTCGCAATGTGTAAGTCAAAGGCTATAGATGCATTCCAATTATAAGAATGTCATTAGTTGCATGGCTATAAATCTATTATATATATAAGAATATTATAATCATAATGTTGGCATTCCAACCATGCAACTATAAGCAAATATATATAACAATAAAGTTAAACTTCCATTTATCATTCCATGAATACAAAAATATTTTAGAGTAATTTCCTTGGTTACACATCAAGACACGAAAAAACTCACAATTGATACAACCAAAAGTAAATAGAATGAATAAGAGTTGATATCATTACAATGCCAAGCTATACCACCATGCAATAATGCAACACAATCATAAGCAAGCACATAAATAAGACTATTATATAGAAAAGCTGAAACTATTTTACTAAATTTTCTCCTATAACAAACCTGTTTGGAGCTTTTCGACTAGATGAATCTCTTGAAATTCTTAAAGCACGAATTCCAATACTTTGACTTTTCCAAAATTTAATTAATTGAATTAATCAAAATTGTTACCAAACTTTCAAAACAACATACAAAATAAATCCAAAATAGGACTAAACTTTAAAGTGAATAAATAAATTTTCAAATTGTTCAAAAAATCTGAAGGTCCAATTCTTTCATCCATGCTTAGGTTATCCTATTCAAAACAAAAATTAGTAGTCCATTTACTAATTCCAATTTGTTTCGTTCATATGTATCATCCTTTCGTACATAGGTAAACCTATAGAGAAAGTTAGCTACAAAACATAATAAATAACAAATCAAATCAAATAAATCAGTAAGAACCTTAAGAAATAAAATTTTTATTTTATCTTATCAATTCTTAGAAACTTATGCACTAACAACCAAATTACTCATGAAATAACAACTAATTAACATAAAATAAATTGTATGAATAAATTACTAGAAATGAACAATTCCAATCCAATAACTCTAGGCAATTAAATTAATTTTAATTTCAGGAGTCACTAGAATAAAACTATAATAAAAACGAAATTATTTTAACAAAACTATTTATAAAAATTTGTTTTAAGATTGTTGGTATTTTTCCATAATAATACTAGAAAAATATATAGAATAAAATTAAATAGAAATGACAAACCAATTATTTCTTTTATTATTAAAGGATGAAATATAAAATTAAAAAAAAATGAGTTAGATTACATTATGGAACATATTACAAGATGGATTCAAATAGACATATAAAATAAGGGTCCAGCTTGTCTCCAATTGGAGATCAAGACTAGACCCTCCAGTTTGCTTTGTGAGCCCACTTTTAGGCCCTGCTTTGATGATTCAAATCGTTGACATTTTAGGATTTATTGAGTACATTATTCGTATAAAAAATTCATGTCAATTGGATAATGACAATTATGTGTTCGAATCAGTTTTATATGAATCATTTATTTTTTCATCGTCCATTTTTTTTATACAAAACTGATTCAAACACGTAGTTGCTGTTATCCGATTAGGGGTGTTTGTGGATCGGTTTTGGACGGTTCGGTTTGCGGTTCAGACTTGCATGTCTACAATTTGGGGAAAATTGAACCCACAACCACCCGTAGTACGAGTTGTGATTTATGCGAATAAGATTTGCGGATATGCGAGTGGTTGTGGGCAGTTTGCGAATTAAACTTTTTCCTTTAAAAAACAAAACTTATCAGGAACAATTACAGACAACTATTCTGAGGTTTTTTTTTTTTTTCCCACTTTTTGCTACCAGAAATCCAATCCTGCTTTGCTATCCTACCCACTCAAAAATACATTTTCAATTAAAGCATCAACCATAGCAAGAAGATTAAACTAGATGAAAAAGACTTTACAGGATGCAAAGTGAAAAAAAATTAACAAAATTATGGTCCACCATGTGTTTTCTCAATCATATAAAGTGTGTTTGCATAAGTGGAAGTTTCTGGAGCTATAAGATCTAGGACTCCAGAATGGGTTCCAGAATGAGCAATTTTTAATCCTTCCAAGTTCCAACTTGGAAATATAGAGCCTTTTTAAGAATTATTAAATTCAAAAAATCCTAATCCAGTAAGATTGATACAATGAATTTCATAAAGAACAAAAGATGCACAATTTGGAAAACTGGAGGATACTATTACGGATCCTCTAGCATATACAGATTTTCTATATTTGATCAATATTCTTCTGTAAATAGATAGCAGATAATTAGGAATTAGTTGATTATTATTCCATAGAAAAAAGATCCTTTTTCCATAGATGGAGATCCAGCCATAGAAGGCTCTCTCTTGTAATTTGTATTTATACCTCACATTGTTAATGAGAAATTTAACTTTCTAGTTACAAAAATTTTCATGGTATCAGAGCAGTAACTACGATTCTCCTTCTTTTATTCCGTAAACAATTTTTCGGCCACTGTTTTTCTAATGGCTTCTACAACTTCGGCTTCTACCGATTCTAGTCTTTCATCCAATCTGATGAAACCACATGACTATCCATCTCATTCTCTATATCTCCACCCCTTTAATCAACCAAGTGTCTCTCTCGTTCCTCATCCTCTCACAGGGGATAATTTTAAGACATGGAGTCAATCCATGTTCCTTGCCCTCTCTGCCAAAAATAAAATTGGTCTCATAGACGAATCTATATCTGCACCATCTCAAGCTGCAGCCGACTAGTGGTTGCGATGTAATCACATGGTGATTTCCTGGCTCTTCAATAGCCTATCCACTGATCTTTGCCACATTATCGTTCCACCGACCTCGGCTAACCAATTGTGGAACGACCTGAAGGAACGTTTTTCCCAAAGCAATTCACCTCACCTTTATCAACTTGATCATGCCATTTTTTCCCTCCAACAGAATGGTCTCTCTATTGCTAATTATTTTACGAAGCTTGATGTTCTGACCCCGCCTTCCACTTGTACATGTAGTGCCATGAAAGCTGTCCAAGAAATTCAAGTCCGTCACCGTTCCACTAAAGTTTTGATACGACTTACTGATGACTATTCTCAGGTTCGCGAATAGATTCTTCTCATGGATCCTCTTCCATCTTTGAACAAGATGTTTGCTATGATTTCACAAGACAACCCAACGGTCTCTTTTATTTACCCTTCGCTCTTCAGATATCGTTGCCTTCGTTGCGAAAACTAGTCCCAGTTCCTCCTCAGCTTCGCCAAAGTCCTCTGGCAGACCTTGGTGCACAAAATGTGATTATCCAGGACACACTATCTCCACCTGTTATCAAATCCATGGCTATCCTATTGGGCACAAATTGTATGGAGAACCATTACATCCACCTAGAGCTCGGGCAAATTCCACAGCAGTTCTATACGTTGCTGCAGCCGTACATGCTGCCCCTGCTACCACCATTGGCTCTTGCCCACTTGAGTCCAGTACGCCTAGTTTCACATATACTCCTGATCAATACCGCCAACTCCTATCTCTCATAACACCACCCATGCCAGTAGGTAGCCAGTTTTCTTCTTCTCACTTGTCAAGTAACTCCTTTTGCTTCACTTTTTCTCGACCCCCCTGGATACTTGATATGGGTGCTAGTGATCACATGGTAAATTCTCCATCTTTATTTTCCACATCTTCTCTCATTCAATCACATTCAGTTTCATTACCTGATGGCTCAGTTAAGCCCATTTCTCACATTGGCACCATTCATTTATCATCACATTTATTCCTCAAAAATGTGATATGTGTACCTTCGTTTCACTATAATCTCATTTCTATTAGCAAATTGATTACTAACAATCATTGCTTTCTCACTTTTTCCTCTGATTCTTGTGTTATTCAGGACCACAGTTCAAGGCAGATGATTGGGATGGGTAGATTACGTAATGGCTTGTATTATCTTGATCATTCTCTACCATCACCATCCGTATCATTAGTCCCTACAACCGACTCTCTTCTTTGGCATAAACGTTTGGGTGCTTATCATATTGCATCACTTACTAGGGCGTATTATTTTCTCACTATTGTTGATGACTTCACACATTGCACTTGGGTTTACTAAATGGGACAAAAATATGAAACTCGCACACATCTTCAGACCTTCATTCACTTTGTTGTGACTCAATTTGACACAAAAGTTAAAACTATTCAAAGTGATAACGGTCTTGAATTTGATATGCCTCAATTTTACTCTCTTCAAGGCGTTGTTCACCAAACTAGTTCTATTGATACCCCTCAACAAAACGGCATAGTTGAGCGTAAACATCATCACTTGTTGAACGTTGCTAGGGCTCTTCTATTCCAGGCATCTTTGCTGAAATAATTTTTGGGGGAAGCACTCCAAACTACCACTTACCTTATTAATCGAGCGCCAAGTCCTCTGTTGTCTAGACAGTCTTCCTATGAGAACCTTCATCACAAAACTCCAGCATATGCCCATCTTAGGATTTTTGGTTGCCTCTGTTTTGCATCAACACTTGCCCTTCCCGCACAAAATTTGATATTTGAGCAAAACGATGCATTTTCTTGGGGTATCCTTCTGGCCAAAAGGCTTACCGTGTGTTTGACCTCACTACTCACACTATTTTTACCTCTTGAGACGTTATTTTCCGTGAAAATACGTTTCCTTATGCTACTCCATCGCCTATTGCTTCTCTGCCCTTATTAGTCATGCCCATGTCCACAGGGCTCGAGCCACTACACCCAATCGGGCTTGAGCCAGTACTCCTTACTAGGCTTGAGCCAGCAATACCTCCTCCATCCCAGTCCAGTGCACTTCTTCACCATTTCTCCTGGATGCACCTGTTCCCTCATCCATCACCAATATCCATCCACCCGTTCCCATTCATGCCAGGTCCTCACAACCCACTAAACAACCAGCCTATTTGCAGGATTATCTAATTAGCACAAGCTTACCGTCTTGCTCATTCTCATCTTCTAATTCGGTTATGGTCACCAAGGTACACACTTCTTATCCTCTTATAAATTCTTTATCATATGCTCGTTTATCTGCTTCCTATACAGCTTTTGTTAGTTCTCTAACAACTTCCATCAAGCCCCAATTTTATCATCAGGCTGTACATGATCCTAAGTGGCGGGAAGCCATGCAAGCTAAAATATTGGCACTTGTACTTGGACTATCACTGCCCTTCCACATGGAAAAAAGCCCATTGGATGTAAAGGGGTTTATCGCACCAAATACCACCTAGATGGCTCAATTGAATGCTACAAAGCCCGTCTCGTTGCAAAAGGCTACAATCAGCAATAGGGTCTTGACTACACTGATACATTTGCCCCAGTTACAAAGTTGGTTACTGTCCGTCTCCTACTTAGTCTTTCCTCCATCAATAATTGGCATCTTCATTAGCTTGATGTGAATAACGCATTTTTACATGGTGATCTTGTTGAAAAGGTCTACATGTCTTTACCTCCTAGTTTTGGTCCAACAAGGGATACTCAGGTCTATCGCCTCAACAAATATCTTTATAGGTTAAAACAGGCATCTCAACAATGGTTTTTAAAGTTCTCTGAAGCTCTCTTTGAAACTGGCTTCATTCAATCCAAAGCTAATTAGTCTTTGTTCATCAAAATCGAGGGCACTTTTTTCACAGCCATACTTATCTATGTCGATGATGCTATTATTGTTGGAAATGACTTATCTGCTATTCAACTCCTGAAGGACTACTTGCATTCCCATTTTAAACTCAAGGATCTGGGCCCATTAAAATACTTCTTGGGCATTGAAGTTGCTCACTCAAAGAAAGGAATTTTCCTCTCTCAACGAAAATATGCTTTGGACATTCTTATTGCTGCAGGTTTAACTAGCACTGAACCAGCAGATTTTCCGATGGAACAGAATCACACACTCGGTTCTTCAGATGGTATTCTTCTTGTTAACGCTACATCGTATCGTCGATTGATTGGACGTTTGATATACTTAACTGTTACAAGGCCGGATATTACATATACAATTAACACTCTTAATCAATTCCTTGACAAGCCTACTCAA
The DNA here is from genome assembly GCF_004153795.1 of Camellia sinensis. Lineage (NCBI taxonomy): Eukaryota > Viridiplantae > Streptophyta > Magnoliopsida > Ericales > Theaceae > Camellia > Camellia sinensis. The sequence continues at coordinate 1,031,746 of NW_021026189.1, forward strand.
TCTCATTTTTGTGCAACCCATCATGTACTTAGGTATGTCAAGCGGGCTCCTAGTCAAGGTTTATTTTTTCCCGCAACCAGTTGTCTTCAGTTGAGGGCCTTTTGTGATTCTGATTGGGTACATTGCGAAGACACTAGATGATCCATTACCGGTTATTGCATATTCTTGGGTGACTCACTCATCTCATGGAAATCCAAGACACAAACAACTGTTTCATGTTCTTCTGCAGAAGCAGAGTACCGATCCATGGCTAACACTTGTCGTGAAATTACTTGGATCCATTATTTACTAAACAATCTAAATATTTCCAACCCTCTGCAGACATTGATGTATTGTGACAATAAGGTTGCGATAAATGTCCCAAACAATCCAGTATTTCATGAACGCACTAAACACATTGAGATAGATTGCCATTTGGTGAGAGATAAATTGCAACAAGGCCTATTCTGTTTACAGCATATTTCTACAGTCGATCAACCAGCAGACATTTTTACCAAGGCTCTTGGTGCAACTCAATTTCACCATTTAGTCGACAAATTGGGCAATATTGGCATACATGCTCTAACTTGAGGGGGTGTATTACAGATCCTCTAGCATATACAGATTTTCTATATTTGATGAATATTCTTCTGTAAATAGATAGCAGATAATTAGGAATTAGTTGATTGTTATTCCATAGAAAAATATATTTTTTCCATAGATAGAGATCCAACTATATAAGGCTTTCTCTTGTAATCGGTATTTATACCTCACATTGTTAATGAGAAATTTAACTTTCTAGTTACAAAAATTTTCAGATACTAATTAGTTTGACGAAGATAAGAAGTAATAGGCAAAAAAAAATTATTTGAGGCAATTTCGCAACTCAGCCTTTGAACTACAGTATGTCAGTGTCATGTGTTGGAAAATAATGGTTTTTCAGCAACTTTAATTTGAAATTAAAGTGGGACCCAACTGCCGGTTGAGGTGGTTCTGAGTGGTTTTGTATTTTCTTAAGTGAGAAGATTGCAATACAAAAATAATGAGCCGAAACCATTAAGTTGAGAATGAGAATTGTCTCATAAAGTGGACATCAATAAAGTTGGATTTAGATTTGGACTCAGTCTTGGTTTGGATTGGGCCTACGCTTGTACTTGTGCATGTGCTGGGTTTGGTTTTAGACTTGGACTTAGACCTAGTCTTGAGCTTTGGGTTGAGCTGTGTTGGGCTTAGTTTGTGCACGTATTTGAGATTGGGCTTGGATCGGGTTGTGACCCAACACCCGTATCCATTTTGCAACCCATCTAGTTTAATTATCAAACTTATGCATTATATACATATTATGATATATACATAATGGTTTTAGAGTTTTGAACCTTAGTAACTCTAGCCCTAATGGCTAGAGTTGATGATATTTGATGACCCCATTGATGTTAGCCTTCATGGCTAAAGCTCTCCCCTACTAGTATAAATAGAGGTCTTTCTCCTCCAACTTAGTAGGTGTTTTTAGAGAGGTTTTGTGATAGAAAATGAGATGGTGTTTTGAGATAAAAAGTTGGAGACAATTTTTTACACCAATTTTTTTTTTCCTATCTTCTTTTATTAGGCTCTTCTTTTGGTTCTTGTTAAAGAAAGTGCATCTATTGTCAAGTTCGCCGAAGCTATTCAGAAGGTTCTTCTGTATTAACTAATTTCGACTGTCGTATCCTGAGAAACAGATGTTGGCGTATCTCCAGTATCCATCGGGAGGTGGTGAATTTGTTTTAAGGAAACTGTCTAGTATAGGCTTCGGTTTGCTTCTTTTCTTATCATTTTGTTCTTAAATTTTTCAATACTATATTTAGTTTATAGATGAGTTCTAATATTTAGTTATCCATGTAAATAATTTGTTCTATTAGTAATATAATCTAATTCATTTATGTTTTTTTTAGTTGTGTTGTTTATTCTGTATTTCATCCTTTTAATAAAATTATTTTATCATTTCTATTTAATTTATTTTATATATTTTTCATATATTATTATGAAAAAAATACCAACATCATGTGCTTCAGATTAAAAAAACAGGGTTTCAGTATAAAATTACCTTCCAGCAAAGCTTGTCGTTAAAAGACTTTTCCTTCCTTGCTTGTCTATGAAGAGGATGCTATTGTTGTACCTGTAATAAGCTTGCTAGAACATATGCTTGCTAGTATGGGCATCCAAGTGGAATCAAGTCCTCTCTTTCGTCTCTCTCCTTAGCTCCCTACTTGCTAGGTCATTGGGCCCACTTTTGGGTCCAATTTTGATGATCCTAACCGTTCACATTTTAAGATTTGCTGAGTATATTATACTTGTGAAAAATCAAGTCGATTGGAAATAAGAAAACATGTGTTCGAAAAACTATTTACTAAATGTTTTTTTAAAATGGTTTGTAGTTCGATGATCTGAAAACGTAGTTTCTGATATCCGATCAACTTGATTTTTTACAGATATGATATACTCACAAAATCTTAAAATGTGAACAATTTGGATCATCGAAATTGGACCAAAAAGTGGGCCCAATGGCCTAGCAAGTAGGGAGTTAAAGAGAGAGATGAAGGAGGGGATCATGATCCATCCAAGTGGAGAAACAAAGGGCTTGGATGAGGCAGGTCCCACTCTCTATTCTTTTTTATATTTGGATAAATTACAAATACACCTCTCGAGATTTTCTTAAAATACAGATTAACCCCTGTCATTTGAAAAATTACAAATACCACTTTATTGGAATTTTTTATTTAACAGAATTAACTGAAAAAATAAAATTCATTATTGCTCTCCTATACAATAATAAAATTACCTAAATTATTAATTAAAACGTATTTTTAACATCATGAAAAACTGTAAATTAACTTAATGATTTATTAAAAAAAGGGGCAATTTGTTATGAAATTAGAAACTCGATGGTAGAATGTAATTTTTAAAACCACAAGGGGCGATTTGCATTTTAATGAAATTTTAGGGGGTGTATTTGTAATTTACCCTTTGTACTTTTATAAAAGTAAGCTTGTTTGATTTTGATTTTCAGAAAATTCTATTTTTTTATTTTTCGTATTTTAATGTTTTCAATAAATTTTTTAATATTTTAAGTAATCTTTTTTTTTTAATTTTTAGACACACCTAACATAAATACACTTAAAAAATATAATATTTGTGAACAAAATCTTTAAAAATTCACTAAATACCAAAAAATTATATAATTTTTTTTTTGAAAATTCAGTATGTTTTTCATATTTTTGTGTATTTATTAATTTTTTAAAAATATTTTTCACAAATATTTTACTATTTAGATACATCTAAGTAAGGTGCATCTAAAAAAGTAAAAAAATTTACTTAAAATTGAAACAATCAGCTATGGAGGACGCTCACAATATCGGAAACATCACGGTGGCCTTCCGCTTCAGCTCCTTGTTTTCTGCCCTTAGCACGCTAATCTCTGCTCGCGCATCCTTATAGCATGCGTTGGAGCAGAAGCAGCTTGGGATTTAAATGCTGCACCTCATTGTCCTACTCTGCAGCCGGTTCGACAAGTTTGTGACCGCGTCATGCTTTCCACACCTGCCTTCAGAGTATATCTGATTGGCCTCCACAGTCCGACTGCCACTGCCATTCTTTGCTCCACCGAGCCGGCGATCGGAAAGTTTCAACGGAGCAAACTCCGGGGCGCTTTGGTTGAGTTTCCAGTGCCACCGCACCCGTTCTCTCTCTCGTTGACTCGTTGAGGTCGGGATAGAGGGTGAGCAGTCCACAGGAAGAACGATTATAGCCAGGTTTCTGGGCAAACAGAGTGATTACAGAATATCTCTCGCAACAGAGTGTTACAAGACTCTCTCTCTCAGCAAACAAAGTTTTTTTTTTTTCAGAGGTTTTTTCGGCAGCTTTCTCTGCCTCAGGCTTCAGCCTCCGTCTTATAGCGAGGCAAGGCCACGCGCATCGCGCGCCTCTTGCCACCAGCCGACAAACGGGCACGCAAGCCAAGAACGGCCCACGTCCTCGCTATCATGTTACGGGCACCCTTTTGTGAATTGGGCACGCCTTTTGATGGCCACGCCTTTTGATAAATTGGGCACAACCTTTTGAGGGGTGCGACTTTTTAAGGGTCCGACAAGACTCGTAAACTGTCCCCGACATTGATTCCGGTTAGCTCCTTTATGGGTCCCGACAAGGACTCTGTAAAACTGTTTTCACCCCGACATTTGATTCCGGTTAGGCTCCTTCAAGGGTCCGGACAAAGACTCTGTAAAACTGTCCCGACATTGATTCGGTAGTTCTACAAGGGTCCAGCAAGACTCCGTAAACTGTCTTCTACAACGGTCCGACATGACCCCATAAACTGTCTTCTACATCGGTCCGACACGAGCCAGTGTCTTCTACATCGGTCTTCTACACAGGTCTGACACGACCATACAGTGTCTCCTATTTTCTTTTATTTTTTATGTATTTTCTTGTTTTATTCCTCTCTCCAAACTCAAGTTGGTAGTTTCTATCCTCCTTGAGTTTGCGGGGGCTGTTAAAATTTACCTACACCTACCACCACCTACCACACCTACTACACCTACCACAATTTACCCTCACCTACTCCTCACCTACTACCCAAATCCTTTCTATTATAAATAGGATCCTTGTAATATCAAAAAACAAAATCAATAACATCAATATATACACAATTTATTCTCTCTCTATCAATTTTTCTTACAGAAGAGTAATTGAACCTAATTCCAAGGCGTGAACTGTGTTTTATAGTTCAATTCTCTTTGAATTTCGTGTTTGGGGATCTATTTGTTAGTTGCCCCTAAATGTACTTTGAGTTGCTTCACTTGCTAGGCTAGAACTTGAATTATGGTCTTGATATGACGTCGAAGTATTTCGTGTAGTATTTTACTCAGGATTCCTTATCCCAGTTAATTTGTGCCAGCTCTGCCATGGATTCTTTCTTTCATGCATCATCATGATTTAACCAAGCATAAACTATTGACAAAGTAGAATGGTGAAGAATGATTCATATATAGCTTATCCCTCTGATTGAAACACAAGGCCTTTGGTTTTGGTTATCATGACGAGCGTGTATAATTTTTTAGGAAATCGATATTCTATAAGGTCTAGTTTTTAAGTTTTTTCCGGAGTATTTATTGCACTATTCATTGGTCCAAGCAATTTTTCTAGTTGCACTACTAATGATTTGTTGCTAAATGATTACAATTACTTTATGTTTTTGGACTTACCCTTTATTTGAAAATCTCTCTCACTCTCTCTCTCTCCATGTCCACATACCCACAGCAAAGTTACAAACACTTGCCTGTATGCAATTAGACTAATTTTTGATTTTTAGCGACAGTTTGAAAAATTCGTCACATAAAGCGTCATTGATTGTAAGTTTTAGTGACAATTTATACAAACCGTAACAAAAAGAAGTTGCTAAATGTGTCAATTTTTGGCAACAATATACAAAAAATCGTCACAAAAAATTATTTTTAATGATGATTTTACTAAGTTTATTTTCAATAGGACTTGATAGAAATTAAGTCCAACTGTTAGGACTTATTGGTAGTTTATCCTTTAAATAAATGTATTTTAATTTCTTATATTATTATTAAGTCTTATTTTAATATATTTTAAAATAATTATAACGTTACGGTTTGATTCGGGTTCAATCTAACTATTGAAGAGGTGACCCGTCCACCCAATTCTTTTTCTAGTTTCGCTTACCGATCCGGTTTTTTAAATATTGTAAAGTAGGAGATACAATCAAATCCCTTCAGTTAAGTGATTGAAATAAATTAAAGATACAAAAAATCATGATAACCACAAATCATAGGATCTCCATATATTATAATATCTTTCATATTTTCTTATTTTTTTAACAATATAATCTTATCTCCAACAAAACTTTCTTTCTTGCATGCACACGCGTGTGCACGCACACATTCTCATTCAAATGTTAACATTTTAAATTTATGATTATACGCATTGCATTTCAACTAAGTCCCTGATTCTATTTGTGACGTTTGTCATTTTTTTCTTTTGACAACCTACTTGATCTCATAAATTTGTGGTGTCATCTAGAGTCTGGACTAGTACTACTCAGAAGTCAAAAGTTAAGTAGTTGAACAATTTGCCTTTGCATTTTAATTTATGTACATCTTTCATGCTTATAAGAAAAGGGTGGTTGCCATTAGTGCCCTTGGTGGCGTGTAGAGCTGCAAATGAACAGAACTATTTGTGAACATGCTCGAACTTGGCTCGACAAGGGCTCGATCAAACTCGGTTTGTTAAATTTTTATTGTGTTTGAGTTCGAGTTCGTTAAAATCTAATAAACAAACCCAAACATATTAAAACTCGGCTAGTTAGCTTGGCTCGTTAGTTGGACTCATTTAATATTTATTTAAATAATAGAATAAATATATTATTTATATATTAAATAATATAAAAATATGTATAAAAATAGGATAATAGTTATTTATATAACTATAGATAATACATTTATATAATAGTAGTGGTAGATATTATTTGGTAAGATATTGACTTTCTTTTAGTATGTTTATATATATTGCCTATCTAATTGAATAATCAAAGTTTCAATTGTAACTTTAGTCTCATACTCAAGTATGAATTTATATTTATTTGGCTCATTAAGGCTCGTGAACAGGCTCGAGCTCGAGTTAAGCCTAAGCCAACTTAGCTCGAGCTTGGTTTGTTAAATTTTTATTGAGTTTGGGCTCAAGTTTGAACTCGTTAAAATCTTAATAAACAAGTTCAAACAAGCTAAAGCTTGGCTTGGCTCGGCTCGTCTCGTTTGCAGCCATTCGAGACATGGAAACAACTTCTCCACTCTCCAAAGTGTTGGTAAGGCTGCATACATCTTTCCTTGAGCAGGTGTCTCATGCACTAGGTCCCCATTCTCTCTCTCTCTCTCTCTCTCTCTCTCTCTCACACACACACACGCACACACACACACACAAGATTCACTTGGCAAACCGAAAGGATTCATTTACATTTGACCACTTGATCTTTCACGAGTTGACCCATGACATGCATATTCATCCAATCTAAGTATCACTCACAATCAAACTCTTGTTGACCAGGCTCGATCCTGCCACACTAGGAATAACAAATTATTTGAACTGTTACTGATGTTTGTCTTCATGTAATTCTTCTCTTCAATATAATAATTTTTTTTGTTAATGAAGGCATTATTAATCTTGTACCTGTGTTTATCTATTGGAATTAGAATGACTAGAAGGAAAATCATTTGAATCACTCCGATGGAAAATTATTTTTGAAATTTAATTTGCATTTTATTGTCCTTATTGAACTCCTCTATCAAAGTGTTTTTTTATGATTGTGATGGCTTGTGTATTTGTTCTTCATGACTTCGTTGTAGCATCCAACTGATTGAGACTTATGTTGTGTTTGGATTTTGGATTTGTGGAGAAAAAGGAAAAAGAGAAGGAAAGAGAGAAGATAGGGAAAGAAAATTGTGTAAAAGAAGTTTAAATAAAAGATTATTTTGTTTCCCACACACACACACACACACAAAAAGAAGAAAGAAAGAATGTGTATAAGTAAATTCAATTTCCCATTCATTTTTTCTTTTCCTTGACAAATTGATGATCGACAAACAGCATTATGTATTTATGAAATGCTACTTCTCATAGTGCTTATATATTTTATTTTACAACCCCTTAGTATTTCTCATAAGATTTAAGAGTTTTTTTTTCCATTTCCAGGAGTGTGAGTATTCCAGTGGGGGTATGCCTTTGCGCTTAAGGTGGAGAATATGAAAATGCTACGAATTGAAGTCAAAAGTAAACTTAATTGGACCAGAAATGGAAGCTTCAGTTTGTGTTATTTTGGAGCCGATGAACTCCTCCATGTGCATCACTAACATGGCATGGTTTGGTCGTATTATGTGTGTGCGTGTGTGCTGGAATGTTTGGGTGATGTGAAAATGTTTTGGAGCTAGACGGGGAGTTTGGAAGATGTGTTGTTGAGGAAGTGCTGGAATTGTTTGGGGGAGTTGAAAGATGGTTGGGTTAAAATAGCCCACTAAAAGATAATATAGGTTGAAATAGTCAACAAAATAAAATGTCACATTTAACATATAATATTTTACTTTTTTTCTCATAACTATCAAATCAACTACCAAAAAAAATAAAAAAATCAACAAACTTCTTAAACACAACTATTTTCGTTTGTTTAAATAGTCAAAAAATCAAATAGCTAACTAAGATAACCGACTTTTTAAACAAGGTCTTTATGTATTTTGGGGATCTTCTTGTTCAATTGATATTACTTTATATATATATATATATATATATATACTGTCGGGTTATGAATTTATTTGTTTAGTGAAGGCAAATGGAAGTGAAATGAAATTACTTGTATATGTATATTCAGTTCTTCTTTGGGTAAGTAAATAATAAATGATTTTTTTGAGAAGTATCTAGTTATTTTAATCTCATTTTCCTAGCTCAAGAAACAAAATGTTTCTTTCACTTCACTTTTTCCCTTTTGTTTTTTTCTCTCCTCAAAATTATTAAGATTGAAACATAGCGTTAGTGCTGTGCAACAAATTGAAAATTTGATACTGAACTTTTAAGTATGAAAAATTCTTTGGTATGTTGGTTGAATTTAATCATGCTATTTGACATATACGAGAAGTTTAGATTTTAAATTTATTAATATTGATATTTTTACTTTCAATCTTTAAATTGTGGTGGTAGGTTGATAGTTGTGGTGGTGGAAGCAAAGTAGCGGTGGTTGTGATAGCAACAATGAAGGTGGTTATATGGTAATATTATAAGTACATTAGTGCACTAAAATGATAGTGTTGGTGGTAGGTAGATAGGTGGGGTGATGATGGTGGCAGTTGGGGGTGTAAAAATGGTTCGCGGCTTATGGGCTGCTCGAAGCCTACTCGCAGCCGCGGTGGGCCCAGCTCAGGACCTTGGGCCTGGGCTAGGTCGGCATTTGAGACTCGGCCTATCAACCCACTCAAGGCCCACTCGAAGCCGGGTCCAAAGCCCAACCTGCTCAGTCCATTCGAGGTCCAGTATCATTTTTAATAGAAAAGAATAAAATTTTGATGGAAAAAATGGAAAAAAATTAAAAAAAAAATGTTCAAGTCCGCCCAGGCTTGCCCAAGCCTGAGCCCGGCCTAGACCTATCGACCCGTCTAAGGCCTGAATATCCCTTGGGCCTGGGCCTGGGCCTAATTTTTTGGCCCATGGGTTGGCTCGACCCTACTCGAATTTTGGCAGAAGCTTGTGCGGCCTGACAAGGGCTAGCCCGAGCCCAAGCCTGGGTGGGCTAGACCAAATTTACACCCCTAGTGGTAGTTATAGTAATTGCGGCAAGATGTAGGTGGAGAGGCGGTGGCAACAATGGTGGTCATTAAAGTTATTAATTTTTTTTTTTAGAGATATTAATACAAAAAATACATTAATTGACGAAAATTACCACCTTACTCATATTTCTTGGAATTGCTTGGAAAAAATACCGCTAGCAGGGAACTTATGGTATACGCCCTTTCAAGGGTGTGTATCATATGGACCCTACTATAATTAGCGTAATTTTATCACAAAATTTTGTAATATCAACAATAAAATGTGTAATTTTGTCACAAATTAGTGTAATAAATGTTTAATTTTGTGATTCATGTAACAAAAGTTTTGTGATTGGTTACGACAATTTTTTTGTTACGCCAATTTGTGTCGATATTACATATTTTGTAATCGATATTGCGTATTTTGTAATTGATATTACAAAATTTTGTAATAAAATTACGCTAATTTGTGTTAAGATATGTACCATAGATTTTCTCACTGTGGTAATATGATACACTAGGCTTGTCTCGTTGACGAAATTGAGTTGGTTGTATCCAATTACTCTATTAAACCCAAATCAAATTATTTAAGACACTCAGGTCAAATGTCTAACAATCCCAAGCTTTAATCTTTTTAAACGAAACGATATGGTTTGTCTAAAGATATTTATTTGTCCAAAACTAATATATATGTCTATCGGTCCAAATATTGTTATGTATACGTATCACCTAGTTATTCAAATATCACCTTTTATTCACCTATCTATCCATATTCATTTATTTGTCCAGCTCACCACCACCCGTCATTGCACCAGTGACTTTTCAATGACTTTTCCGACGCCAACAACTTTTTCAATAATTTTTCAGCTCATATTCTTGCAACAAAAAAAGATTGAACATTTTACCAAATTATTGTCAAATCGAGTTGTGACTTGTTTAGACTTGTACTTGCCTATGTTTAATTTGTTTGTCACACGGTATACGTCAGTAGGAGTTATTTGTTAGATGTTAGTAGGAAAAAGAGACAATATAAAGGGTATCAAACTCCTCTTTATAGATTTAAACCAGCATTTCAATTATTCAAAATTTAGCTGAAAGAACAATCCTAATGTTGCGTGTACAAATTTTCTCAAAAAATAAAACATAATTCCAAACTTTCGATATTGGATGGGGTCGTTACAAAGGCACCCATGGAAAATTGAAACAACTCCATCTTACATTGGATATTTTGATAGGTGATCTTGAGTATGTAAGGTACCATTAACTTTCTACTAAATAATTTGGATTTAAATTTTTGAGTCTACTGGTATACGCCACAATTACTTAGGCCACTAAGTAATGGGGCATTACAAACTATTTCTCTCTCCCTTAATCATTCTCCAAGTGTTACTCATTAGTTCGGTTTATCTAGAATAAGCCTCCAAAACCCATTATCAGTTTATTCCCACTCAAAAGGAAGATTCAACCCACCCAGCAACCTCAAAATGCATGGGAAATATCATTCTTCCTCTCTCTATTATCTCTCTCCTTTTCATTCTTTTTTTTTTTTTTTTGGATGGAAGGCATCTTTTTTTCTTTTTATTTTTTGATGCTAGGCATGAGCCAATCAGCCTATAAAAACATAATTCAGTGGGTTTGCTTTCAATTTTCTGAATTCAATTTTTTAAAAACTGATTTTTTTTTTTTCGTATTTTTTTGTTTTAAGTGAATATTTT
>NW_021026189.1:1042808-1066666 GCF_004153795.1 Camellia sinensis
AAACTCTTTACCAAACAAATTTTCCACACTCAAATCATAATTCCAAAACTCACAAATTCAAAATACAACTCATACTCTCAAATCATATTTACAAAACTCTACCAAACGCAACCTCAATCTTTTAATGTAAAACAAATAGTTGACGCTTTTTTAGAATAATTGGAATAACCAGGATACAAACTTTTATTAAACTGTCGAATATTTTGCACCTACCCATTGATCTGGACTCCACACCATACATGTGTGTGGTAGGTAAAATATTCAATAATTTTATAAGGAAACCTATCTTTTTCTATTTAAAAAAAAAAAAAAAATAACTTGCTTCTTTGCAATTTACAGATTAAGTCCAAAAGAGTGTCCGCCGTTGACCATGAACATTACATTATATTAGATAATTTTATATTAATTTTTATTTTGTAATAAAAATTAGGGAATTTTTTTTAGGATCCCTAGTATTAAGATTTTATAGCATAAAAGACATTTAATATTTTTATAATGTGTAAGATCCTTCAATATCAACTCACAGAAAATTTAATCCAGAGAACTTCTCTGAACTTTTCATAAAATTTATCTCCAGAAAAATTTAGAATTTCTCTGCTCAACTCTTCCAAAACCCACACCCACTTCATCTCCTCTTATTCTCTTCCCTTGTTTTTTCTTCGTCTTCACACGAACTTGTTCAATACAGGTCACCTTAAGAGACGAAGGCTCGCCAGGGTTTTTGAATGTGCAGCCTCTCTTATTGCTTGATGTAGGGAACATCGGAGATTGGCCCCCTTTGGGCCTTGCATTGGTTCTGAGTTTGCAACCGAGAGAGGTGGAGAGAGAGATGAGCGTGTTTCTGCCTCTGCATGGACTAAAGATTGACTTAGAGAAGATCTTCGTTGATGAAGAAGAAGAAAATGAAGATGAAGAGGTCTCTCTCTCAGTTTCTGGTAATGTCAGTGCAATGAGGTGTCTCCGATAAATCCATCATTGTGTTGTTTTGACCATCAATTACCGCAAAACAAAGATGAATTTTCTTAGTGGAAAGAGAGAGAGAGAAAAATGAGATTTGATTCTGTGATATATGGGTGTGGGGTTGAGGGATCTTATACATTATAAAATAATGTTGTGAATCTCTTCCATTATTAAAAATAGGAGATGGACCTTAGATTAATTTTTCCTAAGAATTACCAAGATACCTTTTACATGCAAAATTAATGTTTTAAAAATCGGACCGGTGAACGAATAAAAAAAGGTCAAATGGATGGGTCATCAATTCAACCGTCGAGTCGAACTGGAATCAAATTGTGACATTATAATTATTTTATAAATATATTAAAAATAAGACTTAATAATAATATAAGAATTAAAGTACATTTATTTAAAGGGTAAACTACCAATCAGTCCTAATAGTTGGACTTAATCTATCAAGTCCTATTGAAAATAAATTGTTAATGTAAACCTAAACCTACTCCACTAAACCTAACCCACTACACCACTCCACCTCCAATTCACCTACTCCACTACACACTCCACTTCACCTACTACACTACACACTCCACTTCACCTACTACACTACACACTCCACTTCACCTACTACACTACACACTCCACTTCACCTACTACACTACACACTCCACTTCACCTACTACACTACACACTCCACTTCACCTACTACACTACACACTCCACTTCACCTACTACACTACACACTCCACTTCACCTACTCCACCACTCCACCTCCACTTCACATCTCCATCTCCTATATAATGTACACACAATACATCACAATAAAAATCAATCAATAATACAATCCATATATATACAATTCTCTATTTCTCTTTATACATTGATTTCTTACATAAATCTTAGTAAAATCATCATTAAAAATAATTTTTTGTGACAATTTTTTGTATATATTGCTAAAAATTGACAGTTAGTGACTTTTTTTTGTTACGGTTTGTATAAATTATCACTAAAACTTACAATCAGTGATGTTTTTCTGTGACGAATTTTTCAAACTGTCGCTGAAAATTAAAAATTAGTCCAAAACTTCGTGTGGATATGTGGACATGGAGAGAGAGAGAGAGAGAGAGAGAGAGAGAGAGAGAGAGAGAGATTTTCAATAAAGGGGAAGTCCAACAACTATCATTACTAGTGCAACTAGAAAAATTGCTTGGACCAATGAATAGTGCAATAAATACTCCGAAAAAACTTACAAAACTAGACCTTATAGAATATCAATTTCCTAAAAAATTATACACGCTCGTCATGATAAACCAAACCAAAGCCTTGTGTTTCAATCAAGAGGGATAAGCTATATATGAATCATTCTTCACCATTCTACTTTGTCAATAGTTATATGCTTGGTTAAATCTTGATGATGCATGAAAGAAAGAATCCATGGCAGAGCTGGCACAAATTAACTGGGATAAGGAATCCTGAGTACAATACTACACGAAAATACTTCGACATCATATCAAGACCATAATTCAAGTTCTAGCCTACCAAGTGAAGCAACTCAAAGTACATTTAGGGGCAACTAATAAATAGATCCCCAAACACGAAATTCAAAAGAGAATTGAAACTATGAAAACCACAGTTCACGCCTTGGAATTAGCATCAATTACTCTTCCAACTTACAGCCATAAGACTTACCGTGGGCGCTAAACATCAAGAAAGGTGAAAACAAATAAGAGATCTGCTTATTAGAGAATGAGAAATCTACAAAGCTTGATTGATTCAGTGGGAACACCACATGTAAAAAGTATATTTAAAATTAAATACCAAATGCCCAAGATGCACAGGCCCGGCCCTAAGGGGAAGCCCAAAAAGTAACCGCTTTTAGGCCCCCAAAAAATGGCTGCAAAAAGGAACCCAAAAAATACAAGCTCTTATGCTAGTTCAAAAAATAAAAATAAAAAGAGGCCCACCTATATGAAAATGGTCCAAATAGAAGTGTAGAAGGTCACTTAAAAGACACAATTTGAAGGCCCAATTTATATTTTTAAAAAGTTTGGGGTTTGAATTAAAATTACACCAAACCTAATCTACAATTGGGTTTCTACAGGAAGTAAACAAAACGAAAAAAAAAAAAAAAAAATTGAATTCTTTTTGGATGTAGCCTCATATGTATGTATAAAAGACAACACCAAAATAGTATATATTAATGTGTTTGGGAGGGAAAAGATTGGGTACACACCTAACTTTTGGCATAATGCACAAAGTGGTTGTCCTAAGATTTGAATCCATAACCTCAAGGTTATTAGGCCAAGGTTTTACCATTGAATCAATATACGCATGTATGTATAATTGCAAAAAAAAAAAAAATTAGATACATAATTTGATTTTATTTAGGTTTGTAACGTAATTTTTAGGGCTTTTTTTATTATAAAAATAAAAAATAAAAAATAAAAAATAAAAAATAAAAATTGGTGAAAAGTCCATCCCCAAGGGATATAAATCATTAGATCCAAGGTAAAATCTTGTTTGGTGAGAAGGACACACCGGAAAAGGTCGTTAGAAAAAGGCATTGGTGGTAGAAAAGTCGGCAACGGCTGGCGGCAACAAGTGGTGGTGGTGAGGTAGAGAAATGTGTAATACTCAACAGATACATTGTTGAATGAGTGACATGTGTCACATTTCAATACATAGTTTGGTGAATTTCAACAAATAGACAGATAGGTTGATTTTATCATATAGTTGTCATTTTGGACAAATTGTCTTTTTGGCCCAAAGAGATTAGAGCTTTTGTTGTTGTGATGTTTCAGGTCACTCTGTTCGGTTTTGAGTTTTCAACAATAGCTGTCAAGTTTTCAATATGTATTTTTTTAATTTTGGTGAATTTTTTTTAATGTTTTAATAAATAAAAAAATTATTTTTTAGATCCACTTAATCTAGATACACTTAAAAAATACAAAATTTGTAATTTTTTTTTAAATACAAAAATTCAATACATTTTGTATTTTTTTTTAATATTTATTGAATACTTTTTAGATTTCTTCACAAAAAATTTACTTTTTAAGTATAGCAGATGCATCTAAAACCATACAAAATAAAAATAAAAATAAAAATAAAAATGACTAAAATATTAAAAAAAGTTCACTAAAGACAACAAAACATTAAAAATAAAAAACCCAAAAACTGTTTTTGAAAACTCAAAATCAAACGTGAATTTAGGATTTTTTTTTTTTTTAAATCTTAGCAATGAGCAGAGATATAATTGTGAAAATAGACAAGAGGGCCCCAATCTTGGGGGTTTGCTTTGGGCCTCCAAAACCTCAGGCCCAGCCTTGAAGATGCACCATTCCAACGTCCTAAAGGGAATAGCCCTCAATGTGTCAACTTACACTAGTGGTAGAGTCAGATGTTACATTGATTTGGTTGATATCATTAAAATATGTAATCCACAGAGATGGCATCACTTAGCTAAGATAAAGCATCATGGACTAAAACAGTATAAGGGAAATACTTGGAAGTCCATTCGGGACCCTCTCTTCAAATTCTAGCCTATTGTGAGCAACTTAAAGTACATTTAGGGGAAAATTCAAATAAACAAATCTCTAAACATGAAATTCAAAAGACAACTGCAACTATAAAAATTGCAGTTCATGCCTAGTGTCACGATCTTGGTTTTTCCAAGCCAACCGTGCAGCCTTAGATACTTATGCACGCCTTGCTTGCACCTAAGTAAGCCTTCTTGGAAGAGAGCTATTAGAAGATTGCACACACAAGAGAAACTTAGAGAGAGAGCTCTTGGAGAATGCCTGTATTGTATTGCTTTGGATGCTTTACGATTCTTGAGTGAGTTTGGGAAAATGAGGCCCTCCTTTTATAGGCTACAATGAACATTCTAGAACTACAAAGATGGAGAGTGTTCTAGACACTTCCTCCTACTACATCTAATAGACTATTCTAGAATATGCAAGTATTATGTATAAGCTTCTAGACTTATGTACAAGATCTACCATTCTCTTGAGTGTTCTAGGGCATTCTTGGTTATGCTATTTTAGCTTCTCTTTTTGTAGCCATTCTCTAAGAAGTTCTAGAAGCTTCCATGTACATTATAGCACTATGTACCATATTCTCATATCTTCTCAAGTCTTCCAGGAGCTTCCAGAATATTCCATTAGCCTCCCTTCCATGAGACTTTCTTTTGGTAGGCAATTCTGTCCAGGTAATTTGGTGGGACTTGACATTCTCCCCCACCTATGCTCGCGACGCCCTCGTCGCGCCTTCATCCTTGAAGTCACAGGTTTTCTATTTGACTTGCACCTTCTTCGATTTACCTTGTCCACTTGTCCTATTGTTGACTTATCAATGGTGCATGTTGGTAGACTTTCTTCTATGGAACCAGTCATCTTCTTGGTAGCGCCTGCTACCACTTTCTTGTCCGTCCCCATCTTAATATACATAACTGACAGAAGTTGGAGTTTAGTATTTAGCTTACTCACCATTGGCACCATGTAAGGCCCACCTTCCATAATGTACATGGTGTTGTTGCAAGGTAACAGCGTCACGTTGAACTCCGCAAGAACTCCATCCCTAGCACCATGTGTAGTCATCGAGTGATGCTATCGAAAAATTGACTTTTCCGCACCACCCACCAAGGTGCAGCTCAACCCCTCGAGCCAAGCCATCTACGAGCTCTGCCTTGGTGTTCACTGTCTTCATCAACCTTTGTCCCTTGTCAAGTTTCAAACCAAGCCTCTTGGCCTCCTCCGCCTTGATGAAGTTGTGTGACACGCCTGTGTCTACCATGACTTGGGTCACCTTCCCATTGATCTTGGCATCTACGTACATGAAACCCTTATCCCATTGGGTCAATGTAGTAGGCTTCGATTCTATGGCACCAAGTAGCTGTAGAGATCCCATCTGTGCTTGTTCTTCCCTTTCTTGTCTTTCCAGCATTGCACTAAGGCTCTTTCTCTTAGGACAATCCCGCGCCCAATGTGGCCCATCGCAAATGCAGCAATTGTCCTTGGGCTTGATGTCTTTGTTGGCATCTTCTTCCAATCTTTGCGTGATGATGGCTTGCCTCCGCCTTCTTTGTACCTTGGAGCCTTAGAATCCCTAGACTCTTTGGCCCACTTTGCTCCCCCATTGTTGCCTTGACCATCGTTGGTGGACTCCGAGTTAGAAGATTCTGGCTTTGTATATTCCACCAATGTCTCAACCACGGTGAGTGTAGTGGAAATGTCTTTGACACCCCTTCGTTGTAGCTCCAACTGTGCCCACTGCTTAAGACTAACTGTGAAGTTGAAAAGCAAGTCATCATCACTCATATTAGGAATTTGAAGCATTAATCCAGAGAATTCTTGGACACAGTCCTGGATAGAGCAGGTGTGCTTCAACTCCCTCATTTTCAGTCGTGCTTCATGTGCCACATTTTCAGGATAGAATTGCCTCATGAGTTCATTCTTAAATTCTTCCCATGAAGAGATAGTGTAAGTGCCCTATTCAATTTCAGAATGCTTACGACGCCACCAAATCCCAACAAGCTTAGTGAGGTAGAGTGCGTACCTTAGCCATTCCATCGTTTAAGTTTAAGGCTTCAAAATACCTCTCTAAGTGCCAAATGTAGTCGTCTAGCTCCTTAGCATCCCTTTTGCCATCAAACTCCTTAGGCTTTGGTGCCTCAAGCCTTGGAGTGAATCCCACATTAGTGGCAACACCACCACTGGCTATAGCCTAGTCTGCCCGTGTCTCCTCCAAGCCTTCCTTCAGCTCTTGGACTTGGTCTTGGAGTTGAGAGATAGCCTTCAAGATCCGTTCCTCAAAGTCATAGCTTTCTTGCTTGTGGGTCTCATGGTTGGTCCGGATGGTGTCCCACACGAGCTCAAGCAATTCCTCGACTTGGCTTTTCACATTGCCGTCAAGTTGCTCCATCCCTTGTTCCAACCGATCTAGCCGCTCCTTGACGTCGGCCACAGCCACAGCCACTTCCACCTTGACCACTCGGGTCTCCATGGCACTCATGATGTTGCATGACTTGTCTTTGGCCTTCTTGCCCAAGTTTGTAGTAGTCTCCCTTCCGCGGTTCTCTTCGGTGTGGATTACTTCCGACATAGTGCTCTTCCTTCCTTAGTTACGGCGCCTTCGTAACCTTGGCTCTGATATCAACTGTCACGGTCTTGGTTTTTCCAAGCCAACCGTGTGGCCTTAGATGCTTATGCACGCCTTGCTTGCACTTAAGTAAGCCTTCTTGGAAGAGAGCTATTAGAAGATTGCACACACAAGAGAAACTTAGAGAGAGAGCTCTTGGAGAATGCTTGTATTGTATTGCTTTGGATGCTTTACAATTCTCGAGTGAGTTTGGGCAAATGAAGCCCTCCCCCTTTTATAGGCTACAATGAACATTCTAAACTACAAGGATGGAGAGTGTCCTAGATACTTCCTCCTACTATATCTAATAAACTATTCTAGAATATGCAAGTATTATGTACAAGCTTCTAGACTTATGTACAATTCTTGAGTGTTCTAGGGCATTCTAAGTTATTCTATTTTAGCTTCTCTTTTTGTAGCCATTCTCTAGGGAGTTCTAGAAGCTTCCATGTACATTATAGCACTATGTAACCATATTCTCATATTTTCTCAAGTCTTCCAGGAGCTTCCAGAATATTCCATTAGCCTCCCTTCCACAAGACTTTCTTTTGGTAGGCAATTCTGTCCAGGTAATTTGGCAGGACGTGACACTTGGAATTA
This sequence comes from Camellia sinensis, assembly GCF_004153795.1. NCBI lineage: Eukaryota > Viridiplantae > Streptophyta > Magnoliopsida > Ericales > Theaceae > Camellia > Camellia sinensis. Next base: position 1,050,498 of record NW_021026189.1, read on the forward strand.
GCATCAATAACTCTTCCAACCTACAATCATGACTTACAGTGGACACTAAACATCAAGAAAGGTCAAACCGAATAAGGATATCTGCTTATTACAGAATGAAAAATCTATGAGCTTCATTGACTGACTCAGAATACCAGTGGTAAGGAGTTCATTAATCCCCAAAGTGTCAACCTCCTAAAGAGAGCAACCCTCAAAGTGTCAACTTACAGTTGAAGTCAGAGTCAGGCCTGCTACATTGATTGGTTGCTATCATTAAAATATGTAGGAGTCACAACCCATTCCCTTCAGGACAAGGGACCACTATTTTTTCCCCATTTTTATTTTATTTTATATGCATATACATATAAGTAGTTTATTTGGAGTTAACAAATTAACTTAGAGAGTGTTTATTTAGACTTTTTGGTGCTTCCTAATTTAGCAGACATTGTTACACTAAAAACCTTGTAGAGACTAATTCAACCACCAGTTAATTACAAGATGAATTCAGAATGACAATGATAAGATCTTAAAATTACTTAGGAAGAGATTAAGCACATAAATGCAACCCTTTTAATTGCATGAACCTCAGGTGTTCAATACATCTCCAGTGGCAAGTAGAATTTGAGATTGGATATCTGCATTCTTTATGGAAAACCAGATCTCCCTAGGTGGAACCATTCTTTTATATTTTGCTTTTCATATCTTCATTTTCTCCTCCAGTAAATCCGATTTATTTTTCAACCACAATGCAATGCAACTTATGCAATACCAAGAAACCATGCAATCTGTTCAAATCAATTACAGCTTCTAGTGGTTCAACTCTCTCTAAAAAGAATCCATTATTTTGTAGTCACCAAAAACCAATCTCTGCCTTACAACTCATTATCATTTTTCAAGGAAGAGAAAGAAAAAAAAAAAAAAAAAATTCACGAATGAGCTAATTGCAATACCAGATAGAACTTGGTTTGTAATAAGAAAGAAAGAACTAGGGGTTTGGAATCTCTTGAAAATTCAAATACAGTAAATAACAACAATTTCTGTATGGCCAAAACTAACTTGAGCAAAGAACAATATGTTTTTGAAGGCCAAAAAGTGCAACACCAACTTAGAATTATTATACATTAAACTCCACCTTCAAATGTGTGTTTCTGCACTTGTTACTTAAGGCACAAGTCTCCTGATAATTTTTCAACAAGGCTGCATATCTGCTGTGATTACAGTTCAAACTAGGTTCCAAGAAGTTTGGGATATCAAAACACAATGATCCGTCATAAATGGTATTGGGAAAAAATTGAAGTGAAGCAAATGACTCAAGATTGCATTGGGACTAAACAATTGATTTTTCTTCTTGTTGAGAGACTTATAGTTCCATTAGTTCCTATCGAGTAATTATGTCTACAAAGGAGACTGAATATCATGCAGTTTGTACCAGATCTAGCCCTCCAATGATTAATCCTCATGTCAGAGATTTTTAATCCACTAATTCAGATGAGTAAAACACTCCAATAGCATTGATAATTTTTATAAAGTAAAGCATTATTCGCATAGGAAAAGGGGTGGCAAAAAATAATGCATGCCATTAGGTTCAAGGATCGAACCTGAGCAGGGGGCAAGGATGAAACCCAGTCTGATGCATGGGTTGGAAGAAGACCCAATGAGTTAAGCTGCCAACATCAAGTTTGATAAGTAACCCCCCCAAAAAAAAAATCATGTGATGAAAACTTAAAAAATTTCTTATGTAAGCTAAAAGAAAAGGAAAATGCATCATACCTTCCATACACCTAGTGCTAAGCCCCCTAAATTAAGGGCAATGAACAGTAGTTTGGGCCCAAGAAGGTCTACTTTATTGTCTTTGTATGGCTGGAACACTGCAGAAAAAATTCAGAGTTAAAACATTATAGAGTTTAACAAACATACATGGATACTGCTAGGTAAAAGATAATGCAGAGATGAATTATTTAAAATCAGGTATCAAATTAGCTGCCTTGACCATGTAAGTTCTGCAAAATGATCTCTCTTTTGGTGCATTGTAAATACAATGCCTTAAAGAAACTATCGTGTTTTTTTCATACAAGCATTGCAGCAGGCAACTGTTCATTGGAGAAACAGCATACAGCTTCATCAATTTCTGGAGATAAATTAGGGAAAAAATACAAGTATGCACATTATGAAATAACAACCCCCCCAAAAAAAACACCCGGGCACACACACACAACTTCCCAACAAAAGACAAACAATCAAACAAATAATAAAAATCAAAAAAGGGGGGAGGGATCACATAAACAGTTAAAAAACTGATATTACAATTGCTACAACAGTAGGACCAAAAGCTTGTTTCCATTTCTATCTTCTAAACACAAGAAATGAAGATAAATTATAACTAAGAGAATGTAGCACAAGGGAGGACAATACCTTCTAGGGTGGTTCAAATATCCAAATCACCCGCCCAAACCAACCAATCCGAACCGTAAAAACCAAAAACAGACGGTTTCAAAAGAGTCAATGGTTGGCTGCGGGCTCCAACGTTGGGAAAAAGTAATTTCTTGGTCGGCAATGGATTTTAATATGATAGAACTGAAAAATCCCAACCGACCGAATTATATCTAAAAACAATAAACAATTATGTTTTCTCTACATCCTTATCTCTTCTCACTGTTTAAGTGTATTCAGTTGTCAGATATTTATGTCTTCTCAAACTTTATCACTTTCTCTTCACTTGCATTTCTTCTCTCTTTCCAAGAGGATCTCTATTTCTTCCTGTATTACTTTTTTCTCTTTTTCCCAAAAACTCTGTACATCTTGATGTTTTCTTTTTCTTTCCCAAAAATGCTCTATCTCTCTTCCTGTACAATTTTTTCCCCCCAATACTCTCTACATATCTTCTTTACGTTTTTATTCTTTTTCCCAAAATACTATTCTCACATATATATATATATATATTTTCTTTTTTCAAAATTCTCTCTTCTTTACCTTTCTTTTATTTTTTATTTTCCGGAAACAGTCTCTTTATTCTTGTATATATATTTTTCATTTCCCAAAATTCTCTTTTATTTACCTTTTTTTTAAAAAAAAAAATTTTATCTTCCCAAACCACTCTCTATTCCTCTGTGTGTGTGTGTGTGTGTCTCTCTCTCTCTCTCTCTCTCCCTTTATGTTTCTTTTCTTCTTTTCCCAAAACCCTTCCAGAACATCTAACCTCTCGACTCCCTCTTTTTTCAATGTCCCTTCCTCTGGTTTTCATATCTCCATCACTTTGAAAATGGCAAAACTCCTCCCATCTTCAATTCGGATTGCAAGGCTGTTCAAGTGAAAGGTTGTGATGTCTCCACCATAGACAATGACCATGAGTCCTTTCTCGATTGCAACGTCAAGCTCCAAGTTCACTGTTGATTTGAACATTATGTAGAGCTAAGTGACGATCTATGAGTTATTATGTTTTTTTTGCTGATCATTTTGTATTTTCATTTTTAGTATATGGATTTTAAAAAAATAGTAAAAAGATGAACATCCATATTTGAAATTAAGGTTTTTGAGACTTTCAACTTAGTCATCTGTGATTCTTCGAGTTTTATACACTGACTGAAATCCGAGTGCCTCACCAAAGGCATGATTTGGTCGATTTCAAAACTTGTATCGGTCAAACACGGGTAACAAAATCTCTCACCTGAAATAGTCAGTTTGGCCGATGGCTTAACTATAAACCCGGGACGACTTGACCTGTGAACAGCACCTTCAGTGAACAAAACAGAAAATAAACAAAGGAAATATTTCTATCCTCTTTGATGTTTAGCGTAATGGCAAGTTTTTTAAGCTAACAGTCAAATTTTGAAGATCTAATGAAGCATTCTACTCTCAGTTGAAAGCACATGGATACATTGGAGATATTCAAGATAAGCACTTTGTTATATGATAAGACAGCATTCAGTTGTGTTCATCATTGGGATATACACTTTTGAGTGAGATTTTTGTTGACAGTTGAACTTTCATTGTAAAAGGGTTTGCACGCCTACTTCCTTTTGCTCTTGCGAAAGTGACTTTTGTGAGTGGTTTTTGAGACAAAATCACTTGGGTTAGATGTGACTGGCATCAGATCCATATTAGCTACTGAAGTGATTAATGATTGATCACTTGTCGTAAGGGTTCAATACCTCCAGAAAAGCAAGGGGTTGTAGCACTATATAAGGAAACTTGGGGAGTGGATGTAAACTTAAGCCATACCACCAATAATCATGTGTTGATATCTCTTCTCATCTTTCTTATTTCTGCTTATATTTGCATGTGTGTTGTTCACATTGCATATTCATCGTTAGAGTTTGTTTACACTGTTTTATCTCTCTACATTAGACCCTTCTTTATTTCTAAGTTAGGTCAAAATGCATTAGTTTTCATTATTGCTCAAATCTTTGAAAAAACCAATTCACACCCCCTCCTCCCCATCTCAAGTTGTCATTGTTGGGATAACAAGTAGTTGTAAGTTGTAAATAAATGGCTGATTCATTTTTTTAATTTTAATTTGTCTGTTTTATTTAACATTAAAATGTCCTTTTTTGTTTATTTAGTTGTAAGATTCTAAGAATGTCATGACTCTAATAAATTAACGCCTTTTCCATATAATAAAATTATGTTAATAAATTAAAAGAGGTGCATTATAAATTTCTTGCTTTATCCTTCAATAAAAACGAAGGGCTTCAGTTTGTGGTTGGGATAAATTACTGTTGGAGGTGACTCTAGTGATGAATAGATTTGTATGCTCAATTGCTTCTAAGGGCTAGTGTATTCTTTAAGTTGTCAAAGTGGGTTGTTCAAAGGGAATCTACAAGGCGGATGAGTTCAAAATCCAGCAAAATCAGGTTCAAAATGGAAGTCTATATAATATGATATAAATATGCTAGCTCGGCCAACCATAAAGAGCAACGCTTGCCAAACCATGTAACAAGACTACATTTTGTGAATCTTAACTTTACAGGAAAGTTGTTTGTGAATCTTTAATTTTGTTATGTATAATTAGATAGTGGTTTTACTTTCCTTTGCTTGTAAGAGGACGTATTGTCCTCACTTTGCATCTCCTCTTTTCTTTATTAATAAAATCCCTTCTTGTTGATGATCAAAATATAAAATAAAATAGGACTACGTTTTTGACAAGAGGCCTTAGCCTCAATTTATATGGTGAAAAGGTCTTATTGACAAGCTCTTTGAGGTAAGTGAATTGTGACCACATGCACTTCATCTATTGGTTTGTACAAAGACCTAAGAAATTGAACCTACTTTTTGAGACTATCCAATGACAGGGTTCATAAGATTGGCCCTCTGAACCAAATATCCAAAAGGTTCCCATTTAGCAATTTTTTTTTTATTTTTTATTTTTTTATTTTTTTTTTTTAACAATGACAAAAGAAATGATTAAGTGTTGAAAGAAAATTAGTAAAAAAAAAAAAATGGGAGTATAAAATATAGTATTCATGGTAGATCATGCTTAAATTAAATCAAAATACCAAAAACCATTACAAACCCTTTCTTGTCAAAAACAATCATTTTAGACCCCAAATAAATGTGATTTTTAAAAAACATGTATCAGTAAGATTTTGCAAAGTTGTGAGAGAGAGAAAAAAAATAAAATAAATAATTAAATAACACTCACGGTTCCGATCTGATTGTTGTAACCTTATGCTACGTCCATTACATCCTAAAATTGCGTCACTGCCACCATTACTGTGGCCGCAACAGAGTTAAAAGCCAACTTCATGCTAATACACATTTATAGGGAAAAAATTGTCACATGGCAAAAGAGAAAGCTAACAGTGATGGCTAAATCCAATGCCAATACAAAATAGCAAGTAGAGAGTATGGTTGATGGAATTTGTGAACACATGTGACTCCAATTCTTACTGAGACATTTGGGGTTCTATGATGATTGACCTATGAAATTTATATTGTGACAGTTAAGTTTGTCATCAATATTGCTCACAATCCAATCAACATGAAAAAACCAAACACATTGAAGTTGACAAGCATTTCTTTAAGCAAAAGTTGAACAATGGTTTGGTTTGTATACTCTTTGTAATATTTGAAAATCGGTTGGATGATACTTTTACTAAAGGACTTAGTGGTAAGGTTTTCCATCATATTGTTTGTAAGTTGTACATCAAAAAAAACATGAAGAGTGTTATGTTATATGTTATGTGATGTAAGGATATTTTTGTACTTCAGATTATTGGAGTACAAATACAACTTTATAAGTGACAAGGAAGAGAACCTTGATTGATTCTCACATTCCTTCTCCCCTCTCTGTCTCATTCTTCAACATCTTATACATCTTTTATCTTTCATAGCAATTTTAATTCTTTTGGAGGAGGGTAGTGGAGAGCAAGTATGGTTCGGAGATAGAAAGGTGGACATCCAAAGAGGTTACAAGTTCTATGGGGTGGCGCTTTGAAAAGAAATTAGAATAGACTAAGTTAATCTGGTAGGGATCTTTACTTGGCAAATGATGATGGTCATAGAGTGAGGTCTTGGATGGATCAGTGGTGTGGGGATGCTCATTTATCTAGAATCTTTCCACAGCTCTACAAGATCGTAGCCAATACAAATATCATGATCTTTGATTACTAATCCTTTGGAAGCAAGAATACTGTTAGAGCTCTAGATTGGAGGTTGGAATTTGTCGAGGCCTTTTTGGAGTAACTTCATAGAGTGAGAATAAATGGGAATGGGGAGGATGAATAGAAATGGAAAGGCAAAGGGAGAAGGTTCAAAATCAAATCTTTCTACCTAATTGTGTGTAGTAGGGGGAAAGGGGTTTTCCTTGGAAGCATGTATGGGAATCAGATGTTCCTACCAAAGTAACCTTCTTTGTTTATACAGCTGTTTTGGATGCTACCCTCACCTTTTAAATTTTGGGTAAGAAAGGATTCTTTTTGCCTATTTGTATAGCATGTGCAAAGCAGTGGAGTAGGTGGATTGTTGAAATGTGTCCCACATCACCTGGAGTTACCCCATCTATGCTGATTATAAGGTTCCAGTTTCCCTCTCCTTAACACCTGGGTTTTAAGGAGAAATGTGAGCTGGGCATTTCAACTTGGTATCAGAGCTTAGTTGCGCCTGTGACTGGTAGGCTATTTGTCCAACTAGTGTGTGTTGGGGTCTAGGAGCGTGGGTTTGCTTGGAGTTGCCCCATCTGTGCTAGTTATAAGGCTCTAGTTTCCCTATCCTTAATACCTGGATTTTAAGGAGATGTGTGGGCTGAGCTTTTCAACTTGGTATCAGAGCTTGGTTGGGCCTGTGATTGGTGTGCCATTTGTCCGACTACTGTATGTTGTGGTCCAGGAGGGTGTGTTGGAATATGTCTCATATCACTTGGAGTTAACCCATCTGTGCTGATTATAAGGCTCCAGTTTCCCTCTCCTTAACACCTGAGTTTTAAAGAGAAGTGTGGGCTGGACTTTTCAACTTGGATCACCTGCCAATTCATTGTGATGTTGCTAGAGATTCGTATAGTTATTTGTTTTCTCTGATTAGAGTTAGCCGGTTTATGTCGGTTTCGTCCTTTAGATTTTCAACTATTTGGATCATAGGTGATGTGCTAAGAGTGTGAAGTGTGGACTGCGGAGGGTGGCTCCCATGTACTTACTGTGGTGCCATCGCAGAATGAAACCAACAAACTTTTAAAGATGTATAGATGATTATGCATAGCCTTAAGCTTACTTTGTTTGGATCTTTCATTTTTGGTTGAAAGATGACTTTTGTGAAAGCTCCTTTTTGTTGGTAGATTTATAGGAGAGTAACATTTTGGGAATGGAATATAATTTTTTGATTTCTTTGTACCTGTTTCCTTCTCATTTCCTATTACGTATAAGGGGTGATGCTCCTTGGCATCCATCCAACACAATTCCATACTTGTCAGGGAAAAAAAAAATCTCAATCTTTTTTAATTGATCATTTTAGGAATTCAAACTATAAAAGAGGGATTGGTGCACTCTTATTGATGCGCACATTTGTCAAAGAATTTCAAAGACCTTTCATCCTCCCTAAAATTGGTGCACTCTTGCCCATGCTAAATACAACATCCTTGATTCCTCCTAGAAAGAAAGAAAAAAAAAAAAAGAAAGACAACAAATTACCCTAGTTTACATGGGCTTGCAATGATATCAACACCAAATGAACAGACCAGCTCACACTCATTCTTTAACAAAGAAATCAATCAATTAACTCAAATCTCATTTTACATCAAGGGAAGCATCTATAGATGCCACAGACAACCCTAATGACGAATAAACCTATCAACAAGCAGTCAATGCATCAAAAAAACAACCAAATAGCCCACAATGAAATTGTCGATCTTAATTTTTGGGATCTTCTTCCCTCAGTTGTTGCTCCTGCATCCTTTACATATTGACAAGTAGCACCATGCCACTCTAACAAGAATAGGCCTAGAGATATTTTCTATTAGAAACTCTCTTTGAAAAGCAGGTTTTAGTCTTCCAAAATTTCACCACTACCCAATAGCAACTCTCAATAAGATTATTCTTCCTCCCATTACCAATTTCAGTCAAACTGTAGAACACTCTAGTGTTACCATTCCCTTCTCAATCCATTTGAATTTAGCTTCTATAGATAGAATTCCTCATAGCTCACTCCTCAAACTAGTCCTATCTATTCTCAAATCCATCAGTAATATCAAAATATGATATAATCTTGCACTTCACTAAATCACCAAAAAGGTATTTATACCATTGTCTCAACTTTCGTTAACAAATTGAAGTCTTTTCATGAACTTAAAACTACTCACTCCACTTCCCCCATCTCCATTCACCATTCATTAAAAGAGGGCCAGAAAGAAAATTCCTAAGCTAAGCCACGATTAAGCAGCATGTCTAAATGGAACCAAGCCCAACTTGATGGGATTAGAGGAAAGAACAATATGACCATAACATGAAATAATAGATCTAGAAAATGCCTCCTCTATTACGTCCAGGAAAAGAAAGGAAAAAAGAAAAAGAAAATTCTCCCGATCAATACGGACTGATAATATATTCACTGTATTGCCAATGGATTCTTTTGCAAATGAGACCACATGAAGGTGGAAAGCCTTAGAAGAGAGTCAATGAGATTGCAAGAATTTGATAATAAAAAAGAAAAAATTAATGAAAATCCCCCATGCTTTATGTAGCAGAAAGGCGACCAAGTTTTTCCTTTACTTTTAAGAGGTTTTAATGACAATAAATTCCATCCCAAACAAACAAATAGAACAACCTAAGCCACCATACATAATTTCATCAACAAACATAAAATTGATAGAATCAAAATAAGTACTAACAACCTCATCTATATTGCTCACCAATGTTACATGGACTCAGATGTGGGAATTGGGTTCAAGTAGGGCTGTAAATGAGTCAAACCGAGTTAAGCTTTGCAGGGCTCGAGCTCAACTTGTTTGTTCATCAAGCTCAAAAATCAACTCGAAAATTAATTCAGCTTGAGCTCAGCTTGGCTCGATAATGAAGAAAAAGTTTGGCTTGATAATCAAGCTCGATCGGCTTGTTAAATATTATTCTATATTAAATACGCCTATATAACACATTTTACATTATATTAATAATATATTTATCCTATATTTAAATACATAATAAACAAGCCAAGCTTTTCTAGCTAAAGCTCAACTTGCTTATTAAACCAGCATAAAGTCTATCTTGGGCTCATTTATACATGTAACAAACCAAGCAAAGCCCTTAATGAGTCAAGCCAAGTTAAGCTCGCAATTAATTCGATTCATTTGCAGCCCTAGGTGCAGGTGTATATTTAGGTGTCAGATATATCAAATCTCTAAATGAAGGATGTGACGCCCCAAAAATGGATTCTACACATCGAAAAACCCTAAGAGTGGTCATTTCCGAAGTCATCGGACCACCTAATTAACCCAGATGCACTATGATGCACCGTAGCACCAAGGGTCGAGAAGCACTAGAGCTTCTTCTTCTTCTTCTCCGAGTAGCATGCACAGACAAACCCTTTTCCAACTTTCCAACTTTGCTTTGACCTATCTTTCGGACTCCATAACTTTCTCAATTCTTAACGGTTTTACTCCGTTCTTTCGCCAATCTCTTCACCTTGCTACGTATTTCGTCCTACACCACATCGCCTTCTCACTCCTTCCCATAATGGGTGGTTTCAGCACACCAAAACTAGCCCAAAAACCAACTTCGAAAATTCAAAGATATCTCCTCTTTTGTTTTTTTCTCCTCCATCATCCTCCTTCACCTATGGCACGCTGTGGCGAGTGGTTCTAAGTGGTAATGGAGTTAGATTAAAGGTGGTGGCTATGGAGTTCGGGAGGTGGTAATGATGAAGCTCACATGGGTGGTGGGTTGGTGTTGCATGGTGGATGTGATATATATATAAATGATTGATATATATATATATATAGAGAGAGAGAGAGAGAGAAAGAGAGCAGGTGAAGGTGAGGGTGAGGGTGAGGGTGAGGGTGAGGGTCAAGGTGAGGGAGAGACAGCACCGAGAGAGGGAGAGGCGTGGGTAGCAAGAGACGAAGTACGGAGCAAGGTGAAGAGATTGGCAAAAGAACGAAGTAAAACCGTTGAGAATTGAGAAAGTTATGGAGTCCGAAAGATAGGTCGAAGCAAGGTTAGAAAGTTGGAAAAGGGTCTGTTCGTGCATGCTACTCGGAGAAGAAGAAGAAGAAGCTCTAGTGCTTCTCGACCCTTGGTGCTACAGTGCATCATAGTGCATTTGGGTTAATTAGGTGGTCCGATGACTTCGGAAATGACCACTCTTAGGGTTTTTCGATGTGTAGAATCCATTTTTGGGGCGTCACATCCTTCATTTAGAGATTTGATATATCTGACACCTAAATATACACCTGCACCTAGGGCTGCAAATGAATCGAATTAATTGCGAGCTTAACTTGGCTTGACTCATTAAGGGCTTTGCTTGGTTTGTTACATGTATAAATGAGCCCAAGATAGACTTTATGCTGGTTTAATAAGCAAGTTGAGCTTTAGCTAGAAAAGCTTGGCTTGTTTATTATGTATTTAAATATAGGATAAATATATTATTAATATAATGTAAAATGTGTTATATATGCGTATTTAATATAGAATAATATTTAACAAGCCGATCGAGCTTGATTATCAAGCCAAACTTTTTCTTCATTATCGAGCCGAGCTGAGCTCAAGCTGAATTAATTTTCGAGTTGATTTTTGAGCTTGATGAACAAACAAGTTGAGCTCGAGCCCTGCAAAGCTTAACTCGGTTTGACTCATTTACAGCCCTACTTGAACCCAATTCCCACATCTGAGTCCATGTAACATTGGTGAGCAATATAGATGAGGTTGTTAGTACTTATTTTGATTCTATCAATTTTATGTTTGTTGATGAAATTATGTATGGTGGCTTAGGTTGTTCTATTTGTTTGTTTGGGATGGAATTTATTGTCATTAAAACCTCTTAAAAGTAAAGGAAAAACTTGGTCGCCTTTCTGCTACATAAAGCATGGGGGATTTTCATTAATTTTTTCTTTTTTATTATCAAATTCTTGCAATCTCATTGACTCTCTTCTAAGGCTTTCCACCTTCATGTGGTCTCATTTGCAAAAGAATCCATTGGCAATACAGTGAATATATTATCAGTCCGTATTGATCGGGAGAATTTTCTTTTTCTTTTTTCCTTTCTTTTCCTGGATGTAATAGAGGAGGCATTTTCTAGATCTATTATTTCATGTTATGGTCATATTGTTCTTTCCTCTAATCCCATCAAGTTGGGCTTGGTTCCATTTAGACATGCTGCTTAATCGTGGCTTAGCTTAGGAATTTTCTTTCTGGCCCTCTTTTAATGAATGGTGAATGGAGATGGGGGAAGTGGAGTGAGTAGTTTTAAGTTCATGAAAAGACTTCAATTTGTTAACGAAAGTTGAGACAATGGTATAAATACCTTTTTGGTGACTTAGTGAAGTGCAAGATTATATCATATTTTGATATTACTGATGGATTGGAGGATAGATAGGCCTAGTTTGAGGAGTGAGCTATGAGGAATTCTAGCTATAGAAGCTAAATTCAAATGGATTGAGAAGGGAACGGTAATACTAGTGTTCAACAGTTTTACTGAAATTGGTAATGGGAGGAAGAATAATCTTATTGAGAGTTGCTGTTGGGTAGTGGTGAAATTTTGGAAGACTAAAACCTGCTTTTCAAAGAGAGTTTCTAGTAGAAAATATCTCTATGCCTACTCTTGTTAGAGTGGCACGGTGCTTCTTGTCAATATGTAGAGGATGCAGGAGCAACAACTGAGGGAAGATGATCCCAAAAATTAAGATCTACAATTTTACTGTGGGGTATTTGGTAGATTTGATGCATTGACTGCTTGTTGATAGGTTTATTTGTCTTTAGGGTTGTCTGGCATCTATAGATGCTTCCCTTGATGTAAAATGAGATTTGAGTTAATTGATTGATTTTCTTTGTTAAAGAATGAGTGTGAGCTGGTCTGTTCATTTGGTGTTGATATCATTGCAAGCCCATGTAAACTAGGGTAATTTGTTGTCTTCTTTCCATATTCTATTTTTTTTTTCCTAGGAGGAATCAAGTATGTTGTATTTAGCATGGGCAAGAGTGCACCAATTTTAGGGAGGATGAAAGTTCATTGAAATTCTTTGACAATGTGCGCATCAATAAAAGCGCACCAATTCCTCTTTTATAGTTTGAATTCCTAAAATGATCAATTCAAAAAGATTGAGAATTTTTTTTCTGATAAGTATGGAATTGTGTTGGATGGACACCAAGGAGCGTCACCCCTATACGTAATAGGAAATGAGAAGGAAGCAGATACAAAGAAATCAAAAAATTATATCCCATTCCTGAAATGTTACTCTCCTATAAAATCTTCCAACAAAAAGGAGCTTTCACAAAAGTCATCTTTCAACCAAAAATGAAAAGATCCTAGCAAAGTAACCTTAAGGCTATGCATAATTATCTATACATTTTTAAAAGTTTGTCGGTTTCTTTCTGCGATTGCACCACAGTAAGTACATGGGAGCCACCCTCCGCAGTCCACACTTCACACTCTTAGCACATCACCTATGATCCAAATGGTTGAAAATCTAAAGGATGAAACTGACATAAACCAGCTAACTCCAATCAGAGAAAACAAATAACTATACAAATCTCTAGCAACATCACAACGAATTGGCAGGTGATCCGCAGTCCACACTTCACACTCTTAGCACATCACCTATGATCCAAATGGTTGAAAATCTAAAGGATGAAACTGACATAAACCAGCTAACTCCAATCAGAGAAAACAAATAACTATACAAATCTCTAGCAACATCACAACGAATTGGCAGGTGATCCGCAGTCCACACTTCACACTCTTAGCACATCACCTATGATCCAAATGGTTGAAAATCTAAAGGATGAAACTGACATAAACCAGCTAACTCCAATCAGAGAAAACAAATAACTATACAAATCTCTAGCAACATCACAACGAATTGGCAGGTGATCCGCAGTCCACACTTCACACTCTTAGCACATCACCTATGATCCAAATGGTTGAAAATCTAAAGGATGAAACTGACATAAACCAGCTAACTCCAATCAGAGAAAACAAATAACTATACAAATCTCTAGCAACATCACAACGAATTGGCAGGTGATCCGCAGTCCACACTTCACACTCTTAGCACATCACCTATGATCCAAATGGTTGAAAATCTAAAGGATGAAACTGACATAAACCAGCTAACTCCAATCAGAGAAAACAAATAACTATACAAATCTCTAGCAACATCACAACGAATTGGCAGGTGATCCGCAGTCCACACTTCACACTCTTAGCACATCACCTATGATCCAAATGGTTGAAAATCTAAAGGATGAAACTGACATAAACCAGCTAACTCCAATCAGAGAAAACAAATAACTATACAAATCTCTAGCAACATCACAACGAATTGGCAGGTGATCCGCAGTCCACACTTCACACTCTTAGCACATCACCTATGATCCAAATGGTTGAAAATCTAAAGGATGAAACTGACATAAACCAGCTAACTCCAATCAGAGAAAACAAATAACTATACAAATCTCTAGCAACATCACAACGAATTGGCAGGTGATCCGCTAACTCCACTGTTTCGTACATGCTACACAAATTAGGCAAAAAGAATCCTCTCTTACCCAAAATTTAAATGGTGAGGATAGCATCCAAAACAGCCGTATAAACAAAGAAGGTTACCTTGGCAGGAACATCTGATTCCCATATATGCTTCCAAGGAAACCAACCCACACCACACCCCATCCCCCCCAACCACCACCACCACCACCACACACACACACACACACACAATTAGGTAGAAAGATTTGATTTTGAACCTTCTCCCTTTGCCTTTCCATTTCTATTCATCCTCCCCATTCCCATTTATTCTCACTCTATAAAGTTACTCCAAAAAGGCCTTGACAAATTCCAACCTCCAATCTAGAGCTCTAACAGTATTCTTGCTTCCAAAGGATTAGTAATCAAAGATCATGATATTTGTATTGGCTACGATCTTGTAGAGCTGTGGAAAGATTCTAGATAAATGAGCATCCCCACACCATTGATCCATCCAAGACCTCACTCTATGACCATCATCATTTGCCAAGTAAAGATCCCTACCAGATTAACGTAGTCTATTCTAATTTCTTTTCAAAGTGCCACCCCATAGAGCTTGTAACCTCTTTGGATGTCCACCTTTCTATCTCTGAATCATACTTGCTCTCCACTACCCTCCTCCAAAAGAATTAAAATTGCTATGAAAGATAAAAGATGTATAAGATGTAGAAGAATGAGATAAAGAGGAGAAGGAATGTGAGAATCAATCAAGGTTCTCTTCCTTGTCACTTACAAAGTTGTATTTGTACTCCAATAATCTGAAGTACAAAAATATCCTTACGTCACATAACATATAACATAACACTCTTCTTCATGTTTTTTTCGATGTACAACTTACAAACAATATGATGGAAAACCTTACTACTAAGTCCTTTAATAAAAGTATCATCCAACTGCTTTTCAAATATCACACAGAGCATACCAACAAAACCATTGTTCAACTTTTGTTTAAAGAAATGCTTGTCAACTTCAATGTGTTTGGTTTTTTCATGTTGATTGGATTGTGAGCAATATTGATGACAAACTTGACTGTCACAATATAAATTTCATAGGTCAATCATCATAGAACCCCAAATGTCTCAGTAAGAATTGGAGTCACATGTGTTCACAAATTCCATCAGCCATACTCTCTACTTGCTATTTTGTATTGGCATTGGATTTAGCCATCACTGTTAGCTTTCTCTTTTGTCATGTGGCAATTTTTTCCCTATAAATGTATATTTGCATGAAGTAAGGTTTTAACTCTGTTGTGGCCACAGTAATGGTGGCGGTGACGCAGTTTTAGGATGTAACAGATGTAGCATAATGTTACAACAATCAGATTGGAGCTGTGAGTTTTTTTTTTTTTTTTCCTTTCTCTCACAACTTTGTAAAATCTTACTGATACACGTTTTTTAAAAATCACATTTGTTTCGGGTCTAAAATGATTGTTTTTGACAAGAAAGGGTTTGTAATGGTTTTTGGTATTTTGATTTAATTTAAGCATGATCTACCATCAGTACTACATTTTATACTCTTCTGGTTTTTTTTTTTTTGCCGCTAAGAAGAAAGTTTTACTGATTTTTTTTCAACACCTAATCATTTCTTGTGTCATTGTTCAAAAAAAAAATTGCTAAATGGGAACCTTTTGGTTATTTGGTTCAGAGAGCCACTCTTATGAACCCTGTCATTGGAGAGTCTCAAAAAGTAGGTTCAATTTCTTAGGTCTTTGTACAAACCAATAGATGAAGTGCATGTGGTCACAATTCACTTACCTCAAAGAGCTTGTCAATAAGACCTTTTCACCATATAAATTGAGGCTAAGGCCTCTTGTCAAAAACGTAGTCCTATTTTATTTTATATTTTGATCATCAACAAGAAGGGATTTTATTAATAAAGAAAAAAGGAGATGCAAAGTGAGGACAATACGTCCTCTTACAAGCAAAGGAAAGTAAAACCACTATCTAATTATACATAACAAAATTAAAGATTCACAAACAACTTTCCTGTAAAGTTAAGATTCACAAAGTGTAGTCTTGTTACATGCTTTGGCA
>NW_021026189.1:1068576-1079796 GCF_004153795.1 Camellia sinensis
TTGTTTTTGTTTTTTTTTTGTTTTTTTTTTTATATATATATTGATTTATTTATGTATACATGTATTTATATATAAATATATATAACAGGCTATATTTATATATATATATATCAGGATATATATATATATATTTATATATACCAAGGCTGAGATCATACCACAGTGACAGAGGCTGAAGACGATGACGACGATCGACAGAGGAAGGCGAGGAGATTGACGAGGTGAGGGAGACGACAGAGGAAGGCGAGGAAGACGAGCTGAGGAGATCGTCGAGGTGAGGAAGACGAGCTGACGAGGTGAGGGAGACGACAGAGGAAGGCGAGGAAGACGAGCTGAGGAGATCGTCGAGGTGAGGAAGACGAGCTGACGAGGTGAGGGAGACGACAGAGGAAGGCGAGGAAGACGAGCTGAGGAGATCGTCGAGGTGAGGAAGACGAGCTGACGAGGTGAGGGAGACGACAGAGGAAGGCGAGGAAGACGAGCTGACGGCTGAGTGATGATCCACCCAGGTAAGCTTCCACCCCTAGAGTGTCGTTGGTGTAAGGTCTACCAACGAAGGTGAGCCGAAACCCTAGAGGTTCAGCTCTGATACCATGAAGCTCGAGTATTCATGAGTAACCAGCTTAAGGGTGTGATAGAATATCACCCTCTATTTATAAAATGAAGATTAGGGTTTACAAGAGAGTCAATTACAAGATAATCCCTGAGGGCACAAAATGATTACAGACAGACCTTAGTGAAACTTTCGGCTAATATAATATGCTAACATATACTTCACTTATGTTGCCAACAATATCAACTAGGTCAGACTCACTGTGAAAATAGATATGCATATCCCCTTACTCAACTCCAATAATTCATGCCAAAGTGGGGATATCAAATTCAATAACCTTACCTTTCACATAAGATATAATACTAAAGTCTCCATCTTCTTTATCAATGGTTTTCAAGTGAACATAAAATAAAGACACAAGACAAAAATATACCTTTTATGGTAAATTGATTAAATTTAGGCACCCCATAGCCTCAACTTTGCTAACCAACAGAGGATCATATTGAGCAAGAAGATTTACCCTTCTCCCGGTGACAATAGGTCCGCTGCAGAAAATTTGAAAGGCTTGTTCTTGATTATAAGTGAGAAAATCAGCAGTAGGATAAGCTAAACTTTGAAGCTGTTGTTGCTCTTGTTGGCATTGTGGAGGGTTGGAGGTTTCACCAAGTTCTGGGGTCTTGCTCTTTTAGTTCTAGGCATGATGTCAATATATGTTGAATTTGATTAGGAATGTGTTAAATGTGAATGGTGGATTTTAGAGGTGCTGAAATTGAATGTGAAATGACCAAATGGTGTGAAAAAGCAGTGCAACACAGAAAAGGAAGTGCATAGAAAAATGAAGTTCACAAAACAGGGCCGATTAACCAGCCGGTCGACCCACCGGTCAACCTGTTTTGCTACAGAATTTGCTTTCAATTTATGCTGCTTCTTTGAATGATGCACACTTCCTCTAACAAAAAATGACATGCATTTCTGCAAGGCATTGCGTCTATATAGAGTGCACTGTCAATAGCTTTAAACGAGGTAGGTGGTGGAGGGAAGTAATGAGGTGGGTTAATTTCTTAAATGAAATAGTTGGATGGTTGTGTGTTTCATGAGGTGTGTAAATAAAGTTTAAGAGCAACAACACTGACAGCCTTCCTTGCGTAATCACCTCCCCATCGAAAAAGCCATCCAAAAATTCATGTTTTCGTCCACGTGGTGAAGTTAGTTTTCACCATGAAGACACCACATATGTTCTATTAAATCATTGTGGAGGGCATGCTAAGCATTCTTATCTCTAATACCTAAATGACGGGACATAAATGATTGGAAGTCATTGTTACTGCTACACGAAAGTAGGTGAGTTGGTTGATGAAATTTCATAATCGAAATCAAGATGCTCATCCCTCTCATCTTCAACAATCATATTGTGCAATATAACGCAACTCTTCATTATGTTACCAAGCATTTTAGGATCCCAAAAACGTATGGCACCACCTACAATTGCAAATCGGGATTGGAGCAATTCGAATGCCCGCTCTACATCCTTCATTGCTGACTCTTGCATTATTGCAAAATGTTGCTTCTTTGCTCCTTGGGGAGGAGATTGTCTAAACCAGTGTTGCCCGTTGAGGGTATATACCATGAGCAAGGTAATAACCCATATTATAAGTGTGTCCATTAATAGTGTAATGGACAGGCGGAGCTTTACCTTGGGCAAGATCAGAAAATAAGGGCGACCAATCCAACACATTCAAGTCATTGTGTGATCCAGGCATTCCAAAAAATGCATGCCAAATCCACAAGTCATAAGAAGCTACTGCTTCAAGAATGACGGTTGGCCTTATCTGATGGCCTACATATTGACCTTGCCATGCCGTTGGATAACGTTTCCACTCCCAATACATGCAATCTAAACTTCCCAACATGCCCGGAAACCCATGATTTAATAAATTACAAATTAATTACAAATGAATGCCACAGACTTCACAAATGAATTACAAAAAATGATAGACAGATGAATTATATATTACAAATGAATTACAAATAAATTATATATATACCCAACATTTGAAAATTCAATACACACAACCATCCAACTACTTCACCATCATATCAAAATGCAGACTTGTTTATTCAGTTTCATGAATACCTCATGAAACACACACAACCTTCCAACTTCTTCATTTAAAAAATTGACCCACCTCATTACTTCCCTTCACCACCTACCTTGTTTAAAGCTAGTGACAATGCACTCTATATAGACACAATGCCTTGCAAAAATGTATGTCATTTTTTGTTGAAGGAAGTGTGCATCATTCAAAGAAGCAGCAGAAACTGAAAGCAAATTCTGCACCAAAATCGGCCAACCCAAATGACTCCGGTGATGACGAAGTTGGAGGGCATCATGATATGCAGGAGGTACACCCAAATGTCCATATCCCTTTCTACCATAATTTGCATTTCGACAATGATGGTTCCATCACTAGCCGTGATGTTGTCGAACGTTGGCCATTATGGGACTTCGAAACTGCTCATTTGGAGAAAGGAATGATATTTACTGATAAGAAAAGACTAGTGCACGCTGTTCAGTTGTATAACCTGAAGCGCAATCGAGAATGCAAGGTCGTAGAATCCAAAGGAAACAGTTGGGTGGCCGAGTGCAAGCACAGCTGCAACTAGAGGGTTCAGGCAACGACGTTGAAAGACAAAGATTTCTTTCAAATTAGAAGATTTGAAGCGCCGCATCAGTGTATGTACCCTAGAATGAATAGGGACAATTGCATACTCAAGTCCGAGGTCATTGCTCATTTCATCAAGGCACAAATTGCAGTAAGTGCCATGCTAGATTATTGTTTTTAGGATTTCATTGTGACTGTAATGTATTCAAAAATAATTTATATTTGCAGATATCACCAGAATTGCCTATTGCTACCATAATTGAGGTTGTGAAGGAGAAGTTTCAGTTCACTATATCATATAAGAAAGCGTGGCTTGCAAGGACGAAGGCAGCTACAATGGTGTTTGCTGACTAGGACGAGTCATACCGAAGGTTGCCTAGATATATGGCTGCATTGCAAGCATTCAATCCAAGCACAGTTGTCATGTGGGACATGATTCTGAATTTGCACTCTACCTCAATCGGAACTGAAATGTACACGAACTATGTGTTCTGGGCATTTAAACCTGCAATAGAAGGCTTCAAGTGTTGTCATCTAGTGATATGCATTGACGGCACACACTTGTACGGGAAATACGAAGGGAAGATTGTTGCGGCCACTGCAGTGACTGTTGCGGACAGGATTGTACCTCTTGCCTTTGCCGTTGTTGACTAGGAGATGATCGAGAGTTGGGGTTGGTTCATTACTCTGCTTAGGCGACATGTGTGCTATGACCGAGAGGGGGTGACATTGATATCCGATCGACACACAGCTTTGCTTAGTGTCGTGTCAAGAATTTGGGACAATCCAGCAGTTCAACCAAGAGGGTACCATAGGTATTGCTTGCGACACGTATGTAGCAATTTCAATGACAAATTCGGAAATACAGTAGCGAAGGATCTTGTGTGGAGAGCTGGTTTTACACGGCAAGTGCGGAAGTTTAACAAGATTATGGACGATATCTACAAGCTCGAGAAGAATGTTGAATGGTGTTTTAGTTGGATGAACCCTATTCATTGGACATTGTGCCATGATGGTGGTCGTCGTTGGGGCATATATTGACGACAAACCATATAGAGGGCTTCAATGGTGTACTGAAAGGCGCACGCAGTGTTCCCATTACAGCATCAGTTGAGATAACTTTTTATCGGCTCGTCAAATATTTTGACGAAGGCAGGACCATTGCTAAAAATACGAGTAATCGGGGTCACTTGTACACGACTAATGTTTAACGATGGATTGACGAGCACCAAGCTAAAGCGAATGTGCATATGTTGGTACCAATTAATAGGTAATTTTTATTGGATGCACCGAATTTACTACACATTAACATTTCGCACTCATCGATCATTGATGTTAGTCTATATTTAAATATATATGCATATTAATCCACGTACATACATTTTTTCTGCAAGGGAATAGGGGAATATGAGGTGAGGACAGCACCACATGGGATGGGGGGTGGTACTTGTCAAATAGTTAGTCTCCGACCACCGAGTTGTTCATGTGGGAAGTACACATTATTTCACTTGCCATGTTCCCACATGCTTGCTGTGACAGCAGACTTGGGCGAGGGCCCTTGTCCTTTCGTTGCACCAGAGTATAGGTTGGAAGTCCACAAGCGTATCTTCGTGCAGAAGTTTAGGCCCATGCCACACGAGCAATATTGGCCTAACGATGATTACCCAACTTTGCTTGCTATTCCAGATTGACAACGTGAAGTTAAAACGGGTCGTCCTCAATATACCTGCATCCACAATGAAATGGATACTTCCAGACAAAGTGGATTGCACCATTGTAGTTTGTGTTTGCAAAGAGGGCATGATAAGAGAAAATGTCCAGCGATAATCCGATCGATTCGACAGTAGTTTTTTGTCTTGTTTACGTATTTCTTCTACGCTACTTTCTTTGAATTGGAGTTAATGTAATATTCAATGAATTAGTTTTCAGTAAATTGATAATGTATTTACGACTTCAATTACTGATGACAAAGATTTGGTCAAATGTGGCAAATCTACTTACTACGTATTACGACTTCATTTCTCAGACATTTACTACGTATTGGTATATGCTTAGTTCTTGTACAAAGTTTGACTACTGTATTTCAAATCTACTTAAAACCCTCTTCAAACCTTCGTACTTCTTTCCTGCCCAAATGACAACCCCTTTAAAGTGAAAGCACATTTTTCATGTCGTACAGGTTGACGTGACAACACGCTGACAATAACTTTAATCACACAGGTAACATGTGAACCTTATCTCCTATGACAATAATGTCAAATGAATTACTAATCACCAATATAAATGCATGTCATATTCAATGCGTTGCCCCATTTTGTTAGGTGGTGAATTGTTTTTTTAGTTTCGAAAAATTCATTACGTGAGGGAAGGCCATTTTATTAATTCAATTATGTGTCTTAAATTTAGTACATATTGGTAAATGCCTAGTTGTTATAAAAATTTTGAGTAGTGGATTTGAAATCTACTTGAAGCATGGGTTTTCATGTCATAAAGCTTGACGTGACAACGCGCTGGCAATATCTTTAAACTCACAGGTACCATGTGTACCTTATCTCCTATCACAATAATGTGAAATGAATTAGTAAGCAGCAATATAAATGCATATAATATTCAATGCGTAGCCACATTTTGTTAGGTGGTGAACTGTTTTTGGTTACCAAAAAATTCATTACGTGACGGTAGCCCATTTTTCCAGGCAAGAAATTTCTCTTAAATTTAGTACATATTGGTAAATGATTAGTTTTAAACAGTTTTTATATGTGAATTTCACATCTCCTAAAAACCCTCATTAGCTATATGGATTTGAAATCTATCGAATTGACATCGCCTAATGACATGAAAGCACGTTTTTTCATGTCATAAACGTTTACATGACAACGCTAGTCCAATTACTTTAAACACACAAGTACCATCATGACATCAAGTGAAAGCACGTTTTTTCATGTCATAAACGTTTACATGACAACGCTAGTCCAATTACTTTAAACACACAAGTACCATCATGACATCAAGTGAAAGCACGTTTTTTCATGTCATAAACGTTTACATGACAACGCTAGTCCAATTACTTTAAACACACAAGTACCATCATGACATCAAGTGAAAGCACGTTTTTTCATGTCATAAACGTTTACATGACAACCGTATATGCTTAGTTCTTGTAAAAAGTTTGACTAATGTATTTCAAATCTACATAAAACCCTCTTCAAACCTTCGTACTTCTTTCCTGTCCAAATGACAACTCCTTTAAAGTGAAAGCACATTTTTTCATGCCATAAAAGCTGACGTAATAACGCGCTTCCACTTACTGTAAACACACAGACATGAGTAATCGTGTCCATCTCCATTTTATGTGTTCTGCATGTTGGAACTACTGTTCCCAGTCACCGCTATAAGTATCACACCCTAGCAGACCTACATGTTCACACAAAAACCGAGAGATATCATCATGACATATACGGTGGTTGATCTATATTCCGCAATGGGTCGCCATTGGGTTGCAGACGGAGATGAATTTCAATACCTATTAAATCCAAATTTACTCACATCACACAGTCAATACCATGAGAGCTGAGTAGGAATTTCGCATAACACGAGCTACTGTTCTCATTGAGCTATGTCATGAAGTTCATATTAAATTTCCTCGACGACTAGCCATGCGTATGCCAATTGACACTCCACAGTTGTTGCAAAAGGCATTGCGTCATATTCGCGATGAAGTTAATCGCATGACCCAACGTTTGTAAACGTCTGAACTTCGGAAGACAACGAATGAGCGTGTCGAAGATGGCTTAATGGATGATGCACAACAATATTTCAGTTGGAGCATGGATGCTATGTATCAATCTGACATTGAGATGGCAGATGATGATGATAATAAATGAAATTGTTTCGATGTTTGACGGAACAATTTCTCTTGTAATGGATTTGTAATGCGTATCCACAAGTTATCAATAAAAGGAGAATTTAGAATGTGAAATTATGACTTGTGTAATGGTTTCACTAAAAATGCACAACATTTTTAAAATGCGATAATTGTCAAGATCAGCATATAGCATATGCCCCTTCCAATGGCCCTTGTTAATGGTTAGCATTTTATTTTATGATTTACATCCATAATTGATAGATTAAATGGGTCTATACTTTCAAATAAAATGTGGTTGTCCAGCTGATCGCATTCGTTTGGTCCCTTTAATGTAAACAATTTTTTTTGCTTCCCTGAAATTGATTATGGAACATTCTTTCAAAAATAATATACAGTCATCCCCCATTAATAATCATGACAATGACTGAACTTGGTTGGATGTATGATGATAAGATACATTGCAATGGCTAGCCACAAGTTACCAATGCAAATACACATTTTGTAGGCCATGTTTATAGGTGAGTGTACATAAATGTACACTTTTCATAAACTTAAGCTTCATAAAACAGTAACACATAGTGCAACGGATGGTTAATAACGTAGTTGAACAACAACAGTGCAGTGGACGGTTACACAACATAGACCCGATACACACCAACAACGTAAAACAGTCACACATACTGAACTGGACGGTTACATATATTGAAAATAGACTCGGTACAACATACACACATATTGAACAACAACACTTAAATGTTTAATTTGTCATTCCTCATCTGACATGTAGTAGTCAGAGACATATTTTTCATTGTTTAAGACGTGATTTTGCTCCGTTATAGTCAATTCTCTGTTGCTTGCTTCTGCCACTTTAGTTGCTAGTTGAAGCATGAAATGGCGACATCTCCGCAGCAACATTCTGTTGTTCTCCTTTTGAATTCTGCTAACTGTTTCCTCATAGTCACCCACATTTCGTCTAGGCATGCTCAATGAACGACGGTGAGGTACCGGTGCCCCTAAGTTACGTAGATCATTAAACAAGCTCTCCTGCTCCATTACCCTGAATGCCCATTCTGCCCGAATACCAACGTAATAATCCTTTAGGCTAGAGTATTTTTCACTCATGTAGTCATAACTAAATGGAGGTAGTAGCCACACTTTTGGCTGCCTTTGCTGGCGTGAACTGCTTGCACCCCTTGAAGACATTTCTTGTATACAGCAAAATGAAAATAAATATATGGGTTGTAAATAACTATTGAGATGGGTTGGAAAATGATCATAGTTGGGGTACTGCTATTTATAAACACGCAGAGGATATGAAATGGTACCGATAATTGATATTAGGGGTTACTGTGGAAGAACACACTTCCGTGATATTATTTTAACTTTTTCATTTCATGCAACTCTTTCTTTTTGTTTTCCCTAACTTGTTGCAGCTTGTATACCTGTGATATACTGTCAGGTCGTATTCTAATTTTGTCAGTATATGTATGTACTATTGTCAAATTTCTTGTTATTGGATATCGATTTCATATATGAAAACTTGTGCAGGTCTATGACTCATTTACCAGAAGAGATCCCATTATCCCATTATTGATTCATTGGCATCGAGCCGATACGATATGGCGTCAGTCGGTATGAATTATTTACTTATAATCGATATTTGAACACTACACAAACACTGTTGTTGTTACATAATATAAAGTGAAACCGTAAATGTTAGTCCATGTATCATCCTATTTGGACATTTCAATGGTTTAGACAAATTTCCCCTAGTGTAAATGTTAGTCTATAAAGAGAGAACGGAGAAGATTATATTAAATGGACCGCTAGCTTAACCAAAAAAAAAAAAACATTGGTTAATACTATATAATTATAAACAATATCACAAACAATATTCTTTTTTTATAGAGGTTCAATTCATAATCTTATATCACAAAATAATACTATATAATCATCAA
Source organism: Camellia sinensis (assembly GCF_004153795.1). Lineage (NCBI taxonomy): Eukaryota > Viridiplantae > Streptophyta > Magnoliopsida > Ericales > Theaceae > Camellia > Camellia sinensis. The sequence goes on from NW_021026189.1 coordinate 1,077,616, forward strand.
ATCAGAAGTCCTAGTTCATCACCCATTACCTACTCAAAAAATTATTAAATAATCCAATTTTAGCGACTTATAGTACCATCGCAGCATGGAAAACTAGATCTGTCTACTTCCTTACTTGAAGAACATTATTTCAATTGATAAATTTCAAAAAAAAAAAATTAAAATAGGTGGAGTTTGCCAGTTCAAATATAGTTAAGTGTTGTAATGGCAGGAACCACCCGCTGGTTTTTGGAATTCATAGTAGGAACTATTTTCACACTAGTAACCCACATTGTTTTGTTGTCAATTTTTATGAGACGATTTTTAGTATAATTTACATGAATTGTTTGTAGATTTTTTGTTAATTATAATTTGAGAGTTGCGTATTGGCCTGTTGGTGCGACTTTTATTTTTAAATAAGCTGAAAAAGTTAAGTACCATAATGTTACAGAAATAATGCTTTTGGCTTCTTTTTTATTACTAACTTTTAACTTATAATAAACTGTACCAAATAAACACATTAAGGGGTTTGTTTGGGATATGGGTTGGCTTTTTGACTTTTTAACTTTTTGGCTATTTAAGCCTGGGGCAAAAAAGCCTCATTTGGGATAGGGTTTTTGGCTTTTGTAAAAGAAAAAATGAAATAATTATGGTTTACATGTAACATTATGTAGTACTCTAGGAGAAAAATATGTTGATTCACTTTTGTTAAATAATTAAGAAATAACAAATAATTCACTTAATATGTTATGATTTCTCATTTGTCAAAAGTTTCACATAAATAATATCATGTGATACTTTAAGAATATCTAATAATAATTGTGGATTATATTTTACAACAGCTAAAAGAGAAGAGAAGAGAAGACAGAGATGGTTTGATTTCAGTTTCATTTCAGAAGAGAGAGAGAGAGAGTGTGTGTTTCAGTTGTCCTATTGTCGGAGTGAATATGTTTTATGTTGTCATATTTTCATTGTTAATGTGTAGATGTAGATTTTACAAGTACGGGCATATGGAATCTACCCTGCTAGTAAGTGTCCGAGTACCACGTGGTCATAACCCCTCACCATTTATAATAAGATTAGATACAAACTTTGAAAAAAATAAAAAATTCCATATGGTCTACTTGTAATAATCCTTATTACTTACCTACCCACCACGGGGGTTCTATAGATCATTTTCAATTGGGGGAAAATGTGAGGTGTTGTTTAATATTAATATTTCTCTCTGGCATAGTCATTTATATAACTAAATATATAATTATTATACAAATAAAAGTTCATATTTAGAAGGTTTCAGGTCAGTTTCGTACAAAATTATAATGAAGTCCAAAGGCATTGAAAGTGAAATTCAATTCAACAGTGGTTCATCAATGAAGCGTTTTGCCAATTTCGAATAACATAATCTTCTACTTGCCAGCGATTTCTTATTTTATATTTTTACTGTCCTAAAAATTATATAAAATAAGAACACAAACAATTTCAATTATTGACAAAGTGACTATTTTAGCTTATCTGTTTACTTTAATAACTTTTAACTTATTTCATAGTACAACAACTTGCATTAATATAGCTCGAGCGACATTTTTCATTTCAAAATAAAGGACTTTAAACTCTTCAAAATATATTCATTATATGTTATATTGGTCTGTAATATTTCATTATATTTATTTGATCCCCAACTTATTTAATTCTTATCTCAATGATGAAATGACGGCTTAGTTATATTTTACGCCCTTCTAATTTAACTGAAAACCACATAAACCCCCATTTGCAGTCTACAGTGAAGGGTACAACCCAGCTTCGTTAACAGGTGTACCAAACATTCTAAAACTTATATTAGTTTTGATGGAGCCTTTCATTTCCATGTCATGACACTGCAAATCTGTGTCTGTATGTATTTATCTTTGTACATTTACACCACTTACACACTATGCACCACTAAAATGTTGGTTATCTCACCCACTGTTTCAGTTAATAGAAGATGGGTTCATTATGAAAATTTAATTGTCATTTCAGTAATCAAATGTGTATGTACAAGAATTATGTCTCATACACACAACATTGTCTTGTGCAGGCGAAAGATCAGCCGAAATTGAAATGCCGACGATCTGATTCATTGTCAAAATTCTTGTTATCAGATATCCATTTCATATATGAAAACTTGTGCAGGTCTATGACTCATTTAGCAGAGGAGATCCCATT
>NW_021026189.1:1087413-1113887 GCF_004153795.1 Camellia sinensis
TATTTGAGATTGTAATATTATTATTATTTAATTATTTACTTAATTTTTATATGGCACAAAAAATAGAACAGGTAGCTCAGTCAAAATTTTCCCTCAACAAGGGCTCTTTAAATAGTGACCTGTACGTAAAGAATTTCAATCTCCATCAGGAAAGAAGAAAGTGTCACCTTCTAATTCCTGGAAGTCCAGTCAAAATGATGACTCTGGTAAGGAATGGGTGGTTGACAGAAAACTAAACTTCAGGGGCTGGACAAACAAGCTCAAAGCCAAGTGGTTGGTCCAGTTGGGGGATTAATAAATTTCTAAAAAATTGTTTTTGGAAATTCAAAAACCAAGTAAGTTTTGGATTTAAAATTTATAAAAATTATTTTTAATATATACAAGCAAACAAAATTTTAAGTTTGACAAACTCTTTTAAAAAATGTAATTATAATATTCATTTGAAAATCCAAAACCATACGGATCATCTATTTGAATAAATTCCATTTTAACCCAATACTTTTATATTCAATTACATTTTCATTCCAACAATATTTTCATACACTAGTCTTCCAATACTATTGGGTTAAGTGGTTGTGCGTGAGAGTTGCAAATTTATTACGAGTGATTTCCAGAAAAAATCAAAACAACAATTAATCTTCCATACTTATAGGGTTAAGTGGGCGTGCGTGGGATTTACAAATTTGTTACGATTGATCTGCGGATGGGTACGTTACGACCAATGTTCAGTTGATGTTGTAAATGTTTCCCAAAATATTACAAATTGAATATTCAAAAGTTGATTTTAAAATAATTCCAAATGACAACAAAAATTCAAATAGTCATACTTTTCAATGAAATACAAATAGTTGGTCGTAACAACGAATGATGCATAGCTAAGTGAAACACAACATTGCCTACATAAGCTTCCTTTTTTCACACATTGAGTAGTTAAATCGTGGAGAGACTTGTCAGGCCATTCACAGATCCGTCAAAAATGCCTTACTGATGCAGTGACATTGAATGCAGTTAATAAATTAATCCCCCTACGAATTGGTGAATTTTACATGGGCACAATAAACTTCGTACGCATGCGTGCTTCTTTTATACAGTGAGTAGTCACTTCAAAGTTACGATATCGAGGTCAGAAATATGGTGTTTTGAAGAAATTTGAAATTCAATCATAAAATCAAATGGAGAAGGGTAGAAGATAAAATGCTATACTAGTTTGTGACTTGTCAACATGCAGTGACTTGTCAAGGCAGTTTGGTCGGGTTTAATCAGTTTTGTCAGTTTTTTCGATTTTTCTTACATCCCTCATTACAGTGAGTAATCAGCGAGTTATCACATCGAACATGCAAGTGAGTTATGTTCCAAGAAATTCAAGTTGTGTTTCTAACACCCCTTGCCCTTCTTACTATATTCACAGTGTCACATGGCAACAGTGACTTTGCGCATACGCTTTAATTTTCACTGATTTACCTTACACTGAGCATGCCCTTACTTTGTTGGTATATGCAAATGGATTGTCAAGTCATGTGACTTGGTGCACAGGCATTGCTTTTCTCGGTTTTCTGATTACAGTGACAACTCATCTCTTATTGATATGTGTGGGATTGTCAATTCAGAAAGTCACATGGCTACAGTGAATTCACTAATTTACCTTACAGTGAGCATGCCCTTATTTTGTCGGTATATGTAGCTGGATTGTCAAGTCATGTGACTTGGTGCACATGCATTGCTTTTCTCTGTTTTCTGATTACAGTGACAACTCATCTCTTATTGATATATGTGGGATTGTCAATTCAGAAAGTCACATGGCAATAGTGAATTCACTTATTTACCTTACAGTGAGCATGCCCCTATTTTGTCGGTATATGCAGATGGATTCTCAAGTCATGTGACTTGGTGCACAGTATTTTCTTTTCTCTGTTTTTTCATTCTAGTGACAACTCATACCTTGTTCGTATATGTGGGATTGTCATGCAGAGGCATTTATTTTCTATGGTTTTTCCTTCAGTGTCTTTCTGAAGCCATTCATAACCAACTATATAAACGACTAAAGGTGAAGACACAACCTTACAACTCATTTTGATGCCCAAGTATTATCGAGTTCAAGGAGGTTCATTTATGGAGCCATCTGACAATCAAACAGGATATGGTTTATCTGACGCTGCTCGTCTGAAGTGGCGGGTACAACTGGAAACCTTAAGTTGGAAAAATCAACTTAAGGTGCCAAAAGCACGTTCTGTTGAGATCCAAAAGGAAGATCCTGATAATGTTGATCGACTATGTGAAAGACTACAACGTGAGATTTCTCAAATGTGCCGTAGATTAGCCCGCGATATGCAACTATACATAGTTAAGAAGGATGCCCAGAAGAACAGAACAGAACCAAATGTTGCGGCTATCAAGGGTATCATGGAGGATCCTGAACTTGTCTCTGACCCTGAGCTTTTGGATTATTCAGTCTCTGAGATTGTCGATTTAAGCGCGAATTAGGTGTTTATGTCTATACTTCGGCAATATTAGGTTATGCATTAATATGTAATGTGTGTGTTAGACTAAGTGTATCCGTAATGAGTTTGTCAGATTTTCTGCCTAATATTTGTCTATCTAACTGTTATGTTTATTTATTGTGTGTTCAATTCATAGTGTCCATAATGTATTTTTGTGGAAAACTTATGTCTGTACTACCTATGTAACTGAAAACTGTTACATTTGCAACTTCAGTTATATTATTTTCATGCCCGTACGAGTATTTAGTAAATTAGTGACTTCGTATATTATGTATGAAGTTTTATTACAAAAATGTTGACAAAATTTATTTTAGGGGAAATACACATTCTCTTAACTTGTTCATCTTCTCAATCGTGACAACCCAAAAATGTAACCATTATTCATTGAATATAACAAATAACGTTCTCATTCTTACAAAAAAATACACTACCAATTGAATAAAACCAATAGCCTTTCCGTTCATTCATTCATTGCACAACATCAGTCTTATGAAATAAGCAAAACCAATTGAATCACAATAACATCAACTCCAACCCAATATTTACATTACATAAGTTCCTATTCGTAATCAAACACCAAATTACATACTAGTTACATACATAGCAAAAAACGGAAAAAGTACCATTTGTATGTAAAAAATACATAACCAAAATTTGAGGTCTTTCTCTTCTTCCTTCTTGCTGCAGCTCTCGCGGTGGCCTTCGTCTTCTTGGCCTCCTCCGCGGTGCTATTCGCGTCTCACCCTTCGTCGTTGTTCGTCAAAGGGCAGAGTGTGTGGGTGTGCTTTGGACTGTAGAGCATGTATATCACCTTCTAACCCAAAACAAAGACAAAAGAAAAAAAAAGAAAAAATTAATGAAAACGGTTAGAAAACGGTTTTACTAAACCGGTTTTCTGAATTACATTATCACCTTATAACCCAAAACAAAGACAAAAGAAAAAAATAAAAACTGTTTTTGTAAGAGAGTGAGAGTGAGAGTGAGGAGTGTGTTAGGTTTTGTGCTACGGCCTATTACTAGCCAATTTACCTGACTGTGACATTCTCAATATTTTAGTCTCACTCTAGGGTGTTTTCTACTTTATTCCCAATATAGGGTGAAACGGTTTTGGTAAGGCCGTTTTCTTCAAAACGGTTTTGCCAATGCCGTTTTTGATAAATAAAAAAATAATAAAATTTTCCTTCATAAAAACGGCTTTAGAAAAATCATTTTTAATTAACGTGTAATTAATTTTGTGTTTATATAAAACGGTTTTTGTAAAACCATTTTTTAATAATTTTTTTCAAAATTTACATTTTTCAACATAAATATAAATTGCCACAAAATAATGTAATTCAGAAAACGGGTTTACTAAAACCGTTTTCTAATACGGCTTTCCTAAAGCCGTTTTCATGTAAATTTTTTTTTTCTTTTTTTCTTTTGTCTTTGTTTTGGGTTAGAAGGTGATAATGTAATTCAGAAAACCGGTTTAGTAAAACTGTTTTCTAACCATTTTCATTAAATTTTTTTTTCCTTTCGTCTTTGTTTTGGGTTTGAAGGTGATATACATGCTCTACAGTCCGAAACACACCCACACACTGTGCAGTTCGACGAACAACGACGAAGGGTGAGACGCGAAGAGCACCGTAGAGGAGGCCAAAAAGACGAAGGCCACCGCGAGAGCTGTAGCAAGAAGGAAGAAAAGAAAGACCTCAAATTTTTGTGATGTATTTTTTACATACGAATGGTACTTTTTCCGTTTTTTGCTATGTAATGTAACTTGTATGTAATTTGGTATTTGATTACGGACAGGAACTTATGTAATGTAAATATTGGGTTGGAGTTGATGTTATTGTGATTCAATTGGTTTCGCTTATTTCATAAGACTGATGTTGTGTAATGAATGAATGAATGAATCAAAAGGTTATTTGTTTTATTCAATTGGTAGTGTATTTTTCTTAAGAATGAGAATGTTATTTGTTATATTCAATGAATAATGGTTACATTTTTGGGTGTCACGGTTGAGAAGATGAACAAGTTAAGAGAATGTGTATTTCCCCTAAAATAAATTTTGTCAACATTTTTGTAATAAAACTTAATGTATAATATACAAAGTCACTAATTTACTAAATACTCGTACGGGCATGAAAACAACATAACTAAAGTTTTAAATGTAACAGTTTTCAGTTACATAAGTAGTACAGACATAAGTCTCCCACAAAAATACATTCTGGACACCATGAACTGAACACACAATACATACATCCTGGACACCCTAAACTGAACACACAATACATAAACATAACAGTTAGATAGACAAATAATAGGCAGAAAATCTGACAAACTCATTACGGAAACACTTAGTCTAACACACACATTACATATTAATGCATAACCTAATATTGCTGAAGTATAGACATAAACACCTAATTCACGCTTAAATCGGCAATCTCAGAGTCTGAATAATCCGAAAGCTTAGGGTCAGAGACAAGTGCAGGATCCTCCATGATACCCTTGGTAGTCGCAACATTTGGTTTTGTTCTGTTCTTCTGGGCATCCTTCTTAACTATATATAGTTGCATATCGCGGGCTAGCCTATGGCGCATTTGAGAAATCTCACGTTGTAGTCTTTCACATAGTCAATCAACATTATCAGGATCTTCCTTTTGGATCTCAACAGAACACGCTTTTGGCACCTTAAATTGATTTTCTTGACTTAAGGTTTCCAGTTGTGTGAGCCACTTGAGAAGAGCAGCGTCAGCTAAACCATATCATGTTTGATTGTTAGATGGCTCCATACATGAACCTCCTTGAACTCAATAATACTTGGGTATCAAAAAATGTCGCTTCCCAAACCTATCACGATAACTGCATGCATAATCTAAAACAAGTATTGTTGTTTCATCTTCAACATCGCCACATCCCCTTCCCCCTCTTCGTCGTGAACTGTCACCTATTTGCAAGTTCCTACCACCTCTGCGATTCGCACTCCCTCCCATGAATCGTGTAGCCATGCTAATTTTTTTAAACAAATGAACGATAATTTCGTAAGGCAAAATGAGTTGCAAGGTTGTGTCTTCACCTTTAGTCGTTTATATAGTTGGTTATGAACGGCTTTAGAAAGACACTGAAGGAAAAACCATAGAAGATAAAGGCTTCTGCATGACAATCCCACATATACGAACAAGGTATGAGTTGTCAGTAGAATGAAAAAACAGAGAAAAGCAAATACTGTGCACCAAGTCGCATGACTTGACAATCCATCTGCATATATCGACAAAATAAGGGCATGCTCACTGTAAGGTAAATCAGTAAATTCACTGTTGCCATATGACTTTCTGAATTGACAATCCCACATATATCAATAAGAGATGAGTTGTCACTATAATGAGAAAACAGAGAAAAGCAATGCCTATGCACCAAGTCACATGACATGACAATCCATCTACATATACCGACAAAATAAGGGCAATGCTTAGTGTAAGGTAAATCAGTGAAAATTAAAGCGTATGTGCAAAGTCACTGTTGCCATGTGACACTGTGAATATAGTAAAAAGGGCAAGGGGTGTTAGAAACACAACTTGAATTTCTTGGAACACGACTCACTTGCATGTTTGATGTGATAACTCGCTGACTACTCACTGTAATGAGGGATGTAAGAAAAATTGAAAAAACTGACAAAACTGATTGAACCCGACCAAACTGCCTTGACAAGTCACTGCATGTTGACAAGTCACGAACTAATATAGCATTTTATCTTCTACCCTCCTCTATTTGATTTTATGATTGAATTTCAAATTTCTTCAAAACACCATATTTCTGACCTCGATATCGTAACTTTGAAGTGACTACTCACTGTATAAAAGAAGCACACATGCGTACGAAGTTTATTGTGTCCATGTAAAATTCACCAATTCGTAGGGGGATTAATTTATTAACTCTATTTAATGTCACTGCATCACTGAGGCATTTTTTACGGATCTGTGAATGGCTTGACAAGTCTCTCCATGATTTAACTACTCAATGTGTGAAAAAAGGAAGCTTATGTAGGCAATGTTGTGTTTAACTTAGTTATGCATCATTCATTGTTACGACCAACTATTTGTATTATTGAAAAGTATGACTATTTGAATTTTTTTTGTCATTTGGAATTATTTTAAAATCAACTTTTGAATATTCAATTTGTAATATTTTGGGAAACATTTACAGCATCAACTGAACATTGGTCGCAACGTACCCATCCGCAGATCAATCGTAACAAATTTGTAAATCCCACGCACGCCCACTTAACCCCATAGGTATTGAAAGGGTAATTTATACGAAAATTGGGCCGAGCTGGGTAATGGGCCGTTATGGGCCACAGTGCAAAGGGCTGAGTAAAAAGGCCATGAAGTTACTCTGGCCCAAGAGAGGTGTAAAGTTACTCCGGTCCCGAGGAGGTTAGCTCAGTCACCATACTAAAACTTATACCGGTTATGGCGCAGTACAATTAGTTCGGTCTAAACCTTGCTAAAAGTTAGCTCGGTTTAGACCTACCACGGTTTGTATAGGAGGAACTAAGGTAAGGGCAGTAAAAGAACGAACCAAACTAAAGATAGTTCGGTCTGTTCTACGGCTAAGTGTAGCCATGCGTACCTCGGCCACATTGGAATCCGACCATGGTAAAACCATCTCACTTGGTTTAAACAGTGAGGGGGTGTTGAAGGATAGGCATTACCTTTCAGGAGTATGAATCCTAGGAGCACTCTACATGGAGGAGTAAGAGTCCTACTTGGATTGTGCCACACGGAACCTATAAAAGCTCACAAACATCACCTATGGAGAGGTAACACACAACTTTGATTCCTGAATACACAAAGCTTTTGTCTATTCGTCTATTTTGCTGACTTAGGCATCGGAGGGGTTTCCGGCACACACCCGCCGGTTAGCTCACGTTTGTGTTTTCAGGGAGTAAAGCGACAACATTTGGAGGAACGCGGATTTGATCAACAAGATTATACGAGAAGGTTTATTTCTTTCCCGTACAATTGGCGCCGTCTGTGGGAATTCAGATAAGAACAAAACCTCTTGATCAAGCTTTTCCTCTTTAGAAGCAATGGCGCACAACGAAGATTTGCCGTAGTCCGCCATCGACGGACAAACACCAGAGGGGGGTGCAAGACGCGAAGGCCTACCTTCTATCCCTCCCATGGCAGACTTAGAGCCATAGCGACAAAATCCCAGGAGGGATACAAGGGGGAGGAGGCGGACTAACAGCCCCCGTCCCTCTCGTTCACGAAGTCCTGACAGAAAAATGCGGAGGATTGATCCTCAAGTTCTAGAGGACCACGTGAAGGAGCCAGATGAATTAATAAGGAAGATGGCGGCGGACATGGAGGCCATGAAGCGCCAGATGAAGGGAAAAGGAGTGGCGACAGGAGAGGGGCGCAAAAGCAAGACGCCCCCTCACCGCTCAGAAGACCGTGGAAGGCATTCCACACCATCACAAGCAGAGAGTAGAAGCCTCAGGACAGGCGATACTTAATCCAGAACCTCCAGAACTTGTTTCTCCAGGTCTGAGAGAACGAGATCATTGAGGTCTTACACGGAGGGAAGTACCTATTGACCCTCGCGCTCGCACCAAACATCATCTAGGCAGACAGAGTTACCAAGATCATCCGATTTGCGGAACATGTTGGAAGAAAAGGCACGATGGAAGGAGGATACTAGGGCGTGCAACCCTCGCAGGGTATCTGCCCTTCAACGGTTGGCTCCTCGGACGCATGGAAGCATCGAGGTCGGAATGCCGTTGCCACGCCCTGCCTACGAACCAACGGACAAAGCATTAGCAAGGCTGCAGACCTCGTTGTTCGTTTCGACAATTGAAAATGCGCCCCTTCCTTCAGGTTTCCTTCAACCCAAATTCACCACGTACGAGGGGAAGACGGACCCCTACATACACCTAAGCCACTTCCGCCAGGTTATGGCAGTATATCGGCAAAACGAGGCTTTGATGTGCATCCTCTTCCTAACAAGCCTTGGTGACCTAGGCTTGACTTGGTTCGAAAAACTTCCAGAAGGCAGCATAGCCTCCTGGGCACAATTGGCGGAGGCATTCGTCACGAGGTTCAGAACGAACACCAAAACCCCGGTGGAGATTGACCAGTTGCTCTCCATCGACATGGGCGAAAAGGAGACACTAAGATCCTACAATAGTCGCTACTGGGAGACATTCAACCAGATTAGGGACTGCCCCACCAATCTCGCCATTGCACAATACAAAAGAAGCCTTCCAATCGGGAAGGGACTCAATCACCATGACACCGCCCCTCACCATGGAGGCCTTGATAGAAAGAGTGCATCAGCACATCAGGGTGGAAGAGGATGGCGCCCGTGCCAAAACAAAGATCAACACGGTAGAACGTCTGAACAAAAACGGACGAGGCAGGCAAGACAACGGTGAGGACAGGATAAAAGATGGCTGAGAGTCCGCACTACCATAACCACGGTATTCAAGAAACCGATCTACCGAATTCTGAGTGAAATACGCGATGAACCTTTTGTCAGATGGCCAGCTATGCTAGGAGAAGCACAGAAAGACTACGATGAAAGATCACGATGCACCTTCCACAAAGAAAAGGGGCACCATACTGAAAATTGCATGCCATTAAGACAGCACCTGGAGGAGTTGGTGGCAGCTGGTCACCTGGATAAATACATTGAAGGAGGGACGCAACTAGCCCCCCAGGACCACAATAACCCCAATGGAATGCCAATTGACGCCCCACCTCAAGGAGTAATCAATGTAATACATGAAGTATTCGAACCTGAGCGTGTATGCGAGCTCAGAGGGTCGATCAAGAAGGCTGAGCACTTAAGGGAGATACTAAGTGCCCAACCTACCATCAAAAAGGGGAGAACAGAGGCCAAGAATGTCATGTCTTTTTCAGACAAAGACTTGGAAAGAATATACTGCCCTCACAACGATGCACTGGTCGTCACCCTCCGCATCAAGGATTATGACGTCAAGCGAATTTTGATAGACCAAGGTAGCTCGTGTGAGATAATGTACTACAACACCTTCAAACAACTAAAATTGGAGGACAAAGACCTGGCACCGGCTGTATCCCCCTCTGATCGGATTCAACTTAATGCCAGAATGGCCAGTCGGCAAAATTATCCTGCCAGTCAGGGCAGGAAGCGTGACAAAACAAGTGAAATTTTGGGTGTTAAAGGTCCCTTCCACTTACAACATAATCTTGGGAAGAACATAGCTCTATGCCATGAAATCAGTAGCGTCATCCTATCATCAAGTAATGCGGTTCCCCAACGGAGCCGGAGTAATTGAAGAGGTCTTTGGAGACCAGATTATGTCCAAGCAATGCTTTATCACGGTTAATGGCAGCCGCGCTGCCAAGGGATATGTTCATTCGGTGGAAGAACCTGAAAGCAATGAGCTATTCGCAGATGTCGGCAAAGCAGCTGACCAAAAAGTAATGGAAGACTTGGTAAAGGTAGGAATAGATGATAAGAACCCGGATAAGTTCTTTTTGCTCGGATCGTCGTTGTCCAGCACTAAGAGATTAGAGGTCTTGGAATTCTTAACCTCTAACATCGAAGTGTTCGCCTGGACACCCTACGACATGCCAGGCATTGATCCAAACTTCATCTGTCACCAGCTCAATGTCCACCCATCCGCCAGACCAATCATTCAGTGCACTCGCAGATCAGCACTCCACCACGCCGAGATAGTGGCGGAAGAAGTGGGAAATCTGCTAGAGGCAGGAGCTATCAGAGAGGTGCACTACCCCAGATGGATTTCCAACACAGTCGTGGTGCCAAAAAAGAATGGCAAATGGCGTGTCTGCGTCGACTATAAGACAGTCAACAAAGCATGCCCAAAGGACAGCTTCCCCCTACCACGGATAGATCAATTAGTAGACTTAGCGGCGGGGCACAACCGACTTAGCTTTCTGGATGCGTACAGAGGCTACCATCAGATTGCCATGTACGAACCAGACCAGGAGGTCACGTCCTTTACCACTCCAAGAGGACTGTATTGCTATAAGGTCATGCCCTTTGGCCTAAAGAACGCGGGGACAACATTCCAGAGAATGGTCACTAAGATGTTTGAACCGTTGTTAGGCAGAACAATGGAGGCTTACATCGACGACATGGTTGTCAAGAGCAAGGATGAGAACGACCATCTAAAGGACCTAGGTGAGATGTTCCAGATTCTGAAGAGGCACAAGTTGCGCCTTAATGCATCTAAGTGCGCGTTCGGTGTAGGATCTGGCAAATTCCTAGGCTTCCTGGTGACCAACCGGGGTATAGAGGCAGACCCCTCCCAGATCAAAGCTATTCAGGATCTAGAGAGGCCTAACTCAGTAAAGGAAGTACAACATCTCACCGGCATGGCAGCTGCACTCAACCGATTTATTAGCTGGTCGTCAGACAAACTACGACCATTTTTTCAAGCATTAAAAACCAAGTTCGAGTGGGACGAAGAATGTGACCGCGCACTGGAAAACTTAAAAGAATACATGTCTTCTCTGCCATTGCTGGTCACCCCAATACCTGGAGAAGAACTCTTCCTGTACATGGCGGTCTCTCAGCACGTAATTAGTGCAGTGTTGGTCCGTGCAGAAGGAATCCAACATCTGTCCATCTATTATGTCAGCAAGACATTGCTGGGTGCTGAAACAAGGTATTTGCCACTAAAAAAGCTGGCCTTAGCCTTAATGATGGCGTCAAGGAAATTGTCGCACTACTTTCATGCCCACACCATAGTTGTCCTTACAGCTTTCCCATTAAAAGCTCTGTTTGAATGAGCGAACTTTTCTGGGAGAATCTTGAAGTGGGCAGTAGAGTTAGGACAATTCGACATCAAGTTCCAACCCAGAACCGCGATAAAGGCCCAAGCTTTGGCAGACTTTGTCGCAGAATTTACCCCAGGAAGTCATCATATCTACCCAGTCGACCTGACTGACACAACCAAACTGGGGATAGAAGTTGACGCCAGAATAGCGCAACCCCTGGTGCAGTATACTCAGTCAGACCCCATGACAGACTAGAATGAAGAGAGCAAGGCTGAAGCAAACCATGCTACACCAAGCCAAGACTCACCAACAAATAAAGACTTGGTTCAATCAGATAGCGAGGGGCAGACAGCCAGTATGGACCTTGAAGAAAACACCAGCAACATCCCTGACCCCACGGCATCATCTGATCCCTCCACTTGCTAGAAATTGTTCGTTGGAAAGATGTGGAAGCTCTTTGTGGACGGAGCATCCAACCGACATGGTGCAGGACTTGGCATAGTCCTCATCTCACCAGACGGCCTGGTTATGGAGCAAGCAATCAACCTTGGCTTCCCAGCATCAAACAACGAAGTGGAGTATGAAGCACTTCTTGCAGGACTCAAATCAGCATTCTACATAAAGGTCACCGAACTAATGGTCTACAGCGACTCACAGTTGGTGGTAAACCAAATTTCAGGCAACTATGAAGCAAAGGATGACAGGATGGCCAAATACCAAGAATTGGTCAGAACAGAGATCAAGAAATTTGAAGTAGTAAGAATAGAACAGATTGGTAGGGAGGAAAACAACAGAGCAGACGAACTAGCAGGCTTTGCATCAATGACAGATACATCCATCCCTCACCCACTACTAATTGATTACCTACAGAGACCAAGCATTGAGGACCCTGAAGTAAAAGAGGTGTGTTGCGCCGAATTAGGCCCCTCATGGATGGATCCCATCATATTGTTCTTAAAAGGCGGCGTCTTACCGGAAGAAAAGAAAGAAGCCAACAAAATTATAGCAAAGTCACAGCGATTTTGGCTCTCCCCATCTATGACATTATACAAGAAGCCATTCTCAGGACCTTATCTAAAGTGTGTCCACCCCAGCAAAGTAAAAGCATTCTTGTTCGAAATCCATGAAGGCGTGTGCGGAAGCCACCAAGGAGGCAGGTCGTTAGCTTACAGAGCCATTTCACAAGGATACTGGTGGCCATACATGCAGGCAGACTCGGAGAAGTATGTGAAGAAGTGCGAGAAATGTCAGAAGTTCGCACATCAAATACATCAGCCGGCCAGAGAACTCCTACCATTAACCAGCCCATGGCCCTTTGCAATGTGGGGCTTGGACATAGTAGGACCACTTCCAACAGCACCGAAAACAAAAAGCTCTTTCTCGCAGCAAGGACTACTTCACAAAGTGGGTGGAAACAGAAGCATTGGCATCAATCAAGGAAAAAGATGTGAAGAAGTTCATCTGGCAGAATATCATTACTCGATTCGGCATACCTAAGGCCATAATATCAGACAACGACACCCAGTTTGATGGCAGAATCTTTAGAGGCTTTTGTGAAGAATACAAGATAGAGTTCTACAATTCTACACCGACATATCCTCAAGCAAATGGCCAAGCAGAAGCATCAAACAAGGTTATCTTGGATGGACTGAAGAAAAGGTTAGAGAAGGCAAAAGGCAAGTGGGTGGAGGAACTTCCTCATGTTTTATGGGCTTACCGCACCACACCTCGATGATCAACAGGAGAAACACCATTCTTCTTAGCCTACGGCATGGAAGCAGTAATCCCACTGGAAGTTGGCCTCCCCACAATTAGAAGCAAAAATTTTGATCCAGATTTGAATGGAGAAGCCATAGCATTGGAGCTCGACCTCGCCGAAGAAAGAAGAGAAAGAGCACTGGTTCACATTGCCTCATACCAACAAGAGTTATCCAGAAAATACAACAAAACAGTGCATCCAAGGCAATTCAAGATCGGAGATTGGGTGCTGCACAAAGTGATGGGAAACACCTTAGTACCAGGAGATGGCAAGTTAGGGCCTAATTGGGAAGGACCTTACAAAGTGGTCAGATTAGCTGGCAAAGGGGCATACCACCTGGAAGATGAGGACGGCAAAGCAATTCCCAGGCCATGGAACACTGCTAATCTCAAACTATTTTATTTTTAGCTTTTCTTCAAAATACTTGTAATTTTCTTTTTTTCCAAATAAAACAAGTAGTTTTCTTTTCAACATAAGAGTTTTATTCTGTAAAAATTGTTTTAGCGAGTTAGGGGCATTGAAAACATGGTTGGCTGGAAAAACCAACACTCTTCCTAAGCCTAGGATAAGGATCCAGGCTGCAGGACGTTTGGTCGGAATAACCAAACACTTTACTTTAGGTTGGCTGGAAAAACCAATCTAAAGGTTGGCTGGAAAAACCAACACTCTTCCTAAGCCTAGGATAAGGTTCCAGGCTGCAGGATGTTTGGTCGGAACAACCAAACACTTTACTTTAGGTTGGCTGGAAAAACCAACACCCCTCCTAAGCCCAGGATAAGGATCTAGGCTGCAGGACGTTTGGTCGGAATAACCAAACATTTTATTCTAAATTGGCAGAAATAACCAATTTAGAGGTTAGCTGGAATAAACCAACTCTTGTACCCTTTAGCCGAAGAAAAGGACATCGGCTAAAGAGTGGTTGGCTGGACTAAACCAACTCTTGTACTCTTTAGTCGAAGAAAAAGACATCGGCTAAAGAGTGGTTGGCTGGATTAAACCAACTCTTAGTACTCTTTAGCCGAAGTAAGGACATCGGCTAAAGAGTGGTTGGCTGGACTAAACCAACTCCTAGCACTCTTTAGCCGAAGTAAGGACATCGGCTAAAAAGTGATTGGCTGGACAAAACCAACTCCTAGTACTCTTTAGCCGAAGTAAGGACATCGGCTAAAGAGTGATTGGCTGGACTAAACCAATTCCTAGTACTCTTTAGCCGAAGTAAGGACATCAGCTAAAGAGTGGTTGGTTGGACTAAACAAACTCCTAGTACTCTTTAGCCGAAGTAAGGACATCGGCTAAAGATTGGTTGGCTGAAAAAAACCAACTTAGAGGTTGGCTGGATTAAACTCTTATTACTCTTCAGCCAAAGTAAGGGTATAGGCAGAAGAGTGGTTGACTGGATTAAACCACTCTTGGTACTCTTCAGCCGAAGTAAGTATATCGGCTAAAGAGTGGTTGGCTAGTAAGCTCAGCCAGATTGCTCAGCTAAGACCGGAATAAAGTATCTCGGCCGAAAAATATTGTGTTTCATTCAAGTTGCAGTTAGAAAGCAAGCACAAACAGGAAAGTAAACCGAGATAACAGTTGGAGCAAAAGAATTCATTGAAAAACTCATTACAAGTGCAAGCATACAGATCAAACCGGAATAAGTGTTAAATACAAAAGATGATTTTCATTGATCAAATTCAAAGCAAATACAAAGGAGGGGCCTCAGCTCGGTTACAAAACCAAAAGGGAAGAAGAAAATACTGAAAACAATCAACAAGAAAAGAAAGTACAGAATCAGTTGAACAGATCATCAAGATCAGCATCAACATCAACCCGAAGACCGGTTTCGAACGGGAGCTCGGCTTCGATCGGAAGTATGGTCTCTGTTGGAAGCACGGCATCAGTTGGTTGCTCAGTACTCAGGTCTTCCACTGTGGGCTCCGCCCGAGCTAACTGATCGGCAGGATCATTGACGACCGGGGTGTCGTTAGGCTCAGTTTCATCATCATCTGAACCCTCAAGAAACTGTTGTTAAACGGATGCAGCATACTCCGCCAGCGAGCTCAGTATGAAGTACTGAGGATGATTGTAGACCTTGGTCTCAGGTTCACAACCGAGCTGCACCACGGCTGCCCTCCAACCGCATTTAAAGAAAAGATCTTTAGCGGCCTCACATTGTCGCATGTAGAGGGCCTCCCCCTCCTTGAAGCCTTCAGCATTCGCATCATTCACCTTCTTAGTTAGCTCGACAATCTCTGCATTTTTCTTTCCTTCGAGCTTGACTAGCTCACGAAGGTACTTATCCTTCATCACGGTCAGTGCCTTCTGTTTGTCACCATTAGCCGAGGTAACTAGTCCGGTCAGACGAGCTACCTCGGCCTCTAACTCGGCTGTCCTCTGTTGGGAGTCTTTTAGCTCGGTGGTTTTTGCTTCAACTTCGGCCATGGCTTGCCATGCTGTTTTACGAAGCTCCAACACACGTTTATGCGCAATTTGACTCTTTTGCATGGCCTGAAAAAGAATACAAAGAAAGTAATGACAAAACCGAACAGGAAGTTGGAAAAATTAGAGAGACAAGAAGAGCTACTGACCAGGATCATTGATTTTGTTGCCGACTGGATGGCCTTGAGTTCGGTCAAATGCTTGTGATGCTCCATGTCAGGGAGAAGACATACGCTCTTAGCCAGGTTGAAGGCCAGCATATGGTCTTTGTCAGCCACCACAGAATCAGTATCACAAATAACATGGTTTTGGAAAGTCATTCTTGGAGACCATTTGGAGGAGCTAGCTCGGTCGGTACACTCCGGTTGCGGACTTGGTGGAGAGCTTAGTGGAAGACTGACTTCATCTTCATCAGCAAGGCGTTGCTCGGTTTGGGTAGTCCAGGCGCGCTTGCTTGGGCGTGATGAAGAGGGTTGTTGAGGTGGGAGGGCCACCACGGTTTCCTAAATTTGGTTCGGTGGTGGTACCTCGGCTCGGTTTGTTTCGGTAAGAAGGGCCCTTACTCTGTTCCTTTTGGCCATCTCTTGTTCGGCAGTCAAACGGACAAGATTGATCTGGGGCAAAGTGGGGTCCAGTTCAGGGGCATCCTCTAGCAAAAAGTCTGTTACTCTGGCTTTGCGTCGGCTGCTATATCGGTATGTCGGCTCAAAATCCAAAAGCTTGGCCCAACTTCTTTCAGGGTGTCGAAGTGCGGCGCGAAGTGTGTCTAGGTTGGGGTAACTGTATAATGACTTAAGGTGAGCTGAATCTGCATAAAGAAGACAACTGTTAGTTCGGTTCAGAAATAGGAAAAATTAAAATAAAAGAGAAGCAGTCAAAAAAACTGAAGTAATTATACCGGGGGTTCCTTTCTTCCAATTTATACTACGGCCAGGGATCTGGGCTTGGTGATCTTCAAAATTCCCAGATACCCAGAAGAAGTCATCATCGTTCAAGTCTTTATCCGGTGTGTCTTTTATTATTTTCTCTCGGCGGCGACGTATTCTAAGATAATAAACCCAGCCATCTTCTTTCGAGCCTATGGAGTATTGATGGAAGATCTCGGCTAGACCAAGGTTAATACCAGCGCGACGGTTTAGTTCGGCTATACCATTTATTATACGGTATGAGTTTGTGGAAAGCTGGGTTGCGCAAATTCTGGTTTGCCTAAGGAATTCACAAAGCAAGGGTTGAACAAGAAATCTTAGTCTGGTTTCTACTATGGACAGAAGGGTGAAGGGTACAAAACCTTGGTTCTCCCATGGAGTAATATCTTGCTTGGCTAAGGTAAGGTGGACATCGTCAAGGATGTTGTACTCCCTTCGGAATTCGGCCAAACCACCAGGTGTCTCTACTAAAAATCTATACTTCCTCATTTATGTCTTAAGTTATAAATAAATTAAAGCCGAGTGTTAGATCGGTCGAATATTTGTGCTGAGTAGCTCGGTTGAGCGCTCAAAGGAGTGCCTGGGCAACCTAAGTCTGCAAAAGTGAAAAAAAGAGAACAAAGGTGTTAAGCACAGACCGTTGGACCGTGCTAAAGAGAAATAAAGGCAAGATACATCAAGTCCTAGCCCGGCTATGTGAAACGCTACGTGTCTTAGCTCGGTTTGTGCAAAGTACTTTGTTAT
Source organism: Camellia sinensis (assembly GCF_004153795.1). NCBI lineage: Eukaryota > Viridiplantae > Streptophyta > Magnoliopsida > Ericales > Theaceae > Camellia > Camellia sinensis. The sequence goes on from NW_021026189.1 coordinate 1,104,545, forward strand.
TCCAGTTTAGGCAAGGTACTCAATAGTTCGGTATGTTCAAGGGCATTTGTTATCTCGATTGGCGCAAGGATTTGTTAGCCCGGTTGAGCTTCTAGGGGCAGCATTCTTAGTTCGGTCTAAAAATTAAGAATGTTGGTTTAGCCCCGAGACATAGCTCGGTCGGAATTAAAGTTTCCCAGTACACTATTGTACAGCCCTAGTCCGGTTCATTAGCTCGGTTAAGGAGAATATTGTACTTTGGCTTGTTGAGACTAATGGGGTAGCATGAAGTATTAGTTCGGTTGGATAGTCTGCCTAATTCAGCTTTAACTACAAACAACTTTCTAGTCCGGTTGCATCATGATTTTGGATCGAAAACCAGTGTTCTACAGGATATTACATGTATTCGAGTGTTCTATTGCTAAGTTTTTTCAGAAATATACAAATCAAGTAGAAAGAAAGTGTTTCGCAAAAACACAAACCTAAAGCTGTGGATTAAATAAATGCGAAAAACAAGGAAAAAAAGGCAGGTTTGAGTAGCTTACCAGGACAAGAGAAGACGAGAGAAACGGCAGCAAAACCACGAAGCTTCTTCAAATATAGATCAAAAAACTCAGCAAGCTCAGAAGCTCAGGAAACGAGAGGGAGAGAAGAGGAAGTAGATAGTGCAGTGCTTGATCCAAATGAAGAGTTTTTGTTTTGATACAAAGGGACAAAGGTGGGAACTGTTCAAATTACGCGAGGTACGAGGGCGGCGTGACAGCTGCCTTTAGCCAATCAAAGCGTGCCACGTGTCATTGAAATGAGAATCAATTCAGTTGCTGTGATTGAAATGACGTTTTGACTAGACAAGCTGAGCCCGGTATGGAATTTAGTTCGGCTGGAGAGCTTAAGAGTTTTAGCTCGGCTGGAAAGACTAAAGGGGTTTAGTTCGGCTGAAAAGGCTGAAACTTTTTTAGCTCGGCTGGGGACAGGTAATCCCTATCATGCTGCGTAGATGGAATTACGGGGCAATTGAGAGGGTAATTTATACGAAAATTGGGCCGAACTGGGTAATGGGCCGTTATGGGCCACAGTGCGAAGGGCTGAGTAAAAAGGCCATGAAGTTACTCCAGCCCAAGAGAGGTGTAAAGTTACTCCGGCCCAAGAGAGGTATAAAGTTACTCCGATCCCGAGGAGGTTAGCTCGGTCACCATACTAAAACTTATACCGGTTATGGCGCAGCACGGTTAGTTCGATCTAAACCTTGCTAAAAGTTAGCTCGGTTTAGACCTACCACGGTTTGTACAGGAGGAACTGAGGTAAGGGCAGTAAAAGGACGAACCAACCTAAAGATAGTTCGATGTGTTCTACGGCTAAGCGTAGCCATGCGTACCTCGGCCACATTGGAATCCGACCATGGTAAAACCATCTCACTTGGTTTAAACAGTGAGGGGATGTTGAAGGATAGGCATTATCTTTCAGGAGTATGAATCCTAGGAGGACTCTACATGGAGGAGTAAGAGTCCTACTTGGATTGTGCCACACGGAACCTATAAAAGCTCACAAACATCACCTATGGAGAGGTAACACACAACTTTGATTCCTGAATACATAGAGCTTTTGTCTACTCGTCTATTTTGCTGACTTAGGCATCAGAGGGGTTTCCGGCACACACCCGCCGGTTAGCTCACGTTTGTGTTTTCAGGGAGTAAAGCGACAACGTTTGGAGGAACGCAGATTTGATCAACAGGATTATACGAGAAGGTTTATTTCTTTCCCGTACAGGTATGGAAGACTAATTGTTATTTTGGTTTTTTCTAGAAATCACTCGTAATAAATTTGCAAATCTCACGCACACCCACTTAACCCAATAGTATTGGAAGACTAGTGTATGAAAATATTGTTGGAATGAAAATGTAATTGAATATAAAAGTATTGGGTTAAAATGGAATTTATTCAAATAGATGATCCGTATGGTTTTGGATTTTCAAATGAATATTATAATTACATTTTTTAAAAGAGTGTGTCAAACTTAAAATTTTGTTTGGTTGTATATATTAAAAATAATTTTTATAAATTTTAATTCCAAAACTTACTTGGTTTTCGAATTTTCAAAAATAGTTTTTTGGAAATTTATTAATCCCCCAACTGGACCAACCACTTGGCTTTGAGCTTGTTTGTCCAGCCCTCAAGTTTAGTTTTCTGTCAACCCCTCATTCCTTACCAGAGTCATCATTTTGACTGGACTTCCAAGAATTGAAAGGCGACTCTTTCTTCTTTCCTGATGGAGATTGAAATTCTTTACATAGAGGATCACTATTTGAGGAGCCCTAGCTAAGGGAAGCTTTTGATTGAGCTACCTATTCTATTTTCTGTGCTGTTGAAGGCGACAGTTCGTCTATCTGAACTTTATTAGTCCCCAAACTAGACCAACCACTTGGCTTTGAGCTTGTTTGTCCAGTCCCCAAGTTTAGTTTGCTGTCAACCCCCTATTCCTTACCAGAGTCATCATTTTGATTGGACTTCAAGGAATTGAAAGGCGACTCTTTCTTCTTTCCTAATGGAGATTGAAATTCTTTACGTAGAGGATCACTATTTGAGGAGCCCTTGTTAAGGTAAACTTTTGACTGAGCTACATATTCTGTGAGAACCCGAATATAAAAATTAAGTAAATAATTAAATAATAATAATATTACAATCTCAAATATTTTGGTGGTGAATCCTAAAGTACAAATTAAATATTTGGAAGGTCTTTTAATTAATTTTTAAATCTAAAATAAATTTATGGTGGAAATCTCTAATTTAGAGGTAAGATTTTAATAATAACAAAATAAATAAATAAATAAATAAAAGCAAAAGGATAAGGGTGTTCGATTTTTTAAAGTGTGTGGGTAACCCTAAACTCTCATTTTATTCAACTAGCAGTCGTGAAGAGGACATAGGAGTAGCTTTTGGTGAAAATTGAACAACTAGTTTGGTACTTAAATAACTCCATCTCCAAGGTTGAAACCAATATTCTGTGAATATAGTTATTTTGTATTTATGTTTCTGTGCATTCATTGGAAGAAGAAGGAATGAAAGCTTAACTGATTAGGTGGCTTGAATATCTATCAGGTTAATAGTTGGTGTGAAATAGTGTAATGGGTATAGTGGATGTATGAAGCACAAGTATATGGCATGGGTTATATTCAATGAGTGTTGTTGCTTGTAATGGTGGATCTTGTGAGTGAAACGTGGGTTAGGTAGGGGTACTTGGCCACCAATGTTTGTGAATATCATGTGTCTTTTATGTAGTTTGAGGCATATCAGATGGGTACATAAAGTGGAGAGTACAATCTATGAGTATGAAATTCTACACATAACCACAATCTTTAAAAATCAAGAAACCTTATCAAACGAATGCATTTTGAACTGAAATTTTTACAGTAGATTAATTACATATTGAATTGCATATCAGAATTTTCTCATAATTTTTGGGAGTCAAAATCTATATTAAATGGTGCATTCAAATCTGTCCAGAAAACTGGTGTTAAACAGTAATTTCGGAAGTGTTGTTCTGTTTGGGTATAAATCCAAAAATTATCAAATCAGCTTCATTAGAACCGGTTACAAGTCTAGTTTTTTACATTTTTGGCCTTGCTTTGATTGCTATTGTATATTAAGAGAACCGTCAATTTCTTTAAAGAGCTGCAGAAAACAACCTGTTTGGGTATAAGTAATTGTTAATAGTTATTTTGACAAGCAAATCAAGTAAAACCAATTAGGTTTGCAACTTGGTCCCCCAACTGGACCAACCACTTGGCTTTGAGCTTGTTTGTCCAGCGCCCAAATTTAGTTTTCTGTCAACCTCCCATTTCTTACCAGAGTCGTCATTTTAACTGGACTTCCACGAATTGAAAGGCGACTCTTTCTTCTTTCCTGATGGAGATTGAAATTCATTACGTACATGATCACTATCTGAGGAGCCCCAGTTAAGGGAAGCTTTTGACTGAGCTACCTATTATGTTTTCTGTGTTGTTGAAGGCGGTAGTTCCTTTGTCTGAACTTTATTAGTCCCCCAACTGGACTAACCACTTGGCTTTGAGATTGTTTCTCCAGCTAACAAATTCTGTTTTATCTGTCAAAATGCATTTGTTTTAACATTTTCCATGTTCTATTGGAATAGATGGTGCATTAAGTTTTGTATCTTTCTAATATGAACTTGTACAATATATTGTTGTTATGCAATGCAACATTGTTCTGATTTTGTGTTTACTTTTATCCATGATATTATATTTCTATTTTAATTTTATTTGGTGGAATAATTGGTGGGGGTAAATTTTCATGACACTCCTAGTGTCTATAAATTTGAAAGCACAAGCCTTAATTTTGTTTTCTCTCTCTGTCTCTCTCTCTTTGAGCCAGTGAGGATAATAGTGTTTTTGCAAATGGTGGTATGGTTCAGAAATGAACTAGGATAATAGTGTCTGCAAATACCTTTTTCAATACACATAATAAAAAATCGTACTACACAATAGCTTATTTACTCCAAGGGGTAATACTCTCATAAAAATCATAAAAAAAATTATTAAAACAAATTTTTAAAATAAGTTTAAATTTTTTCAAAAGTCTTCATAAACATCTAAAAAGTAAAAAAAAAATTAAAAAATTTCATAAACAAAATTAAAAAAACCGAATAAAGTAGAATTTTTTTTCGAGACGGAGAAGCCTAAACTTTTTAAAATAGCAGTTCAATAAAAAATCTAAATAAAAACAGTTCACTAAAAGCAAAAAAAAAAGGTAAAAAAAAAAAAAAAAAAAGAAATAAAAAGGGTTAACTTTTTAATGTTCCCTGGAAATCAAGAATTTAGAAAAACAACAAGAAAAATTATGTATGGTGAGTTATACTAAACAAAAGTTGAACTTGTACAAAATATTGTTTTTCTTGGTATTTTTTAATTTTTTGAATTTTTAGTCCTTATCATTACCCGGGAAAAAGTGTATAAAGTAAAAATTTTATTTTTCATTTTGTTTATTCCTTTATAAAATTTTGTACAATTTCAGGATCTAAAACTTGAATTTTAACTAACAGTTCATGATTATTACCACTCATGCTTCTTTTATGCTACAATAATTAACTAGTAGTTAAGGATCAGCTGCCATAGTTTCGTATGATGGGGGATAATGGTGGGAACCTATTGATGACACAATCCAAACTTTTATAGACTTCATGAGATTTATTCATCCAATGATTTTCTTGTTGAAGCCACCATTTATCATTTTTTATTATGATTTATTTTTATTGCGATTTAAACACTTATGTTCTTCTCTACAATAACTCTCATGTTATTATTGAATTTGTATAGGCTATGGTATATGATGATTCACCGGGTTTCAGACAGAACGGGTCGGACTGATCCACGCTTCTCAAACCGGTGTCTGAGTAACCAAACCCACAGAGGAACCTGCACAAGAATTCAACGGGGAACGGGAAGTCCCCCAACGAACCCTCCGACGAGCAAGTTAGAGAGAGAGATGTGGAATGTAGAGATTTATTGGAGTTAGAAAGCTTAACATTTTTCTTGTCTTCAACGTCTGCTTATATCCTCTGGTAATCATTTCGTTGTCCCTTCCGACCTGTCACCTTGGCCGAAAGTCTATGCTCTAGCTTACCTTGTTCATGGTGAAGGCGCAACACTAAGTACACCCAAATATAAACAAGCCCTATTTATAGAATAAACCATGTACATCCCACATGGAAGGCCAAAATTAGGTCCAGTAAATACATATAGTATCACAATAACTATTACAAACATAATAACAAAGTAAATGTTCCAACTGTATCAACACCATCACGACCCATCTACAACAGCCAGCAATAACCAACATCAGGAAATAGCAAGCCACCAACAACACAGCAAGCAGCTAGCCCTTCCTTCAAAACAGTAACAAAAATAGCAGCAGCAGCATCTAGAAGATTAGCAGACAACAATTGGGACAATATCCACCAAATCAAATAGCTTGCTCTACGGCATCATTCAGTCAAATGATCCTAAAAACAGCCAAGCAATCAACAAATCAATATGACAATTCAACAATAGCTAACACAAACTAAGCTCACATGATACTGACTATCATCACTGAACCCTCAGATAACACTCAAACTCAGCAACAAATAGCAGTTAAATACAAAGAAATAACAAACTATTCAAACAATGTCTGACTCAATCACTTTACCCACAGCGACTAACTCCCCTAAATTAGACCAGCTAAAAACCTGCACCAATAAAACAGTCAGCCAGATATAGGAGCTTACCAAACTCAACCCTCATGAGCACAAACAATCCCTCCTCACACACAGTCCTAATATAGGAGCTCAGCATCACTAAACCTACCATCCCTAAGAACCTGCATTAACAAACTATGAGAGACAAAGAATAATATTGCTCCATTCACTCAACCCACAACCTCACCCTCTCACACAATATTTATGGGATAGCCTCACATCACTCAACCCACACATCCACAAATTGGCCAACTCTCCACCCAGAACAACCTGCAAACTGACAGCAAGACTAGAAATAGTGGCAGGCAAAGACCTGCCCTTGATATTAACAGCCAACCCAAGCAATATATCCTGCCATGTGATATAAGTATGACATTTCCGATACAAAATAAGTATGACATTTCCCATATTATGTGCAAAATTCACATCCTCAACCCCATTATTGACAACAAAACAATTACAAGATAAGATAAGCCAAAAGCTAGAACTAAATAATAAGCCACAACTTAAACAATGTAGACTAATCCAAGTGAAAACACAACCTGAAGATAATGTGTGAAGATACTTACCAATGTTGGTTGTTCCTAATGTCCTAATTTTCCCCTTGTTCCACAACCCCTTTCATGGGTTTGTCTCCTGGGTCTCTTACTATATACTCTCTGTATATCTTGCGCTGCTGCACGTACGACTCCCTCACCGGCTTCTGTAGAAGCTGGCTGCACATCACCAATGGGTGCAGTACAATCATTTTATAGCGATCCCGGGTTTACCCTTGTTGTACAGTGATCCGGCGTGTGCTAATTACATCCTGACTGTCCCCACAGCTCCTATTTGACACGATGAAGCTACCCATGCCATCCATAGAGTGGTTTGGGGGCTATAGTGAATTTTTGGCCCTGAAAGGCCTTTTTCAATCAAGTTTATGGCGTTTTTCATGCTAACTCCCAATGCGCATGTAGCCCTATTGATATGAGTATCAGTACCCGGTAAGTACCTAGTATGAGTACGACAATATTTTTTTGAGTATCCATGCTTCATAAGTACAAGTTAAGTTAGTATAGCGATCCCGGGTTTACCCTTGTTGTACAGTGATCCGGACATGTGTCCGTGGATGTTGGTAGTTGTTTATTATCTTGTTGCATCTTTTTTTTACTTCGTATTTGAGTTATAGGATGTGTTGGGCAGGTTTGTTTCAGGTTGGTTGTGTTTGGGAGCCTAGTGTTGCTGCCCAGATTTTTGAACCTTCGCTCGAGCGAGGCCTTGGTCGCTCGAGCGAGAGTTGAGTTCGTGTCTGGTGGGTCGAGCCAGAGTGGCTTCGCTCGAGCGAGTGATGGCGTCTGGTTCTGGACCTGAGAGTTGTATTTCCTGGCTCGAGCGAGCTTTTCTTGGCTTGAGCGGTCTGGTTTATTCTTCGCTCGAGTGAAAGGTCTGTCGCTTGAGCGTGCTTCTGGTTGCAGACCTGAGGGTTTGTGTTGCTGGCTCGAGCGATCATTCTTTCGCTCGAGCGCACTTTTGAGTTATTGGCTCGAGCGAGGACTTCTTGGCTCGAGCGAGAGTTTTCTGTGTCTGGTCGCTCGAGCGACAAGGGCTTCGCTCGAGCGAGCGTGTTTTATATCAGCGGATAGTAGCATTTTTGAACATCACTTTTTCACTTCCTTTTTCTTTCAAACCCTAGATCCGAGACTCTCTATCTCTACACTTATATTCTCTCTAAGAATTGATCTCCCTAGAGTGTGAATCTAACCTAGGGCCTTTGTTAAAAAGATAGAGGGCGTTGAGGGCTTTGATTTAATCTGAAAAAGTTTAGATTTGGAGCACGTTGATCTTCGAGTCTTCATCTCCTTTTTGGCTCAAACTTCGAGGTAGGGATATCCTACTCCTCTCTATGGATTTTGTCTTTAAATTTTAGTATTTTGAGATGTTGGTGTTGGTTTGGTAATTTCGTGAAAGTTTGGGGCTTTTGTGTAATTTTACAAAAGTTGGGGTTTGTTCATGATAAACCTAGATGCATGTTTGGCATAGAGAAATGGAATAAATGTTAAATCATTGATGAAAATGGGACCTAAGGGTTGAAATGTTAATTATGGGACTTGACCTAATTACATTGTTTAATGAATTGGGATAATTAATTGTAAGGAATGAGGAAATGAAATGTTGATTGAATATCCATTGTGCATTTATTTTCTGTTTAGAAATAATTGCTTTGGGCTATCGGTGGAGGATATTGGGGCAATTAGTTTCGAGCTATCCAGCATAACTCAAAAAAAGAAAAAACAAAACAAGAAGCCGGGGTAAAAAGGTCATTTGACCTCTGCTAAGGGCACATATCGCGTGATTCAATGTGTTTGTATACGTTATGTGTAGAGGAGGAGATGGGGGATGTACTCTGCGGTTTAGGGGAAGATAGGGGATGTACCTCTAAACCGGATAGTGTTGGGAGAAGATAGGGGATGAACTCCGTAGATACAGCTCATATGCTTGTCTAGTAAAGTGAAGATAGAGCTCATATGCTTATCTGTGGATGTTGTTGTTATACATATCTGTTGTAGAATATGGATATAACTTATTTGCTTATCTGAGAATGTGGATATTGTTGTTATACATATCTGTTGAATGTGGGTAGTGCTTATATGCCTATCTGTTGAAAAAGGGAAAATGAAAAGTAATTTGGACTTATAAGTCGTATGACATAAATATGTGAATGTATTAGTGTTGGCCATCTATCAATTGCTAATGTTTTAGTCATTGTTCATGGTTGGTTTAGTGTATTTCTACTGGGCTGTGGCTCACCCTATATGGGAATATCATTTTCAGGTGCAGGAAGCATGCCACCTCCAAGGACATAGCTGGGAGGCTAGAGGCGGACATATTCATCTTTGAGTGCGCTTAGATCCCATAAGATGCTTAATCTTCGTGCAAATAAAATTTGGGGATTATTTCCAGCTCATGGTAACTTCAACTATGTCTGTGAAAATTCATGATTGTTTCTTATTTGTACAGGGAGTTGAGAATTGTTAATCATTATAGCGATCCCGGGTTTACCCTTGTTGTACAGTGATCCGGACATGTGTCCGTGGATGTTGGTAGTTGTTTATTATCTTGTTTACATCCTTTCCT
>NW_021026189.1:1118209-1142083 GCF_004153795.1 Camellia sinensis
ACTTATAGTACCAAGCTCGTCTAGAAAACAAATATTCCTGAAATTTTCAAAACATTAGCCCGTTCATTGTTAATATTCATTAACCCATTGCATTTCAAGAAAGAAAGTGATGAGCTAATAAACAATTGTAAGGGAGAGAGTTCCTAACCTAGGCGTTTGCTTGAGAAGGAAAATTAAAGAGAACTTGAATTGCTAAAAGTCACCTAAAGGCAGAAGGATAAAAAGATAGGCATAATGAGGACATTCTTCAAATGTCAATGTTGGCTACAGATTGTCATAAATATGTAATTTATGTGATTGTATCAGTGTTGACCAACTATCAATTGCTAATGTTTTAGTCATTGTTCATGGTTGGTTTAGTGTATTTCTACTGGGCTGTGGCTCACCCTATATGGGAATATCATTTTCAGGTGCAGGAAGCATGCCACCTCCAAGGACATAGCTTGGGAGGCTAGAGACGGACATGTTTTGTCGTTTTGCTTTTGATGTATTACATGTAACTTGAAGCCAAGGGCTTTATGTGTAAACGAGTTAGAACTCTTTGTTGTAACCAAGTGTTAACTTGGAAAGCTGTAAGCCTGTAAGGCATTTTGCTTTTGTTGTTAACATGTAATACTTTTGTATGAAACTCTGATGTATAATGGAAGAGTGTGGAGCTTTTACATATTAATGCATGTCTCATTTTTGGGTTTAATGTTTTTATTTTGAAGGCGTTACACATTTGATACCACCTCCGGCAAACCTTCACATACAGCACTAAGCTGTGAAACGCCATCATCGGCTGCATTATTGTCATGGTCTATTGCTCGGCGTCGCCCTCGCCCTTGGCCTCTACTTACACCACGACGTCCGCCACAACCACTACCCCTACCTGTCCCTCTGGTAGGTGCATGGACCTGGTCCACCCCCTCCCCATCAATGTGGAAGTCATGGGTAATGAGTGGATCAACATGGTAGGTGAAGGTTATATGTGGTGTAGGAGATGATGGTGGGGTAGGAGATAATGGTACTGTGAAAGGGTCGGGTGCGGTCAATGTCAACGTAGAGGGAATCACAGTAGACAGACATGTAGTAGATAGTGGTGCTAAAGGAGTCACCGGGGTACCAACCACTGTCCTATATGGGGGTAGTGACCAGGAGGGGTCCAATATATGGCCATGGTGTGTGTAAGTATGTTTGGACATTAGAGGATCTACCTCAGGGGCAAACTGGGATGTGTAATTGGTACATTCAGGTGGGGAAGTCTGCGGCGTACGCATTGCTGTAGATGGACCATGAGAGGACAAACCCATGGAGGGCCCCTCACCAAAATGTTCCATATCGAAATTGTCCGATTGATGTGCTTGACATGGGGTAGGATGCGGTGGAGGCGTTGATATCGACGGCATTGATGTTGATGGCTCAATGGATGGCATATTCAGGTGCAGCATTGATGTTGCTGTAATATCTACTCCCACATAAGGATCCTCGCCAAAGTGGCCGAAATCTATTTGGTCACGTCGGTGTGCCTGTTGCAAATCATCGTACAATAACTCCCGTATTTCAGCAAGGTCAGCCAATGCCTCTCTACCATCGCGTGTAATATGGGCAGCGTCTGCCACGTGATATGCCCTCGCAACTCTACGAACTTGTAATGTCATGGTAGCTGTGTTACGTAACCATCGATGCCAAATAACAAACATACACAAACTTAAGCAAATGTTGTTTTCGAGAATATAAGGAACTTACCAATCCCTCTAAACTACCCCCGATGCCTTGGCATCCGAAGGCAGCAATGTCACTCGGATTACTCAGTACTAGACGTGTATGACGGCGAAACCATAACATGTATGGGTCGGAAGATGTAAGCACTTCATTGCTCCTCTCAGCATGGACAATGGTGTTACGTCGGTTGTTCTACTCATCCATAAACGTCTGGTATTCCTTTGCCCAATCAAAGTAACTCACTTATTTCAAAATAATAAAGTAAGCACATTTGAGCGCAAACACCACATATATTACACAGGAGTGCCTTTAGGCATAGGTCTTTTGATATTACGAAATATTTAAGTGGCATATCGACATGAACATGGAAATGAAAGTTATTTGCTCCATATATAATAGCATCCTATATGACTTATATTTCTTGTATTATTTCGAAGGATTATCTATTTGTACATTTAAACAAAAATCATATGTGGGATCATTTCTCCAATTATCATGAATTAACATTTGAATTCTTTTGTTGTGATTTGTGATGATTTCTTCATCCCTTCTTACGAGCTTATGTTTTATTTTACTCTTTGTTTTATGTTGTTATGCTTTCCCTTAGGTATTGCTATTTTTTTTTTAATAATTTTTTCAATTAAAACTCTTTTTTTGGGGCTTTCATGGGTGGGTGTTTTCAGATGCTTCAAAAGAACCTTTCCATATCTTTAATTGACATTTTGTTTAGGTTTATCAAACCTGTTTTCGTCATGTGTTTCGTGTGTAGTTGCTTTCATACTTTGATTTTTTTAATTTCACATTCTATGAAATAGCATGCACATACTGTAACAACTCTTCCCACAACATCATTGTGTGCGCCATAATTTCTCATTTCATCTTCATGTATTGAACCATCCATGTATGACATTATAACCAATAGGCCTTTCATACAGAAAAACTCTACTAAACTAATTCATCATACTATAAGAACCTAATTTTACAAGCCCTAATTTTTCATGCTATAACAACCTAAGAACTTCCAACAGGAAAATCCTAAATTGTTCACAAGTTCAACTCTAAACTACCATGCCCACAATTGTTCAGTCTGAAACAATAATATAAAATATTCAAATTCTAACTTTCCATGAAGAATAAAAGGTATCTTGCCTTCTGAAAACATAAACACATTAAGCTTTTGGGTCAATCGCTAATCTAATAGATTCATGTAGCTACACATAATCAATTCACGCATGGAGTTAAAACACCTCAGTTTAGAAGAAGCTCTGAGGATTGTTGAATAAACATTTGTTTTCTTAACTCCGTTTGATTGGGCTAATTACATTGATAAAGAGGTTATCTTTGCAACTTGGTAAAGTAAATGCCAGTCAAACAGATGTCAGGTCAAGTGCAAATCAATGACACATAGACCCTTTGAACTTCTTTTGACTAAAAATCACTATAAGAATTAAGACCAACGAAAAAATATTTTTTGAGGCTTTATTGTGATAACAAATCAGCTAGCAATTATGCTCGTAGTGTAGAAAACATGAAGGAGCAATGCACCGATTGTTTATTTTTCCATCCCTACTGTTACAAGAATTTCGCAATTTCTTTTAATATATTTTTCTTAAAATGGAAAACCCCTTTATCCAACTAAGCATTCATAACACTCAACATGTTCAAGTTTTTGTTTTTTGTTCAAATTCAGAATTTATTAACATCAATAAAACTTTTTGTTTTTGTTTCCAAATATTTTCATACACTTTCAAATCCTTTTGTTATTTCTCATGTTTTTGAAACGTTTGAAAAAGTTTCCAATTCTATTTTCATTTCCAACCTAACTGAAAGAACGTACTGAAACGAAATTTTGATCCTATTAGAGAAGGCAGGAAAATTATCACATTTTAATAACAACAGTTGATTTCTTTAACATCAATTTATAACTCAAGTTTGACATCACATATGCACACCCCTACAGTACCACCGAACAAAGTACTGACCAAAATTAACAAAAAACAAAAAATAATGGACAAAAAAAAAAAAAAAATGATCATAACAATTATGTTGACGGTTATAGATAAAGGGCTTACCATTATAAGAAACATCAATACACTGAAAAACTAATGCGCAAAATGATGACAAAAAAAATAGCTAGTTACTGAAGCAAATGTAAAGCATAGAGTATGAAAGACCAAGATACCTTATATCCAACGTAGTATCTGCAGCCCCAAGAATACAAATAAATCAGCTTCGACAATGTTGCAAAAACTCAAATAAGGATGTAGCCCATCTCATAGCACAAAAACGTACTTCACTTTGTTCCTTGCAAAATGAAAAATGGTTTACATTGGGGATCAAGAAGCTTATGGTGGAACCAAATTTGTGTGTTGCAGAATAATGACAAAACCATCATCCTAAATTCAAAGAGAGACAGAGAGAGGAGTCAAACAACAGATACAGAAGGTGACCAGACTGTAAATGAATTATACCAGTTGAGAATTTATCAGCATAAGTGCCTCCAAATCCTTGAAAACAGTTGTGGGTGCATCCTGATACTCAGGCAAGAAACCAATTAAAAAAGAATTCACTACGAAACAGAGAAAGAACCAAAACAAAAAGACCACTTCACATATACAGTGCAGAACAAAGCTAGAATGTCGAAGTAAATTGTACACATTTACATGTAAAAGACGACAAATACATCTATATCTTTTATCTGAAATTTTATTCCCTTCCATGTAATTGAGCTTACATGAAAATGTTTAATCAATACAATCAGAAAAGAAAATTGTAAACAGCATCATAAACAAAAAAGGAGTGAACTGAGATACAGAAAATTGTAAACCATATCTTATGAATAACAAAATTTGTACCTTTTCAATAACCTAGTTTCATCAATCCCTAATTTCGAAATTTAAAATCCTAAATCTAAAATGAAAACCCTCATTTATGCGATGCAAACCTGAATGTGGGTGTTTGCTGAAGGTCTTCCTCGTTTTGCCGGTGGTGTACTGTTGGCCGTTGTTCGTTTGCTTCCTCTTCGTCGTCGATTTTCCCTTCGGAGTTCAACTGAGTGAGAATCGCAACTGTGTTGTCGTAAGTTCAAAGGGAAAATGAAATAGATTTTTGTTAATAATAAAACGAGCTTTCTGAAAACCATTTTCTAATAAGGCTTTTCAAAAACCGTTTTATGATAAAATTATTATTTTAGGCAAACAATATTTATAAATTGGGAATTTTTTTTAATAAAAATAAAAACGGTTTTATAAAAATTATTTTATATAAACACAAAATTAATTACACGTTAATTAAAAACGGTTTTTCTAAAGCCGTTTTTATGAAGGAAAATTTTATTATTTTTTTATTCATCAAAAACGGCATTGGCAAAACCATTTTGAAGAAAACAGCTTTACCAAAACCGTTTCATCCTATATTGGGAATAAAGTAGAAAATACACCCTAGAGTGGGACTAAAATATCGAGAATGTCACAGTCAGGGAAATTGGCCCCTGTTAATCGGTTTCCCACTTGTACTGCGACAATGAACCCTCGATGTGTCAACGGAGCTGCTCTCTCAGCGCATTAAGGCCGTGTTTGCCAATATGATAAATTCATTGACATAAATGTGGAGATTATACAAGCAGCATGTAACATATTTTAATTTGAGATCTTGTGTCAGATTATTTAGTACAATTTTTACTTAAAATTTATTAGGTAGAAATGATTTAATAAATTTTTAAAAAAAATATTTTCTAAAAGTTCTGTGATGTATGCTTTTAATTTTTACTTTTTGATTATCAACTTTTAATTTAAAATAATCTCCACCAAACCTCTCAAACCAAAGCCATGTTTGCCAATAGTGGATTAATGTTGTTAGGGTCTGTTTGGTTTTGGTTGATTTTGTGAAAGATTAATGTCAGAGACTAATACTTTCAAAACCACAGAGCCACCTACAATGATATGATAAGGGAGTGGAACCCAATATGATTAGATGTGTAACAAATCACAAATTGACCACATCATTGTTGATACAATTGTGGAAGTATTTTGTGAGTTTTAAATGTTTTCCTTTGTGAAAATTGAGTTTTTTATTTTTAGTGAGTTTTTTTTAATATTTTATATATATTTTTATTTTTTAGATATACCTAATTTAAATGCACATAAAAATTAAAATATTTATGAAAAAATATTTTAAATTTTCAATAAATACACAAATATATATATATATATATATTGTGATTTTTTTTTAAAAAAAAATCATAACTATTATACTTTTTAAATATATTTAGGTTAAGTATATCTAAAAAATAAAAAATTTGCTTAAAATATTTTTAAAAAATATTAAAAATAAAAAAATTTAAATTTTTAGAAAGTGAGTTAAACTAAACAAAATATGATTAATTGAATAAGATTGAATTAGATTTTTGTTTAGGATTGCTTAGATCATGCTAATCCGAAAATCAAACTCATATATATTACTAGGGTCCTCAAGTACTAGTGTCCATTAGCCTTGTTTGGAAACTAAATATTTTAATTAAAAAGTCAAAAATATCATTATAAATTATCGCATCATTTTCTCTATTTTTTTGCACGTCTTTTCGTAAAAAGTCAAAAAATTACTAAAATAATTTGTACTCAAACGAAGCTAAGTAAATTAAGAATATAAATAAGAGGAAATTATATTTAAAAAAAATTCAAGTATTCATTTATCTTTGTTAATTAAGATAAACGAAAAAATAATATTTTAGCCATTAAAATAAAGGTGTATGCAAAATGTCTAAAATATTTTTTTTATTGAATTTAATAATTAAAATATCATTTTTTTTCAAATTTACTTAACAAAAATAAACAAATGTATTAATTAAAAAAAATTAAAATATTAAAATTTAAATTGACAAAATCAATAATTTAGAATTTATTTTATTACAAGAGTTAAACTTTGGTTTTTTTTTTTTGTGTGTGTGTGTAATTTCCCCTTTAAATAAAGTAATAGAATAATTTTTTGGTAGCATAAATAGTTATTTATAAAATAAACATTTTAAGTATATAATCTATAAAAGAAGCTAAACTGCTAATCACGAGCTGTGTTCGGTGCTTCTCTAGGAAGCCATTGTCTTGCCATGTTCTTTTAAGTATATAATCTATAATTTGTGTTCAATTGCTCCAAGGGTGTGGGGTGGCTGTTGTGCGGAGCATAGCAGCCACTGTGTACTAACTGCGGCATATCAATTTAATGTTTGAAGATGATTTCTTATCAAGCACACTGATTTCCTTGGAACATTAATTTAAATTTCTCTTCTGGTGGGTTGTATTCCTTTTATATAATAAATCAGAAATTCTATGAAGCCTTTGAATCTTTTGCTTACTCTATTTATTATTTGTTGATCTAGGCCTTAATGCTTTAGGCAACTTGCCCTGTTTATTATCCGTTCAAATAAGTTAGTCGTTTTTCATTGTACCAAACACCAAATGAAGTACTAATGATTATAAATAATATTTTATGAAAGTAAGTATTCATTATTTTTATTCTAAGTTATTATTTTTCCTTTCATTTAATTTAGAGAAGTTATTTTTAATATCTATCTTCTATACTATATATATATATAAATTGTGAAGGAATATCCTTCTAACATATTTAAAATACAAACTTATATTGGGAGTAAGGATGGTCACGGGTCGAGTTTGAGATAGGTTTATATTAAAATAAAAATGTAATTATTTTTTTTACTGTTGGATGAAGAAAAAAAAATAATTGAAAGGCCTCCACACTATCTATGGTATTATTTAATCTCTCCATTTTTTTTCTATTTAATTCTCGATACCAGTATTAAAATTATTCAAAATTTGGTACCATGCAAAACAAATGCCAAATTGGACTATCTAGTGAGACGTACATGTTCCCTACCTCTAATCCCTTTCTCCTTATCCTGCAATCAAACACCAGATTAATAATACAGTGAACCCCACATTTCCTCCACTTTCAAATGTGCCCTCAAAGGTTTGTTTGATTTCTTATTTTATGCTTAGACTCTTTTCAGTCAATTACCTTATTTCGGCATCCTGAACCTTATTGCTTGTGTCCTATTTAAGCCTACTAGTTATCTTTTATGCTTGTGCTGTGGTGTTTTGCGTAGTTCTGTGTTTCTAGTATCATCTCTTCTCTTGTTTATTTTCTAGTGTCATCTCTTCTCTGTTGCATTAATGTCGAAAAAATGTTTTCTCCTTAGTTCTATATCAGGTAAAAGAAGATCATCGAAGGATGATAGGGGTAATGATGCATCCCATAGTGGTGGTAGCTGGCCAGGGTCAGGAACTTGGAACAAGCCTAACTTCAAAGCATCAAGAGGAAGAAGCAAGTGATTGTGGGACGCAACTTTCTACTCATTGATTCTAGGATCCGAGAGGATCTAAGAGTTGGTAGAAAATTGAGTTTTTTCATTGACCAAGCATGTCATTGGTTAAGGTTCAAGAGAGAGTTTAATCTAGCTGATACGCAGATTGACCAATTGGATATTCAGTGCAATACGTGCTCGGGTAATCCTAGTGAGGACATTCTCAAATCTAACTTAGAGACAAGTCCTACTTTTGCGCCCCACAACCCAGCCAACATTATAGCTGAGAACATCTCCGAACAAGCTCTCAAACTTTCAAATGATGTCTCCAAAACATTTCAACATTCCCAAAGTAATTTTGTTCAAGTTGGAGTGTCATCAAATATGGTCGGGAAACAAGTGGTGTCCTATCGTGGGGTGGCTCTAAGAAATTCAAGCATTACCATCTAGCTTGAAGGGAAGATCACGCAAGCCTTTTTCAATAGATCACACAAAGCAGAAACTTGAGCATCACATAAAAGATGGCTATATTGACCCAAGCCTTTTTCGAGTCCCACTGAGACGGACTCTTTTTCATTAGTAACCTGTGCATTTTTTGATATGACATCGTCCAGGTATGGTCTTCTGTTTTTACTAGTTCTTGTGCAGGTGTTTTGTAGCCCTTTGCTTGTGAATGACTTGCCGCTTGACCTTCGTTCCCTTGAGCGGTTGTGTGGTTTTCTAGGCTTTGTTTATTTTGCCTTATTTTCTGTCGGAGTATGTTCTTTGTTCTAAGACTCTATTGTACTTTGTCTTGTTATTATGAATGAAGTTCTTATATTTGCCACAAAAAAAAAAAATGCCCTCAAAGTATTGGAGGCATAGGATGATCATTGACTCCTCAAGGCAAGCGCATCAACGTCCGCCACTTCACAGTAGGCCAGGCCCCCAAAAATGGAAAATAGAAATGCTAGAAATCAAGAAATCAATATATATATTTAAAAAAAAAATGTATAGTCCAAAATCAACAGTTGTATTCTATGCTTGAAATGAATCTAGATCACATATTCTTTTTCTTGGTATGGTCAGTTTCTTGGCCTCTCTAGAACTGAAAATGGAAATTCAGTTAAGCCAAATGCAACCTAACAGAAGTAGGCATTCTTTACAAAAATGCTTTCGATGAATATTTTCGATAAGTAGATTGCAGCAGAAACCAGAAAACTTCCTCTCTCTTCAACCACATGTTAAAAACATACATGTATTTCCTAACATGTTGTAAAACACCTTCTCTTCAGTGATTTTTTTTTTTTTTTTGATCGGCAAAGATAGAGATTTATTGATGAGAAATAAGAAACTATACAACAATAAAAGAGATGAATGCACAAGCATCATAGCTAAGTAATATGATCCCAACTAGGTTGGCACCATAGAACAAGCACAATCATTTGCAGCATCACATCAGGTTGATGAGTAACCAACCAAAACCAACAAAAGACAAGCAAAAAACTCCCCTGCCATCAGAAGCAGTAGAAACAACCATACACAAAAAGCCAACTCTTGCAGCCACTAACAGCACTAACATCTGCAGTTGTATGTGTACACCATGAGGTAATACATCACTAGTACATCATCCCACAGCACCCCACTTCTCAGCACACAACAGAGCAGCATTCCATTTCTGATGCATCATTCCTGCAATTATCACCAAACACAGCAGGGACCACCCCATTACACCGTTTACCCTTACCATGAAGCCTACCCAACAGCAAACAATCCTAGAACAGAGTTCCACCTGATTACTAGCAGATGAACAACTGAACAGAAGCACACTCAAGACCAAATAACATCACCAAGCCAGCTGAGCACTCTAACAAATGAGCATCCTCAATACCACTGTCCACTGCCAGATGAGCAGCATAACAGATGAACAAATGAGCAGAAGCACACTGAGGACTGCCCAAGCACTCTAACATATGAACATCCTCCAAACCACTGTCCTCTGCACTCAAGCAGATTAGCAACCAACAGACAGCAACATACAGCAGACAGCAACATAATGAACCTGGTGAATGCATCAAGACAGCAACATACTGCAGACAGCAACATACATCCTCAATACCACTGTCCAGTGAATGCATCCAGACATTCTCTTCAGTGATGGCCAAAAAAAAAAAAAGAACACCTTTCCAAATAATATATGACCCATAAATTTGAATTTTTCACTAATTAACCTTTAAAAAAAAGGGAAATTCCTTGTTAGTATTTTTTCAAAACTTAATTACAAAATCATGGAATAGTTTATGATTTTACATATTAATGTTTATAAAGAATGTCACTATTTTTTTTTTTTTAATAGGGAAAAGCTCAAAGACCAAACTATATAGCTTCCAAAGAAATAATAGGACGTAATTTAGGCAGGGTCTCCTCAATTCATACAGACAAACTAGAGGATCGAGAAGCCCGTAAAGCCAATACATAAGCAGCGATGTTGCCTAAACGTGCTACATGAGAAATACAAAAGGCACTAAAACTGTGACATTTTGCAACTGACCCTTCCAAAATATGACCAAAAGAGGCCAATGTAGAAGCACCATCACAGATGGAATTAACGACCGACAAGGAATCTCTTTCCAAATGCACTTGTCACGGCCCTAATTCCCCAACAAAATCAAAGCACGCATTGCCGCAAATGCTTCTGCGCAATCGACATCAACCCAAAATGGCAACTTCTCCGATAAAGCAGCAACCACCAGACCTAAATGATCACGTTCAATGATCCCAATATCGATAGCCTTCTGATCCCCAAAAATAGACCCATCAAAATTTAATTTGTAGAAATCAACCGCAGGCACCGTCCATTTCACCAGGGATGCTAGAGGACAAACACGTACATCATGATCAGGAACTTGTGAAAAATCTTACACAATATCTCAAACCATTCGTACTATCTTGACAGCGCCCATATGTTTGTTGCGAAATATAACTCATTGCAAGCAAACCAAAGGCCCCAGTGCAATGCAAAGAATAAATCAAGTCTCAAATCATCAACACTACTGGCCACCGCATCAACCCATTGATAAAAATCAACGTGGGTACTCAACCAAGATCAACAAACTTCCAAGCCAGACCTATTACACCACCAAACAGTCACGAACACAATGTATCTACGTCTCCCTAGCATCATCACAATGTGCACAATTTTCTGAAATATGGATCCGTCGACTAGCAAGCAGTACCCCCGTGGGCAGGATGTTTAAACAGGCCTTCCAAGTGAAATTTTTCATTTTGGGAGAAATGTGAAGGTGCCTTAGTCGTTTCCAAAAACACTTTGTATCCAAATTACCTCCCAATGAAATAGATGCACAACCCAAGTCCAACAATTTCATATGCAGATGGTATGCAGATCGAACGGTAAAGGCACCACTCTTAATGCAATGCCATACCAAAGTGTCCAAAGGAAATGACGGGCTTAGAGGGACCTTACAAATCTCATCAATATCAACAGCAAGAAGCTTCTCATTCAACAAATTCATATCCCAACATTTATGGTCCCAATCAACAAGCGAACTGACCATCAAGTTTTGGTCCATGTGCTGAGGTGTGATTACCTGAAAAGAGCGAGTCCTAGCACTAAATACAAACTTGCTGCCCATCACCAATCCGTCATTGCAGACCCGCTTATAAAAGGCCTCTAGTATTAAGAATGTTCCACCATGTGAATAATGGATTAGCTTCCATCGACATGGTTAGAAAGCTAGATTGTGGAAAATGCTTAGCTTTAAGGATCCTAGCCAGAAGTGAATCAGGGTGTTAAATCAATCTCCATCCTTGTTTCGTGAGCAACGCTTTGTTGAAACCCGATAATTGCTAAAGCCCATCCCACCATTCTATTTTGGAGTACACAATGCCTTCTAATTTTTCCAATGCATTTTTTGTTCTTCCTTATGTAGACCCCACCAAGTCCATATCCTTACATAGCGATTCCGGAAGCTAAAAATAAGACATCACATAAGTCGGAATTGACTTGAGCAACCTCCTTAATTACCACCACCCAACCCCAGGGCCCGGCCCTGGGCATCGGCCCACCAGGCCATAGCTAAGGCCTCTCAAAATACACTCAAAAAAGGGGCTCCTTTCAATTATAATTTAGTGTAATATATTAGGTATGTTTTAAGTTCAAATAAAAATTAAAGAAGGCCCATATTAACTTAAAATAAATTAATCCATTGAAAAATTAAAAGGTCCATACAAAATTAAAAGGGCTCACTCTCTCTCCCTATCTAATTCCTAACCTTAACTCTTTTGACACAAATCTTTTGTCCTTTACCTTCAAAAAAAATTTTGGTTGAATAAAAAAAAATGTGAAGGGCCCAAATGATTTAATGATATTTATTAGTTCATTATTGGCTTTGGGCCCCGAAATCGCAGGACCGGGCCTGCCCGACCGGCCCCTGGAATCAATTTTTCCTTCCAACCATTTAGTCAATTCCAATGCCAATCTTTGATGTATTTAAACAATACATCAAATGCCAACGCCTCTCTTTTCAATCTACCAACCAAATATGGCAAACCTAAATATTTTCCAGATGCCACCATCCTATTGACCTCCAATACAGCACAAAGCTCAAACTGGGATTCATCAGTAACATTGCCACTGAAGCAAATTGCCGACTTACAGAGATTGATTTGTTGACCTGAAGCACACTTATACAAGTGAAGGATTTCCTTAATCACCACCAATTCCTGAACAGTCGTATTATCGAATAATATACTATCATCCGCAAAGAAAATGTGGAACACACTTGGACAACCCATAAATCGGCGCTCATACTCTGCATGGCGAATCAAAGAGGACAAACCTTCAGCACAAATGACAAACGAATAAGGCGATAAGGGACACCCTTGGCGAATACCTCGGATTGGGGGAAATGTCTTCGTCGGTTTGCCATTGATTAAAACAACAGTATGAAACCGACCGAACATAGTGCATAATGGCATTAGTGAAGTTGGAACCAAAACCCATCCTTTCCATCATACATTGGAGGAAATCCCACCCAATAATATCATACGCCTTACTTATATCCAACTTGAGTGCAAATTGACCACCCCGGTCATGCCGCTTGTTAATATATAATATATAGTACATTGTAGCTGTAATTGTAGCTGTAAAGACTGTAAAGGCAGACACCCACTACCACACCTTTAGCTTTAGCTTTATATTGTTTAATGTACCCTTTATGCTTTCGGTGCTCCATTGTTTCCCTCTTCTCTCTATAAAGACAGCTCATTCTGTTTGTAAACTTACACACATAATTAATAGATCAATACAGAGCTATTCAGTTGCTCTCTCTCTCTCTCTCTCTCAAATTATTGTCACATGGTATCAGAGCGCAGTAATACATTTCTGGCATTCTTCAATTTTGGTGCTTAGTCCCGTACACAATGGAACTGCACCAAACAGCTCGGAATCTCCTTACGATTCCAACGGCACCAAGCCCGTCACCAGAAACGCTCTCACGCGCTCCCACGCGCCGCCCTTTTGCTCGGCCCGTCTATGCTTCCATTGCCACGCTCACACGCGCTTTCACACGCCTTCCACTCTGCTCTTTCGTGCGCCGCGCCTGCTACCGTGCACCCGCGTGCGCCATTCGTCTACCGTGAGCCGCGCGTGCGCCGTTCCGCTATCATGCACCCGCGTGCGCCATTCTGCTACTGTACGCCGCACGCCCTCTCTGCTAACGTGCGCCGCTGACATCATTTTCCATCCTGCTGACATCATCTCTGCACAGCCCACCTTTCCTAACTATCTCCGACCTTCCGGACTCACTGATACACTCTGTTTTACCTAATTTTGCTCCTACAGGTCTATTCCTCTCAATTTAGCCATACTCAACTATTATTATGGATCATCATGATGCCTCCCATCCCATTTTCGTTATTTTGAATGGTTCCAACTATGTTCTATAGGCCCAAGCCATGTCTTCGTTCCTCAAAGGAAAAAAGCTCTGGCGAATTATCACCGGGGATATGACCCAACCGGTGAAAGACACTGCTGAAACCACTGTTTCTACTGCTACTCCTACATATGAAGACCGACTTGAGAAATAGGACAGTAAGAATTACCAAATCATTACTTGGTTTCGAAATACTTCTGTTACCTCTATCAGTCTTCAGTTTAGTCGCTTTCAGCTTGACTCTGTCACTGCTCCTACAAAAGACATCTGGGATTTTTTGAAAGAACGATACCAGACTACTGGTCTTGCTCATCAATATCAACTTCAGAGCCAACTTCATCGGATGTGCCAAGAATCTAGTCAGTCCATCAATGACTTCCTTTCTCAAATGTACTCCGTTTGGGACCAGCTTGCTCTTTCCGAACAGACTTGGCCTCACCGAGAAGATGCTGCCTTATTTACTGCTTATCGTAATCAGCAAAGGTTGGTGCACTTTCTCATGGCTCTCACTTCATCTTTTGAGCCCGTACGTGCCTCTTTTCTTCATCGCCATCCCTTGCCTACTCTGGAACAAGCTATTTCTGAGCTGCTATCAGAGGAGACTCGTCGTGGTACTCTCCAAACTCATCATGTGGACTCTGTTCTTGCCACTCCTCCGTACCGGCCATCATTCACCCAGCGGACCACTGCCTGCCTCTACTGTCAGAATCGGGGCATTCCTTCAACACATCTCCTGGTCAATTGCCCCGTCAGAACCTGCCGATACTGCAACAAACTTAGTCTTGGTCATCTGCAACAGGATTGTTTTCGCAATCCATCCCGCTCATCCTCCAACAGCTACTCTTCTCGCAGTGGTTCTTCCCGGGGGAGCTTTCATCGTTCCGAGAATCAGTCTCATTCCGGAAATCAGTCTCATCACACTGTTGTTGCTGCCGCTGAGGGTTTTTCTGAGTCTCCTGCTCCATCTACTTCTCTCTTTTCTCCAACGGATGTAGAGGCCATATTCAAACACCTTCTCTCCCCTTCTGGTACACCTCCTCCTACTGCTTTGTCTGTGATTCCAGGTAACTCTTCTTGGTATTTTGACTCTGCCTGTTGTAATCATATGACCTCCAGTTCAACTATATTTTCTTCCATCTCTTCATCTCCTCATATTCCCTCCATTCAAACTGCCGATGATTCTCTCATGACTGTCCGTCATATTGGTACTGTTTCCACATCTTTTTTATCTTTACCTCAAGTTTATCATATCCCTGCTCTCACTTTAAACCTTATTTTTATTGGTCAATTATGTGAACTTGGTCTAACTGTCACATTTTCTGCTACTCATTGTTTGGTGCAGGACCCTCAGACGGGGCAGACTATTGGGATCGGCCGTAAGCACGGACGTCTCTATGAGCTCATTCACCTTCATGTTCCTGACTCTCCTCAGATCGCTGTTCCTGCATCTGCTTCCTCATTATCTCCTTTTCATCTTTGGCATTGTCGCTTAGGGCATATTTCTGTTAATCGCTTAAAGTTTTTGGTTTCTAGTGGACAATTGGGTCATGTAATTCCAAATACTTTCGATTGTATACCCTGCCAACTTGCCAAACAACCTACTTTATCATTCAATAAAAGTACTTCTGTTTCCTGTGCACCTTTTGATCTTATACATTCGGATATTTGGGGCCCCTCCCCTACTACTACTATGGGGGGATCTCGTTATTTTATTGTTTTTATTAATGATTTTTCACGATTTACTTGGACTTTTTTCATGAAAACTCGGTCTGAACTCAAAACCCTTTATTATCGATTTGCCCAAATGATCCACACCCAATTTTCCAAATCCATCAAACTTTTTCGCTCTGATAATGCTATGGAATATCGGGATTCAGATTTCCTTTCTTTTCTTCATAGTCATGGTACACTGCCTCATCGTTCCTGTGCTGGCACGTCCCAGCAAAATGGCCGTGCTGAACGGAAACATAGGCATATTCTTGACACTACTCGTGCTCTCCTTCTCTCTTCTTCCTGCCCTGAAAACTTTTGGGGGGAAGCTGCCCTCACTGCTGTCTACACTATCAATTATGCTCCTACCCCTGTCATCCATAATCAAACTCCCTTTGAACGTCTGCATGGCACTCCCCCTCCCTATACTAATCTTCGGGTTTTTGGCTCTGCCTGCTTTGTTCTCCTTCAATCTCATGAACACACCAAGCTTGAACCTCGTTCTCGTCTTTGTTGCTTTCTTGGGTATGGAATTGAACATAAAGGTTTTCGCTGTTGGAACCCTCTCTCTAAACGTCTTCGTATCTCCCACCATGTCATTTTTGGAGAGCACCAAATGTTTTCCTCCCTATCCTTCTTTCACTTACCCGCACTTTCCACTAATGTACTGTTTACTAATCCTTCCATAGATCTCTTTTCTGATGATTTTGATACAGGTTCCTCCTTCATTGAGACGCCCTTGCTCACTCCGGCTCCCGACCAGACTGCTCTCCCTGAAGGTCTACCTCTCCCTGCGCCACCTCCTTCTCCACCGGTTCTTCCTCCTACTGATCCTCCTACGGGTTGACCACACCGGGTAACTCAACCTCCTATCCACCTTCGTGATTATATTGTTGGGTCTGTTGCCTTTTCTACTTATGAACCTACCTCCTATCGTGAGGCTTGTACTAATCCTCTTTGGCAGCAAGCTATGACTGATGAACTCCAAGCTTTGGACAAAACTCATACTTGGGATCTTGTTGATCTGCCTCCTGGCAAAACTGCGATTAGCTGCAAATGGGTTTACAAAATCAAGACTCATTCTAATGGCTCTATTGAACACTACAAAGCTCGTCTTGTTGCCAAGGGTTTCAACCAGGAATATGGGATTGATTATGAGGAAACCTTCTCCCCTGTTGCTCAGCTTACCTCTGTTCGCAGTTTACTAGCTGTTGCTGCTGCTCGCCACTGGGAGCTCTTTCAAATGGATGTCAAAAATGCTTTCCTCAATGGTAATCTTCTTGAGGAGGTCTACATGCAACCTCCACCTGGGTTCACTTTTCCACCTCATAAGGTTTGCAAACTACAGCGTGCCCTCTATGGCCTCAAGCAAGCACCCCGCGCTTGGTTTGCTAAGTTCAGTTCTACCATTCATGACTTCGGGTTTACCTCTAGCTCCTATGACTCTGCTCTTTTTATACGGACTACTCCTCATGGTACCACTCTTCTCCTTCTGTATGTGAATGATATGATTATCACTGGTAATGATGCAGTTGGTATTCTCCACCTCAAACGTTTTCTCCACCATCAGTTTGAGATGAAGGACCTTGGTACTCTTAACTACTTTTTAGGCCTTGAAGTCTCTCATGATTCTACTGGTTCTTATTTATCTCAGGCCAAATATGCATTCGATCTTCTGGCTCATGCTGGTCTTACTGATTGCAAAACTACATCTACTCTAGTTGATCCTCAGATTCGTCTCACTTCTCTCGATGGGGCTCTCCTCAATGATGCTACTCTTTATCGCCAGCTCGTCGGTAGTCTTGCCTATCTCACAGTGACTCGTCCTGACATTGCCTATGCTGTTCACATTGTTAGTCAGTACATGTCGGCTCCTCGCACTCCCCACTATACTGCTCTACTCCACATCCTTTGATACCTCAAAGGCACTCTGTTCCATGGCCTTCACTACTCTGCTTCCTCCTCTCTTGAACTGCATGCCTTTTCTGATACTGATTGGGCTGGGGATCCTACGGATCGACGCTTCACCACGGGATTCTATTTCTTCTTAGGGGATTCTCTTCTTACTTGGCGTAGCAAGAAACAATCCCTCACTGCTCGTTCTAGCACCGAAGCTGAATACCGAGCTCTTGCTGATACTACTCAGGAACTTCTCTGGTTTCGCTGGCTCCTCACTGATATGGGTGTTTCCTCTTCTGGCGCTACCTCTCTTTATTGTGACAATCAGAGTGCCATTCAGATTGCTCACAATGATGTTTTTCATGATCGCACCAAGCATATTGAGATTGATTGTCATTTCATTCGACAGCATGTTACACGTGGTACTGTTCATCTTCTCCCTATTGCTTCTGCCGATCAACCTGCTGATATTTTCACCAAGGCTCATCCTCCTGTGCGCTTCCGTGATCTTGTTTCCAAACTCAACTTGGTCGATGCCTACCCTCCTTGAGTTTGCGGGGGGCTATTTATATATAATATATAGTACATTGTAGCTGTAATTGTAGCTATAAAGACTATAAAGGCAGACACCCACTACCACACCTTTAGCATTAGCTTTATATTGTTTAATGTACCCTTTATGCTTTCGGTGCTCTATTGTTTCCCTCTTCTCTCTATAAATAGAGCTCATTCTGTTTGTAAACTTACACACATAATTAATAGATCAATACAGAGCTATTCAGTTGTTCTCTCTCTCTCTCTCTCTCTCTCTCTCTCCATAATGGCATTAGTGAAGTTGGAACCAAAACCCATCCTTTCCATCATACATTGGAGGAAATCCCACCCAATAATATCATACGCCTTACTTATATCCAACTTGAGCGCAAATTGACCACCCCGGTCATGCCGCTTATTCTTCATGTGATAGAAAAATTCAAAGGCAGTGAGCACATTATCACTGATAAGCCGACCTGCCACAAAAGCACTCTGGTTTATCAAAATGACAGAGGGAAAGACTAGCTTTAGGCGGTTTGCCAACACCTTACTAACCAACTTGTACACCATGTTACACAAACTAACGGGCCAAAATTCCACCATTGCTTTCGATTTTTTTGATTCGGGATCAAAACAATGTATGTACCATTAACCGCATCAACACTCTACAAGTGATTCAAAATGCCCAAAATAGCCTGTGTAACTTGATAGCCAACCACATGCCAAAAGCGTTGGTAAATAAAGCGTGCTTCTCATGCGGGCCAGGTGCTTTAGTGGAATGCATCTGATGTAAAGCCATGAAGACCTCGTCTACAGAAAAAATGGTTGGATAACATGACTTGTAACTCCCCAACAACCCGTGACCTGACCGAGTCAAGAATTGCTTCCATGCCCCATGGACAAGAAGAAGTAAACAACTCCACAAAATAGTCCACCGCAATATTGGCCTTGTCATCTTCCGAATTGAACCAACTGCCATTGGCATGCGTCAGACCTTCAATTCTTTTCTTTTGATGTCATTGGGTAGCATTCACATAAAAGAAGGGAGTGTTCTAATCTCCATCTCTAATCCAGTTTGCCTGTGCTCGGTGAAACTAGAAAATTTCATCCTTCTTAAGAAGCTCATCAACCTCACGACGAAGCCCATGTAATCGTTCAAAATCTGGCGTAGTGAGTAAAATGACGTCTCCTCCAATGCTCGAAGTTCTGTCATTTTTGTTCAAATTGCTTGTTGAACATTGCCCAAAAAAATGACAGAATAAATAATGTCACTAATTTGAAAATATTTTTTTACTCATACACTGATATGTAATTTCTTTTTTAAAAAATGACGAAATAGATAGAATGGTGCTATTAGCACCCCATCTATTATTTTGGACTCTTAATTTCTTTGTACCCAACTTATAAATTTTAAAACCCTTAAAATTTCCTTTCTCCCCCTAAATAATACCAAAATTATTCTTATGAAAACATTACACTCATTCAATTGAATGCACACCCCTCACATCCTAAAAAAAATCTCTTCTAAAAACCCGAACAAAACCTACGAAGAAGAAGAAGAGCCAAGTGTGATTATTGTCTCTATTCTTTCTCTCTCTCTCTCTTGCTGTGCCGCCTCATCTTTTTCTTCGGTGATCAATATTCGGTTACCCATTCCCGAACAAATAATAAATGTTCAGTTATCAATTCTTGAACAAATAAACAATGTTCGAGTCTATATATGTTCCCGAATTTTGGTCATATGTTCAGGAGTTCAGTCCAAAAAAAATGATAAACTGATTTTATTATTTTTGACATTTTTTTTTAAAGAAACTTATCATTACAAGGCCAATCTCCTCTGAGTTAGAAATACCATCAAAGCTATGAACTTCCTCTGAACTTTTATTGTTGTACTCCTCGCGTTTTATGGAGTCGTGGTTGTCGAAAAAACTTCCACTCATTATCATTACCGGAGAAGTGTAAATAATTAAATGGTTGCTACCGTTATCATTGGAATATTGCCGCTAAAGGGTTTTCAAGATTTTTAGGATGGGTAAGTTTTGAAGGTGAAATTTGAGAAAGATAGATGGGTGGTGATGGAGGTGGGTACTCTCATAAACCCTAATTCATGATATAGTGGTGTGTGGATTTAATTGTGAAATAGGATGTCCTAAAATTAATAATGTCATTTTTAATAATTTTATTTGAGTTTATTTGTATAATAAAAAAAAATTAAAATTTGAGAGGTTCAAACAATTCAAGAGATGCTAATAGCAGTACTAATAAATAACGTCACTAATTTGAAAATATTTTTTTACTCATACACTGATATGTAATTTGCCTTTTAAAAAACGATATATTTATTAACCAAAATGACGTTTAAGTAAATAAGTGACTAATGAATAGTCTATTTTAGGGGGTACAAATTATTCTATGTGTCATTCTTTGAATTTTTTAATTTCATAATAAATGTTATCAAGTCAATTACTAATTGTTAATGATATTATAGGTTTATTTTAATTAATAATTCATGTAATTTTCTTATTACGTAGGAAAGTAGTTAGAAATTTTATTTTTTAATTAATTTTATTAAATAAATAATTTTGATAAAAAAATTTATAATTTTTTAAAGGGTAAATCACAAATTCACTTCCTGAGATTTGCTTAAAGTACAGATTGTCCCTGTAGTTTGAAAAATTACAAATGTTCCCTTGTTAGAAAAAAATTATTTAACAGAATTAACTAAAAAAAAATTCATAATTGTTCTCCTATACAATAATAAAATTGCCTAAATTATTAATTAAAACATATTTATAATATCATTAAAAACTGTTAATTGACTTGATAATTTGTAAATAAAAGGGACAATTTGTTATGAAATTAGAAATCTCGGGGGATTGAATGTAATTTTTAAAACCACAAAGAGCGATTTGTATTTTAATCAAATATTAGAAGATGTATTTATAATGGGTAAATTACATTGACACCTCTTGAAGTTTGGTCTAATTACTACCCACTTCCTGCGTTTTGAAAATTACATTTCCACTCATGTGATTAATAGTCTCAATGCACAAACTCCCCTACTTATATAAAATGTAACAACTCCTAGTAGAAAAACAGAGGAAATTACATTTAAAAAAAATAAAAGTAAAGAAAAGAAAAGAAAAGAAAAGAGAAAATAAAGCAAAGTAAAAAAAGAGAGAATGCATGAATTTAATATCTTCATTCCGTTTAAATAATTACAATGACAGGGGAGTTAATGTAATTTTTTAAACGTCAAGAATGATATATATTAAATTCAAACTTCAAAGGATGTAAGTATAATTTACCCATTTATAATTTATCTATTTTTAAATCATACGAGCTAAATCGTATTTTAAACGAATTTAAATTTCAGACGAGGTTTGTATAATTTATTTATTTATTTGGAACTAATTAATGGATAGTCCACTGATTTGGATCATCCTGATGGATGCAAAGAAAGGTGGGCCCTATTCGGGCCATAGCCGGGTCAGAGTCATCTTCTTCACAAAACCAGACGGAAGATAAACCAACGGCTCTTCCAACCTCCGTTTCATTCCCCGCCAAACTCTCTCTCTCTCTCTCTCTAAAAATTGGGATCGTTAACCAATTTGAGTTGAAAATGTCGAATTGTATTTGTTGCAGACCGATGATTTCGATAAAATCGATAGACGACAACAACAACAACAACAACAACAACAACAGCTTCGTATTGCCAAGAAGACTCTCAATTGGTGGCCAATCTATACGCGACGGTCGTGTCTTGAATTCTAGGGTTTGTGGTGTTCGAATTCGAGCTTCAATGGTGGACTCTTACGAGAGCTCCTCAAACTTCGCTAAGCGTATGGAAAAAGCTTGGTTAATCTCTCAGGTATAATATAATTGCCTTCTCTAGGGTTTTCATTTGAACTCTGTTTTCTTGTTGAAAAATCTAAAGAAAAACAAAGAAACTAAAAAGCCTAAGTAATTGGTGATTTGATTAAACAGTCGTATTATTAAACGGTTTATGAAAACAGTTTTAATCGATTCATTGATTAATTAAAAGCTGTTAAAAGAAAATTGATCGGTCAAATAAGGGTTCCTCATGGTTCATTTTACGTGATGATAATTTGTGATTGTGACTTGTTAATAACAGTAATGTTTGATTCACCGAATTTCCCTGCGCCCGAATTGTAAACCTGTTTGTGGGTAGTTTAATATTATCAGGAATTGTGGAAGAGCTTGATGTCCTGTTCTATTTCTTATTTTCCTGTTCTTTTGAGTGGAAATTGGTTCATCCCTATTACATTACGTGGAATGAGCAGCATTTGCTACTAAAAACCAAACCAAACCAAATTAAGCTTTAAATCCCATCAAATGGAGTCGGCTACATGAATCGCTACTATTACAATAATTTCAGATTTGTAAGGAATTGCCAACCCAATATATGACCCATTGATGCATCGTAACTTTAGAAAACTTGGAAGTGTTGCTAGAAAGATTTTAGATTATAGAAAGACTAGCGATAACTTGTGCCTGTAGGCACAGTTAACAATTTTTTTGGTACCACATGTGCTATGGAATTCAATTATAATAAATTAATTCAAAATGATAATATCATTCCAGTTTAAAACTTCACAACTAAAAAGTTGAATTGTTTCTACACAGTAAACTGGCAAAAATATTCATAAATTTCAAATAACAAACTTCAAAATTAAAGTCCAAATAATGAATTTTATATTTCAGTATAGTATAAGCAAAGAATAGAATCTAAAATATTTGCTAAAATTTAAGTCCAAATAGCAAATTTTAGAATTTAATTCAGGTCAAAATGACACGTGTAATAGCAAACCTTCAATAAAATGATGTTACTGAATTAGTATCATAACTGGTAACTTTTTCACTTTATCAAATTTCAATACCTTCAAGGAAAAGTGAATGAATATTTTGGTACAAAAGAGTAATCATCCTATCTAACTAAAAAAAGTAATAATTAATCATCCAGTTTAGAATGAGAGCCAACTGACTACACGCATAAAGAGAAGCAACATAACCCAATGTTTCTAATACGGATCAACCACCTGCAACAAAATCACTCGCTTAAATCTGCTTTAAAAAACCAATAGCTATAAAGAATCGCATCAAAATACATATGAGAAATCAACAAAATGATTCTTTAAAAGCAACTCTAATTTGACAAGGAAATGAACTCATTGCAGTAATAAAAATAATTAAAAGAACAATAACAAATGCATGAATAGCTTAATATAATATTATTGAATTGGATGATTTTATGGTTTCAATTTGAACAATACCAAAAAAACACAGCAAACCCATGTTTAAGAGTGATAATTGCATGTTTCACAATTTTTTGCAATGACATTGTCACATTAACAAATAATCTTCTTTCAATTTGTTTTGTAATTAATCACCTTCTTTCAGCACAAAATTCATGTGCTTCTCTGATAGCTCTGAATATACCAACGGTACCCATCATTGGCTAAAACACATGTGAAAAATAGCATTGAGCGAAGATTCTAAACATGAATGTAAGAGACAAGTTTAAAACCTAACAATAAAATGATAACTCTTGTATAGAAGTTTCCTAGTTGAACCGAAGAGCAAATTTCAACAACAGCAAAAATATGAATTAGGCAAACCTCTCCAAACACTTTGATCTAGATAATAAATTACCACAGTGAAGCAAACATAGAACACGCATTGATGAATTCGCCATTTTTCTACATTAGGTTTTGATTATTTTTGTGTGTTTTATGCTGAGGATAGTTTTTTTTTTTTTTT
>NW_021026189.1:1149930-1176569 GCF_004153795.1 Camellia sinensis
CGAGGCACACGGCCAACGGTCCCGAAAAACCGGAAACCGGACTCCGAAATGGGAAAAATGGCCTACGGCCACCAAATGTAGCCTACGGACATTGAGAGATGGTCTACTAGTCCTCTCCCTCCCCTCAGGAAAAGAAACAGAGAAAATCGAGTCTGGTTCGCAAACCGAGACAAGGCACAGAAGAGGGTTCGGAAGTCCGGAGGCAGGGCTCAAAATAGGACTATTTCCAGAACTGTAAAATGGCCAAAAACAAAAGCATGGTCGGCTAACAAAACATGCAAGAATGGGGAATAAAAGAGAGATATAACATGAAGTGACCTGTGGAGGTCCCAAACCATGAAAGGACCTAAATGAAACATGAAGCATGTACCAAAATAAGCACTTTTTCAGAACTGTAAAATGGCCAAAAACAAAAGCATGGTAGGCTAACTAAACATGCAAGAATGGGGAATAAAAGAGAGATATAACATGAAGTGGCATATGGAGGTCCCAAACCATGAAAGGACCTAAATGAAACATGAAGAATGAACAAAAATAAGCACTTTTTTAGAACTGTAAAATGGCTAAAAACAAAAGCATGGTAGGCTGCCATTGCATGCAAGAATGGGGAATAAAAGAGGAGTATAAAGGTAGGTATAATATGGAAGCCCCAAATGGTGTTGATCCCTTCTTCAATGTTGAAGAGGGGCTTAAAATAAGCCTAATATCAGTTTATAACATGCTCAAAAACAGATTACTCATGGGTCAAAAATAGCATGCAAAATCATGACATACAAGAGGATCAATGAAGCAAGTGTATCATGGAGGGTTCAAACAAGGTTGAGCCCTTAATGAAAAGTGAGGATGAGCTCAAAAGAGGGCCCTTTTCAGTTAGGGCCGGAGCTCGAAACAAAAAGAAAGTGGGGCTTACAAATAGATCAAGAAAAAGGGTCAAAAGGGTAAAAGTATTACTTACCCTTGAAGACTCAAACTTTTGTTGCTTCTTGGATGAATTTGCAGCTTCTTTAGCCTTTGAGAGACCTTCCTTGTTGCTGGAAATGAGATGGTGGTGGTAGAGCTTGGTGGTGTAGAAGGAATGGTGGTTAGGGACTTAGGGTTTTTTGAAGAATTGAAAAGGATGAAGATGGAGTTGGCTATGGAGACTTGAAGAGCAATTTCTCTAACCCCAATTTACTACAAGGCTTGCTTGCTATATAGGCCAAAGAAGGGGTGCTATAATGCATGTTGGCAGCTGGTTATATGGACCAAAAGGAGGGTGTAAAGGTGGGGCATAAAGGAGGCAAGCTTTCTCCACAAAATATCCCCCGGATACAGATATTATCTGGGGGAAAGGGCTACACAGCTGTAAAGTGCACACAGTGAGGAAGTAGGCCGGCCAGGTACTTTTGCTGCAGGTGGCCGGCCGGCCACCCCCCCCTAGCCGGCCGGCTAGGGGTCAAAAAGGTCAATCACATTTTCTGGCCGGCCACCAACTGGTGGGGTACTCCTATGTGTGTACAACACAACCATGTGGTTAAAATTCCAAGAAAGTGGATCCAAGGGGTTCAACATTAGCTCGGAAAGAGGGGTTCAAAAGGGTCAAGAGGCTCTTTGTGTTGTTTGTGCATTCACTAACATTGTGCAAGCTTGACTCTTTGGCCATCATGCCTTGAGATGCATGGTTGGTGGCTTGAGAGCCGAGTACTACGCTCCTTTGAGCTTGAAAAATGATAAGGAGAGTGGTTGCACATACATTTCCTTGCAAATACATTGATGTGCCTTTATTGTTCTCTGTTGCAGCAAAAGTGGAATTCTGGAAAGAGAAGTGGCCGGCCGGCCACTTGCATTAGCCTACCGACCACTTGTACTGGCCGGTTGGCCAGTTGAGGTAGCCTACCAACTAGTTGAGGTGGCCAGTCAGCCACCTGCAGCAAAATTGTCCAAAATCTTCCTGTATTGGGGCAGATGCAACCTGGAAGTTCATATGATGTTCTGAGATCTCCGCGAGTGTAAATAGAGACAACTCATGGCAAGGCAATGCATTTTCCGGGCGAAGCAAACCGAGCATGCATCTCTCCCTCACCCACGAGGCCGATTTACTTGCTTTAATTAGTTAGTTGTATCTAAGATGTATGCCAAAAATCAGAGCAAACGGAGATGGTTAGGCGGTCCCGAACCGAGGCACACGGCCTGACGGCTCCGAAAACCGGGAACCGGACTCCGAAATGGGCAAAATGGCCTACGGCCACCAAATGTAGCCTACGGACATTGAGAGATGGTCTACGGGACCTCTCCCTCCCCTCAGGAAAAGAAACAGAGAAAATCGAGTCTGGTTCGCAAACCGAGACAAGGCACAGAAAAGGGTTCGGAAGTCCGGAGGCAGGGCTCACGGCCGCGACTCTGAGATTTCTGAATGAGCACATGTGCAACATCACCGAGCGCTCCATCGATGACGTCTGAGTCTTAAGGTCGGTCAAAAATGGGGTGTCTACAGGCCCTAGCCCATTCACCTGCTTAGATGCCTGGGTTGGGAGTAGGACCCAGGCACTACTACTCAGGATCATCAGAGGATATTGGACTGGTAGCTAAGGTCATGGGATCGTCGAGATGGTTGTCTTCTTGCTAAGATAACTCCATCTTGACCAGGCTTGGAGAAGAGGCAACAACGACCTTACATTCATGTCATCCGATGCATATATGAAACGTTACTTTCCGCCTGCCATGAAACGTTGCTCTTCGCTTGCTGTCAAGCCATAGACGACAGAAGGGCTCATATCACTTCTGGCAGAGTTAAGAAGAACAAGCCACATGTCCAACAGTTTGCTTGGGCTTCAATACTCTTGTGGCCTATATAGCGTATCGTATATGCAGCAAAACAACAACACAACTTCATAATTCTAACACACTAAGTCTCACACTCAAACATTCATTCTCACATTCTACATTAGTGTTCAAGGTCTATCACTACCAGCCTCTCCCTCTCCAAGCCTGCTTTGACCTCCTCATCTCCACCTCCAGTGATCTCAGGCCATTAGAGTGCCCGCCATCTTCCCAAACCACCTCTAACCACACCTCTCACCCACAGGCTTTAATCAATCTTGTAGAACACTAGGACTGTGTTTGAATCTTGGATTTGTACAAAGATTTGGGCACTTACAGATCATTCATAAGCATGAACATGACTGGCAAAGACAACATCAACTTTGTAGTGTACAAACCATGGCTCAAACATCACTCTCACTACAAGAAATAACACCTTTGCCGACCAAAAAATTGGTCGCTAAAAGCCCATTTTTAGTCGGCAAAAGTAATCCGCGACCAATTTTTTTGGTCACTACTTTAGTCGCCAATTGAGGGT
The DNA here is from genome assembly GCF_004153795.1 of Camellia sinensis. Taxonomy (NCBI): domain Eukaryota; kingdom Viridiplantae; phylum Streptophyta; class Magnoliopsida; order Ericales; family Theaceae; genus Camellia; species Camellia sinensis. The sequence goes on from NW_021026189.1 coordinate 1,153,268, forward strand.
CGGCAAAAGTAATTCACAACCAAAATTTTTGTTGGTCAGGAAAAGTTAGATTTGCCGACTAAATTTTTGGTCGCTAAATATATCATTACTGCGACTAATTCATTTTGCCGCTAAAACACTTTAGTCTCGAAAAGTGATATTTTCCCGACCAAATATCTTAGTTGCCAATTGTCACATTTCACGACCAAACAGATTAGTCGCCAAAAGTTGAGGAATCACCGACTAACAATTTAGTCGCCAAAAGGTACGAAATTGCGGACCAATGATTTTAGTCGCAAAAGTGTAGAATTTGCCGACCAATTTTTTAGTCGCCAAATCTTTTTTTTTTTTTTTTAGAACAATCAAGTTTTGTTTATAAACATTCAATCCAATATAGAACAAAATTCATTCAACCCAACCACAATTAAGGAACAATAACATTTAAAAAAGAAAAAGCTTAGGAACAATAATTAACAAATTTCCTTTCTTGTAACTTCACTAAATCATCAAACAATAATTGAATTCCATTTAAAATAAAGATGAAAATATGTAACTGTAGTGCAGCACAAGACATATTCAAGTCAAATTGAATTTAGTAAGCATGTCTTCTCAAAAGCTTTATCCTCTTTGAAGTCCAACATGACACAAAACTTGAAGCCTTTCACTTTCTTTAATGATTTAACATATCAACTTGCTCGGCAGCTGATCCAAACTAACATATCAACTTTATGGATAATTGACCCTCCACCTTTGCATGGCCGAATGAAATAGCCACTTGGAAGCATTTCAGCTCTCTCAAATTTTTCCATCACCAACTGTCCCAAAAACATAAGTTTTAGAAAATAGGCGGAACAATGTATTCAATTATTCTAAACTCGATTCATTTGGTAATATTAATGCCCTCAACTAATACAAAATGATGTAAATTATGTATAAATGTTTTTGACATTAAACAAGAATCAAAAAAGATAAGAAATTTCTCTCACAATAATCGAACAAAAGGTAGTAGACAAATTATGCAATAAAACAATCAATTTTCATCACATCACATGTCAGAGAAATCTAATCTTACTAGGTAGATCAACAAAGATCTTCTAGGCTGGCTTGAGAACCTGGATCTTCATGTTCATTGGTTTCAAAACAAACACCGCCGTCATCATGCTGCATAAATATCAACAAATAAGCAATGTAACATAAATGCCGATTTTGTTATTGCCAGCTTTATGATATAAATATATCTGAATATACTAGAGGTCTGCCTAACCTTTTCAGGCTGCAGTGGTACTTCTTCATACTCGTATGCATTCTCTAGCATGTCAAAATCAGATGGACCAAAATCAAAGCCTCCATTATCATAATCATTGTCATCATTGGGATCACAAAATGATTCACAAGTTTCACGTCCTCCATGAATAAATGAATTTCTCAACTGTAAATAAAACATCAGGCATCATTTAACAAAAACTAGACTGTTTAAGGAGACAATATTAAACAACCAACAAACCAACCTTTTCATATTTTCAAGGAGATTGGGATTCTTGTTGTCTCTCTGAGGCATGACGCTGTGCTTCCCATATATCATTGAGTTCAAAATGTATTTTCACCATATACAGAGGTTTAATAATTAGAACAAATCCAGAATGAGTATACCCACCGGGGAGTAGAGATAGATGCAAAATAGGACAATCTTAAATTCCAAGAAAGACGCAAGCAAGCACAGAACCGCAAATGGCTAACATTAATATGTGAAGTGGCCAAACACAAGAGTGCATACAAGTCACTGATCAAGTTGGGTTTTTACTAGCCGAAGGTGTTGTTCTTCCATTCTGTTATATACAAACCCAAGTAGTACATTAAGAATCCATTACGGCCTTTGTCCCAAAAAACTTTGTCCCAAAAAACTTACTTCTATGGTTTTCACTGATGTCATTTCTCCATCCGGACCTGGCTAGCTTAGCATACTTGAATCCTCATAAAATTTGTAAAAAGATTTAGGTTCAGTAAGAAGCACTTTGTAATAGCGCTCCACAAAGGCATTTGCTACAACTTGTGCCATGTGAGCAGGAGGAGAACCTGCTTCTGTATTGCCATCTCTGTTGAAATATAACATTTAAACATCATTATCATAATGACAATTTTTATAATTAAAAAAAAAAATTGATTTCGTTTTTTTTTTCTTTTTCCAGAAAACTAAACATTAACAGCATTATTCACTTCACTCTTAAAAACAAGAAAAACATAAAGATACAAATTATTATTGATACAATGTAAGATTAAGGAAATATGAGTAGAAATTATTGTACACAGATGTGCATATACATACATAATATATAAATTGGGGAAAGTTGAGTTTTGACGAAATTGCTAACCGGGAAGAGAAACAAAAAAAGGAAATCAATACAAAATGAAAATAAGTCTTGAAATTCAATAAAAAATTCGAACTTGCGCATATATGCTCAGTGTGATTGGACTATGCTCAGCGTGATTGGACAAACTGAACTATGCAACAAACCCTATCTCCTAGATCCTCACCCCACCTCCATAATCTCACTTATAATATAAAAACCTGTGTGTATATCCTAGTACAGAAAATAGATCATTATGAAATAATACCACAGAATCAATTTGTGAAAAGAAAATAAAATCGAACTCCCAGATCAAACATAAGAAAACCCAAAAAGGTATACATTAAACACTATTTTTTTTAAAAAAGAATAAAAATATTAGTTTCACTAGAATTTAAGCCTTTTCCTTATTAAAATCGAACTTAACCAAACACCAAAAAATTGAAAAGCTATCTCTTAACCTCTGTTTTAAATTAAACAAACCAATCTGTGAGAATCAATAAAATAATCTAAAAGATAAAAACAGAGCAACATTATTTCAAAAGAGATTAAAAAAAAACCATCTTAAACCCTATTTTTAATTAGCCTAATCAATCGAACAATGTAAAAGATAAAAACTTAGGCTATCTCTTAAACCCAATTTTCAATTAACCAAACTAATTTGAGATAACCAATCGACCAATCTACAAGATCAAAACTTCAACTTAGTGAAAATACATTATTAAACCCATATATCATATTTTCAGCTTAATATTTATCGCTTTGCAGCAACTTCAACTTAGCACTCTCTACAAACAATTTATGTAGTATGGTGTCTCATGCTTATGACATAGAAAAGCATGGGTTATTGAAACAAATGGATGAAACTAATGTTTTAAAGAGTAAATCCAACCTCAATACTCTTAGCAATTTGGGGAATATGACACTAGATTCTAGTGCTTTTTATTTATTTCCTTTTTTTCCTATAGTTTAACTATAAAGGCAAACTTGATTTTAAACCACAACAGAAAGAAAAAAGAGTAATACTTTTCCTTAGCCATTTTGATTAATGCAAGAAGTAAGACTAAGCAAAAGCAATTATGGAAAAATTCAAGTGGAACCAAATGCTGATGCCTCATCAAGTGGAACCAAGTCATTCACATTTTTATAAACATGTTTCTTCAAATTTTCCACCAAACCCTACTAATGAAACAGGGAAGTTAATCACATTTGAATCAGGACACTGATGACAAAAACAACAACGTAATTTACTTATCTTAAAAGGCCATAACTGAGCAAATACTCCTAATGAACTAGTGATGGAGCAAGAACTTTTTGTTCTTTTCTTTCTTGTTTTCTTTTAACTACTTTTTATTTTTTTTATTTTGATTGTCAGAGGTTTATTATGCCCGGCAATTTCCAAAGACAAAACTTGGGGATTTAGTCTACAGAGCATAGCCGTGGTTAATTGGTTCCTAGGACAGATTAAGACCGTGTTTAGATCTTGGATTTGGGGAGGCAAAGGAAATGGGAAGGAAAATATTAATTAATTATAAGCTAATTTTGTTTCACATTGTCCACTACTTTTCTTTTCCCTCCTCAAATCCCTATCCAAATTCATGACTCAAGCACAACATAAGTGGAGTGTTACTGATTGAAAATTGACATCATCAGTGCAATCATTGCTCTGTACTCACACAACTATATTTTTCCTGAGTATATTGCATAAGTGGAGTGTTAGGATGTGTTTTAAAATTGACCTAGCATGCTGCCTCAAATCAATGAATGTCATGAGTGTTTCATAGGTCAAAATGCAATTGCATTAACATGGGTTCCTAAATTTTCTGATGTTGAACAGTGCAAGCCTAGGTAACATGATGCAATTTTGTGAGATCTAGAATCCTAGCTAAAGGTTTGATTTTAAAATAATAATAATAATAATTAAAAGCGATTTTAACTTGAAATCTGAAAACAGAGTAAAATTAGCATGAATTCCAATCACTGTGCCCACTGATGTTCAATGGGAAAATGTTTGGTGTAAAAGCATTTTGTGGTATTTTACATGTTCATGCACAGTTCAGCTAACCACAACAAAAAAAACCCATAAAATAAGATCTATTTAGTGTATATTTTGGAGAAACTAGAGTTAAGCTGCGATTTAAATAAACAGCAATGATAGAGACCCCCTTTGTAGAGGACCCCGACAACCCCCTTTGTGATCCACACCATTCATGATGTGGACCCCACACATACATGAGTGGGCCCTACACATCATGAATGGTGTAGATCAGTAAGGGGGTTGTGGGGGTCCTCCACAAAGGGGGTCTGACTCATTTTTCTTAAATAAATTTCAGGTTAGGAATGCGCACCATCTGAAATACACAATCCCTAAAGAACTGGGCCAGCTAGGAACCTGCAAGAGCAAACTGTGAGAGAAAACAGTAGAAGTGCTGCAGTCACTCAACCCACAAACTCACCCTCTCACACAATATAATGGAGTGGACTCACATCACTCAAGCTTTGACACCAAATTTCTAGCCCTAGCCACAACCAGGTTATCAGGTAAGTCCTTGAATCGATAAATAACAACCTCCTCTCCCCCTTCCATTTCAACAATGTCCGACCACTTAGTCTGAAGCAGGTTGAACGCTGAAGTGCAGGAGTGGATATTTCTTCTTGAGCAAGTTCAATGGGTACCAGATCCTCCTTTAAAACCCGCAACATATTTGAAACAAATGGTGTTGAGCCTAGCCTGCAGGTCCTCAATAGCCTGAGACTGAGAAATCATCACATCCGAACCCTGATTTGAAACCCTACCTCTAGTTGAACCTCGCTCATCAGGACCAAGAGCATCTATCGTAACAATTTCTGATCGAAGACCCTCCATAGAAGCAGCGAACGACCTCGAACTAGGGCTAAGACTCCCTTCACCCCCCATCGTCAATCTGTTAACACTAATCGAAGGAACTTCCTCAGAGGAAATTTTCGATTCCCCTTGCTCTAAGCTCAAACCCGATTTAGTTTGCCCCAAACCAAATAACACTGGTGATTTCAAATCCCTAACTACATCCTTAGCCTTAGACGAAACCCCTTTGGTAAACTGTGGAGACTCTATCGACATCAATGAGCTATTGAAACCCTAGAATTTTAGGAATTCCAGAGAATGGAAGAGCTTCTCTCACTAACCCATGCCACTAATGGTGTTCTTTGTTCTTCCTTTATGATTAGAAACATTGGCTATAGATTGATCTTGGGAATCAGGGCTTTTGATTTTTTTTTTTATTTTTTGATCTTGGGAGTCAGGGCTTTTAATTCCCACCTCCACATTTCAAATTTCCCTCCCAAATTTTTGGCAACCAAAAGAGCAGGTTAGTCACAGAAAAGGTACCTTCGCTGACAAACTTTTTTAGTCGCCAAATCTCAATCAACGACGACTAAAATATTAGTTGCTAAAAGTACTAATTTGGCAACTATTTTTTTTTTTTGTTGCTGAAAATAAGTTTTTGGCGACCAATTTTTTGGTCGCCAAAGAAAAAAAATAATTTTTTATTTTCTATTCGGCGACTAAATTGTTTTAGTAGCTAAAACTCAATATATGGCAACTAAAATATTCTTGGTCGGGGAAAATAAGTTTTTGGCGACTAAAATTTTGGTCGCTAATTCCACAACCAACTTATTTTTTATCTTCCACGACCAATTTATTTTTTGGTCGCCAAAATGTGACCTTCCGCGACCAAATTTGTAGTTGGTCGCCAAAAGCATACCACTTTCTGCGACCAAGTCATTTTTTGGTCGCCAAAATATGACCTTCTACGACCAACTCATATTTGGTCGCCAAAAATAATGATCATTCACGACCAATTAATATTTGGTCGCCAAAAGGTAACTTTAGCTACCAACTTTTATATTGGTCGCAAAAAATGGTCGCTAAAAGTACAAATTCTTGTAGTGTCTCATGGTTTCCCCAACCATATAATGATACTTGTTGCTGTTATACCATGGAGAATGCATAAGAACAATCAACCATGGCGTCTCACTTCTATTCACTTTTGGTAGCTCCTCTGCAAGACATTGGTATTGAGGAGTATACTTCCCTGAAAAGGATGGATATGTAGATGTTACTATAAAATGACTATACCAAAATTTATATTGGTAGAACATCACATAATGAGCTGTTCTGTGCAATTGATTATAGCCTTGAGTAAAAGTTTTTTAACATGTTTGACGCATTGGTTGGATTGTACATTTAAGTTGCAGAGTACTGTTCGTTCGAATAATTGGTAAAGTAATTTTTTTTTTTTATGAGTAATTGTTCTTTTTGTCCTTACTAGCTATAAAGGTTCAAGAGTGGAAGAGAAATAGGTAGGGTGGGTTGTTTATATAGGGGCATGCTGATAGTATTTAAGAAAAATGTGAGATATTTAAGTATAATTTCAATTAAAAAAAAAATTCCCACATATGCGGAAAACTAAGCACCACCACCTAGCTAGCTTTTTAAATGAATTGATTTGGCATGTCCTAAATAATACAAAAAATCAAAAAGTCACTATCCTATTTAAGTCACTTCATCTTATTTAGGTCTTGTTTGGGAAGTGGCTATTTTAGTAGGCTATTTGGCTTTTTGGCTATTTTAGTAGCTATTTTAGTTTTTGTGTTTGGGAAGATGAGATGATTTTTTAGTTGGGTTATTGTATTGAAAAATGTGTTGAAATGATGTTTAAATTTAAAATGACAGATTTGTCCCTAACTTTTTATTTTTTAAAATTGATATAAAAGGGCAAAATGGTAATTTTTCCATTGATGTGTCACTTTTCGGCTGTGACAGTGTAGGCTGCCTACACTGTCCAGCGCAGTACCTATTTTTTTTTTTTTTTTTTAAAAAAAAACTTGTAAACAGTGCCACTTTTTAGCTTATTTACCAAATGAGGCTATAATAGCCCCGTTGGCAGCTTCCCAAACAGCGCCTTAAATCACATCACCTCTCTAACACATCACATCAAACTCAATCCAAACTCAACCCATATAAGCCAATAAGTCAAAAAGTGCACTTTTTTAGAACATCCCAAACCAACCCTTAGTTGGCCTCAAATAAGCTGAAATAAAAATTATTTTTCCTTAAACTACAACAAACATGTTATTTAAATTTAACCAACTAAAAACAAACAGCCGCAACAAATTGTCAAGAACTTTGAAAATCACTTGAAAATGAGATAAAAGCAGCATGTGAAGTGTGATGTGGCTTACCATATGCTGAATAGGAAGACAAGACAAATGATGCATGCTGAAGCTCTCTTGATTGAGTACCAAAAAGGAGAGGTACTATTGGAGGCCTTATAAGGGACATGATATCTGTGAGAATAAGGCTTAAATGGTTCGGTTTCACCATGCACAGATTTCACCACTACCCTGTTATTATAATTTCATGTCTCCCATTCACATTTTGTACAAACAGATAATATTCATATATCAATAAAGCTTTAAAAGCATGGTAAAGTCATAATGAAACTGAGAAGGGTAGTAAAGTACTAGCATTTTGTTTGTTGTGTGGATCATTATAAGCTTCATTATTGATCTCATAGAGGTCAAAACTTGATTAGTTTCGAAGCTGGCAATTTATGCTCTCTTGATATGCAAAGGTGGAATATTGATTTCATGATCAGCAGCTACGCAAAAAATCAGGATCATCTGTCATTCTTTTCTTTGCAATGATTTTGTTGTGGTATTTCAACAAGTTTACATTTGAACCAACAGGATGCAGTTTAGAACGTGTAGCAAAATGACCTAGGCAATTCCTTGTTAGGAGCTGAGAATCCTTCATGTTAGGAGTTGAGATTTGCAAAATTTGAATAATTGTTGATCTTTTTGGTTTGTGGAGGCAATTTGAGATAGCCAAGGAAGACAAATAAGCCTAGAAACACCGAAATAGAGCACATAAATGAACAAAAAATTTACACGAATAGACATTTTTTTTAGAAGTTTGCCCAACAAATCACAGGAACTATGCCAAGAAAATATCAAGAAAAAGCTAGAATTCACCTCAACAATGAAAGTCATATGAACTCAAATTTGACCATATACATATGAGAAACAATATAAAACACATTTCTTGAAACAACAAAACATGGGTTATATGAAGCTTACAAGTTCAGGAACAAAATCAAGCTCATGATACCCTGCAGTCCAAATCCAAGGTTGATAAGCTACACTTCTCTCGGTGAACCTTCCCCATGTATCCCATCTTACATTGTTGTGAAATGGATAGTTATCTGCGTAAGAAAGGTCACCCACAAACAACACCGCACTCCCCTTCGATGGGCTTAGCTCATAATGGGTGAGTGTCTGGTTTGAATCGAAAGTCTGCCCTAGATACCCCGCACAAAATGCTCATCTCTCATGTTGCTATTGAGCTATTGCATGTTTCCTTCCCTTTAAGAATTAGGGTTGAAAACTGTAATAAAATCATTCTGCTGTTCTTCAATCTGAACCAAAGCTTGACTTTACTAAATTAATAAAACAAGGCTCGAGCAGAGGCACTCGCACTCACCCTTTTTGGTTGAGCTGTATCTTGCCAAGTGGGACCAAGAGAAGATAATTACACAAACCATGGCAAACCATGATTTTGGCTAGGGGGATGGTGTTCCCACCCCTACCCTAATGCACTTCTCCCGAGCCCAATTTTGTCACACACCAACAAGGTGTGTGAACAAAATACACATTTTGATTAGTTCAAAACTATGGAGCCCGCAAGTTTAGGTGTGATCAATACACTTTTTAGATATGAGGCCTATAGTTTAAGATCAATGAGATGACGTGTATTGTTTTCATAGTGTGTGAGGAAATTCAATTTTCAGTTCTCCCTACCCCCACCCCCAGCCTGACACACTTCTCCCCAACCTCAACCGCAAACCCCAACTTGGACAGTGATACTCTCCCTCATCGCCTCCCCATCCCAAACCTATGAAACAAATATTTCAGCGAGACATTTCGTCAAACAAGTAAAACTCCATTCAAATAAGCTCCTAGAGTGTTACAATGAGGTAAATCACCAATGGTCCAATGCCATTGCCAATAAACAATTAGACCAACCAACACAAAATTTTAGAAATCACCATAAAACCAATCTGATGGATAATAGTTTATACCTATGAGACCAAAAGTATATGGGACATCTAGGCCAACTTCAGGAGGAGTCATAAACCAGAAAGTCCTTGTTGTGTGTCCAATCCCAACCTCATAGTAGTATTTTGAGTTGTACTACACATAAAAAACATGATAAAATTTGACTTTTGCATCAAAGCCTTATAAAAACTATGCTCAATTGCACATTGAAACAGATCACAAACAGTAAATAAAATGGTTGAAACTCACACTAAAGTTCTTGAGGGTGCAGTGATGGATGTAACCAGAAGTATAGTTGTAGAATTTGTATCTACCTACAGTGCCCTTGGCCTTGTTCTTGTGATAAATGTTTTCACTACTCCAATAGAGAGCACTTCATTGGAGCCAGGTTCATCTTCAGTGACCCAAGAGACAATCACTGCCTTCCCCACATGATCTCCTTGTGTTATATGAACCTTCAAACACATAACATAACCTACATATCAATTTCTTTCTTCTCTTAAAAACTTCTCCTTTGGTATGGTTTTCAACTTTATATTATTTTAATTTTTTGAAAATAACCCATTGTTTCAAGAAACATCAAAAAATATTTTTAAAATTTTTAAATTTGTTTTTACACAAAAATAAAATCATATGAAAATTACGAGGATTTTTGAACTTTTCATGGTTAACTATCTATCCCAACAATTGCTAAACGCCATCGAAGTTGCCACGAATGCAAAGATGAAAAGTCTCATTATTATGAATTGGTTAAATAGTTGCTAGAAGATTTTTACATTTCAAAGAAAAAAAAAAAAACTACATATAGTACTAAGGTGTCAGCATAATTTTATACTAACGAGAAAGAGATGAGAAATAATACACCATGTTTGTTTAGGCGGATTAGATTAGCATTCCTATGACTAATAGTCCTAGGACTACGAATTCGTTGGATTATGTATCCTAACTTAACTAATAATCAAGTTTAAAATAATTAGTCCGTAGTTCAATTGTTTAACCAAATATCGGATTAATAATTTTATTGGACTATTAATCCAATCCCAAGCTCATGTCCACCCAAACAAACATGACCCACGGGTATGTTTGATTAGGTGGATTAGAGCATGGGATTGGGATTATTTATCCGTGGGCCCAATTATCCTATGTTTGTTTTAATATTTTGGTTTAGGATAATTAATCCAACAAATTTGTAGGATTATTAGTAATGGAGTAGGGGTGGGATTATTAATCCAATGAATATTAATCCAATTGGATAGTGAATACCACACTAATTTAATAGGATTATTAATACTTCACTATTAGTTTTGTGAATCAAACATGACCTACAAGTAAGAGATACAAAGGTAAAAGCTGAAAACAAAACAAGAAAAGCAAATCTCATCCCCTTTTCAATTTCTTATCAGGCAAAAAAACACGTGTGAGGCGGGGTGGGATATATAGCAAATTGTCATGGCCAAGCAAAAAGAGAGAAAATGAAAGAAAGCTCACCTATTGAGGAGCATTATAGCCAGAAGGCACACGGAAGACATCGCTGTCATAAGGCATATCAACACTTTTCTGAATCATCCTAATGAAAGCACTTGTGGTTCTTCCAAGTTCCATTACACATCACTGTTTCATCCAATGCAAAACCCATAACAACAACAACAAGAAAAAAAGACCAACAAAAAATCCCCTATTCTCACCCATCTTTACCTTTCACATACCTACCCCAAACCACCTTAACCTACACACCTCCCTCTATATATATATATATATATATATGTAGGCTATAGAGAGACATAAATACCCACACTGTTGTTGGTTGTGAATTCTCTGTCTTTCTCTTTCAAACTCTCTCTCTATCATCGGATCATAAGTTTTATTTCTCTGACATTCATATAGGTAGCGAGAGAGTTTGAAATAAAAATATGAGACAGAGTAGAACACAAGATTTTGATTTCTTACATGTCTTATTTATGTAAAATGGGAATATCCAAAGTTTGTACTATAAATTGGATTTTAATAGATTTAAAAAAATAATATAAAAAAATTATGAAAAGAAAAAAAGTGATAAAGTAAAAGGTGCGTTTTTATTTTATTGATGGCGTAACAACTTGATGCCAATTTGTTAGAGTCTGGAGCTGTCGTGTTTAAAGAGATATATGAAGGATTATAAAATTGTTTTTTGTCCGTCAATTCTAGGCAGCTTATATAGCATGGTCCGTCACCATTCTAATTAAATTATACTATAAAACTATTTTAATATTATTATGTTCTTGTCATCTGTACGGAGAGTGAATATTTGACAATGTCCGTACTTTTTTCGTCCAAGTTTCGTTTCTATCCGATCAACTTGTGAACGCAATAGCGGTGTGTTATCGAAAAACTCCTCCGACGGTCAAGTTAGCACACACTCAGAGATACAGAGAGAGGAAGATAGTTGAATGTTTAGGTTTCTCTCACCAAATGATGTTCCATCCCCAGCATGGGGGGCGCAGTCATGCTTATATACTTTCTGCGCTCACCTCTGCATCCATTCGCTTATTGACACGTAGAGCTGCTCTACCATCCATCAGCGCAAATCCAACTAAACACCACCTACTCAAACCGCCAGACAACATTACCAGGAACGGGGGCAGCCCGGCGGCGTCACCTCAGACTCATATGACCGGGCTACGTAACGAGTCCGACAGTACCACTCGCCGAGCTCCACCACAACCGAGCTTAGTAGCATTCCGGTACGACTGAACTCCAGGAAGGTTAGGCCGGTTTTCAGAAGGCCTCTCTCGCCGAGCTAAATGTGCGAACCGTGAAACCAGGGTCGGCAAACAATCACCTCGGCCAAGTTAGCTCGGCCCAAACATGGGACCTGGGTCTCGACCGAGCAAACTAACTCTGGACAGGCCCACGTTAGCTTGGCCCAAATATGCTCGGACCTCTCTCTGCCCGGCTTCTACCACAGCCCAAAGCCACATTATAAATCTCCCTCTCAATTGTCCCTTAATTCCGTCCGTGCAAGCGTGATTGGGATTACATGATCCGACCGGGGTCGATTCTCCGCCCTACTTAAATTCGCAAGACGTTGACCAAGCTAATCCCCACGCTCGGTTTCTTGACTTGCTCGGTCGATGCCTCAACTCGCCATCCTGTCTCTTCAGTACTGACGCCGCCGTCAATAGGGACACACGTCCTTCGCTCATTGGTCTCGTACAGCCAACCCCGCCGCCTCTTCACATTCGAATTTTGGCGGTTCTTTTTTCTCCTAGAAGCATGCCGCTTGCGCCTTCACATTTCTTTCTTACTGCTTCTCTTCCATTCTAGACGACCCAATGTGCCATCCTCTCTATCAAACACCATTCTTGCCCTGGACTGTCTTCGTGCTCGAATATTCGACCTTCGACCCAAACTGGTAAGTTCTTCGAATCTCTTCATTGTTTTCCATTTGATACTCACATTTTAGGGCGTAGCTCCCCAAAGACCACCTCTGTTCCTTTTCTCTCTACTGTTCTTCAACTTCAGTGATGAACACGCAAGGATCTGGGACGGACCGGGCTCCAGGTCTTCTTTTGATCCCAAAAAACACCAAAACTGAGCAAGTTGCGAGTTTGCCAAACTCATGTAGGAACCGAGGTAACAGAGTACTGGACCGCTCGACCGGGCTAATATCTGGTCCGCTTGAGCGGCCGAGCTTCTGGGTTTACCTCTGTAACCGAGATGGCCTGGCACTCCATCTGACCGAGCTAAAGTCAAGCTCGTTTTGCCCGACCGCGCTCCCACTTACACTTACACTTCCTTTTACTGTAGAGTCCAAGGGGACCAAGCACCAACACTGAGGCTCTCAAAGGCCAAGCAACCATCAAACGAAAGTTTTCCAAACCAACACAGCCTTGCTTAAACCATTCGGCTTCACATGGGGCGTTACCGCTTCCTGGTTGACACACCGGTCGCACTAGCTGCATTCCAAGAAGAATACGGCGTCCCCGTAGACGTACATCTCGAGCTCGGTGCCGAGGACACAACCCCTTAGGGCAGACTAGACCAATGCCCTTTCACCGTGCTTTCCATTATCGAAGGCGGCCTTCGCTTCCCGGTCAATCCTCTAATGTGCGAGTTCCTGAGGCGCACAGGGCTAGCACCAACACAAGTTTCAACCAACACCTACAGAATAATAAACGGGATAGCCGAGCTAAACAACTGGCTGGGCCTGAGTCTAGGATTAGCCGAGATTCTACGCCAGTACACCCTCGGGCATACAAGCGATGGACTTAACTACTATTTAAAGATTAGGCCGGCAATGAGAAGATTGTAACCGACACCCCAGATAAAGATATGCACGACGATGACTTTTTCTGGGTGTCCGGGAATTACGAAACAGCTGACATACCCAGCTGGTACATCAGCAAGAACTTCGGTTCGAAATGTAAGCCGTGCTCACTGCTCCTGTTCTGTACTAATGTTCTTTCTTCTTTCCTACTTTGCAGCTATCGAAGCCTTGCAAGCAAACTACTATAACCCCAACGAGGCCGCCATCAGAACCGTACTGCGGTATCGTAACCGGGATTGCCACGAACTTCTCGGCTACGTACCGACCTACAGATACACAGCTCCCCGCCGGAGTAGAGTTACAAACTTTCTCCGAGCACCGTCTTTGCCACCCAATCCAACACTACCAAACTTGCCCCTAATTCGACTGACCGAAGAAGAAAAGATGGCCAAGCGGAGCCATATCAAGAACCTCATCACTGCCACATCCATCGAGCTGCCGAGCATCCCTCCCCGCGCAGCTGCTGCCGGTCAAACAACTGGGGCGGTGGTAGCTTTGGCATCAACTGCTGCGATGCAGACCAACAAGGACAGCTACCGAGCCGAAAAAAGGCCTCGGACCGCCGATCCTACATCCGAGTTCGTTGCGGAGTTGAGCACCGAGTAACCCGCGGTCGCATCTGAGCCAACACCACCTTGGAAGCATCAGTTGAAACACCGGGGTAAGGAGATCCCGGCCAACACTTCGGTCAAAGACGACAAAGAACACCTCCTAGCCTTCGACCAGACAAAAGCCCTACTCCTGCCGAGCAACGTGACCGGCAGTGACCACGTGCCCGACACCTGGCTCGTGAAGTCCTTGGTCAAGTCTATGACCCGGGTAAGAATTCCGCATGCTTTATTCAAATTTTTTCAAGTGTTTGCACGGTTGGCTTTCTTTATTCAAACTCTCTTCTTGCAGGCCATCCAGAAACAACATCTTGTGATGGAGCGGATTCATAGACTCCGGCAAAAGGCGACCAACGCTGCCAGCCAAATCGAGCACCTTCAAACCGAGTTGGGACGATTAATGCTTCTTTGGAGATTACAAATACCGACAACTCCAAACTGCTCGGCCAACTTGGAGCCGTTGAGAAGGAAAGAGACGCTCTCCAGGCCGAGCTGGCAACGTTAAAGCAATCAAGAAAATATAAAGTAGATGAGGCAAACAATGAAGGTTTCAAGGAGGCCGAAAAAAGCTATACCAAGCAAGTCGAGACCACCAAGGACATATTCTTTAAGTCCGGCTGGAAGGCTGCTTGCGAACAGCTCGGCTAAAGATCTGGGACCGACGTGTTAGCCTCCCCCCCCCCAACTGCCTTTCTGCCGGCCCATATGCAAACGATGTCTTTAGTGCCTTGCAAGCTGAGACCGAGGAAGAAGGCGGAGACAACATCGAGGACGATGTCGATGGAGAAAACCGCCCTAAGGAGGCCGGCCAGGTTGAGTCCGGTGCGCGAGAAACCACAACTATGGTCGACTTGGAGGCAGTTGCAACCGGGGACGACTTCGCTGACCTTTCCCCCTTAGTTTAGTTTTTTTTTTTTTTTTTGAGAATGTAACCGGGCTGCCTGCCCCACCTTATGTACTACAGTTTATCATAAATGAAAAGTTCTTATTTTGTTAACTGCTGCACTGCTTGTTATACTACGTTTCATCATCTCGGCAGGAACCTTTGATCTAAGCAAAACACCAACTCTTTTAGCCGGGATAAAGCACCTCGGCTAGAGCCATGAGTTGAGCAAAACATCAACTCCTTTAGCCGGAGTAAATCATCTCGGTTGAAATTTCAGAGTTGATCAAATCACCAACTCTTTTAGCCGGGATGAGGCATCTCGACTATAGCCTTGAGTAAAATATCAACTCCTTTAGCCGGAATAAATCATCTCGGCTGAAAACTTCAGAGTTGAGCAAATCATCAACTCTTTTAGCCGGGGTACATTATCTCGGCCGAAACTTCAAAGTTGAGCAAATCATCAACTCTTTTAGCCGGGGTACATTATCTCGGCTGAAACCTCAAAGTTGAGCAAATCATCAACTCTTTTAGCCGGGGTACATTATCTCGGCTGGAACCTCAAAGTTGAGCAAATCATCAACCCTTTTAGCCGGAGTACATCATCTCGACTTATGAGGTGTTTACTTCTCGTGTACTACATCACTTTAATCATAACAAAGTTCCTAAACAAAAACAGTTCCTTTGAGTTGGGCAAACCACTAACTCTTTTAGCTGGGGTAAATCATCTCAGCTACGCCACAAGAGTAAGCCCCTCAAACATTGTATTACTTCCAACACCACAAACTTCTTCAACAGAGATAATTCACTTCCATATATTGACAAAAAGAGTATTACATTCAAAAGTGAGGGAAAACAAGTCCTTCCACAAAAAACTACATAAGAACGATAAATACTAAAAATAGTACAGTTTGAGGTTAGCCGCATTCCATGCCCGGGGTACGCCTTTGCCATCCAAATCTTCTAAGTGGTATGCCCCCTTGTCCGCCAAACTGGTTATCCTGTAAAGCCCTTCCCAGTTTACCCCTAGCTTGCCTTCGCCCGGCACTAGTGTGTTGCCCATGACCTTCCTTAAAACCTAATCGCCAACTTTAAACGGTCTGGGGTGCACTGATTTGTTGTATTTCCTGGACAATTCTTGTTCGTATGCGGCCACGTGGATCAAAGCTTTTTCTCAGCGCTCGTCAGCTAAGTCCAATTCCAGGGCAGCTGCTTCAGAGTTCATCTCGGGCTCAAAATTTTTACTGCGAATGGTGGGCATGCCGATTTCCAATGGGATGACCGCCTCCATGCCATATGCTAGGGCAAAAGGAGTTTTCCTGGTAGATCGCCTCAGGGTCGTCCGATATGCCCACAGGACACTTGAGAGTTCCTCGGCCCATTTTGCTTTGGCTTTCTCTAGTCTTTTTTTCAACCCATCAAGAATGGTCTTATTTGATGCTTCCGCTTGGCCGTTGGACTGCGTGTAAGCCAGGGTGGAGTTATAGAATTCGATCTTCAATTCCTCACAAAATCCTCTGAATAAGTGCTCGTCAAATTGGGTGCCATTATCAAAAATCAGAATTTTGGGGACGCCAAACCGCGTTACCACATTCTGCCAGACAAACCGCTCAACGTCTTTCTCCATGATAGTCACTAAGGGCTCAGCTTCAACCCATTTGGTGAAGTAATCCGTAGCCGCAATGAAGAACTTCCGGTTGTCTGGTGCCATTGGAAGTGGTCCCACTATGTCCAGTCCCCACATCGCAAAAGGCCAAGGGCTTATAAGGGGAAGGAGTTCTCTGGCCGGCTGATGAATTTGGTGGGCGAACTTCTGGCACTTCTCACATTTTCTAACATATTTTTGAGCGTCCGCTTGTATGCATGGCCACCAATATCCTTACAACATGGCTCGGTAGGCCAAAGATCTTCCCTCGATGTGGCTTCCGCATATGCCTTCATGAATCTCGTACAGGAAAGCTTCCACGCTGTTTAGATGTACACACTTGAGATACGAACCGGTGAATGACTTCTTGTATAAAGCGCCAGATGGAGAGAGCCAAAACCATTCTGACTTCACCCGGACTTTATGTGCTTCTTTTTTATCGGCCAGAAGGGTCCGTTCTTTTAAGAAAATGATAATAGGGTCCATCCAAGAAGGGCCAAGCTCGATGCAGAATACTTCTGTCTGCTCGGTTCCTTAATACTAGGCCTTGGAAGAAACTCAATCAGGAGAGGACTGGGAGATGAACTGTCAACCATGGAAGCTAGACCGGCTAACTCATCCACACGGCCGTTTTCTTCACGACCAATTTGTTAGACCCTTATTGCCTAGAATCGCTTGATGTGTTCTCTTACCAAAGTTTGGTACTTAACCATTCTGTTATCTTTGGCTTCGTAGCCCCCAGACACTTGGTTGACAACAAGTTGGGAGTCGCTATAAATCATCAGCTCGATTGTGCGCAATTGGAGCGCGCTCTTAAGCCCGGCCAGTAGCGCCTCGTACTTAGCCTCATTGTTTGACGCAGGGAATCCGAGTGTGATAGAGTGTTCGATGGTCAAGCCGTCTGGCGATATCAAAACTATGCCCAGCCCGGCGCCGTGACGATTTGAAGCTCCATCTACAAAAAGTTTCCACATTTCACCGACGAAGAGTTTCCAACACTCTGACGGGTCTCTGAAAGGCTTGAAAATTGATGGGATCGCGGTCGCTCGGCTGTTCGATTTCAGGTTCGCTGCTGTCTTTTTCGTTACCGGACACTTCTCATCCCCTCTCGGCAATGCGGCACCGGACCGAACAGGTTGGTCTGTTATTTCCAAGTTCGTCGTCGCATTGCCAAGCTGCAGTACTATTCCGACTGGAAGTTTTATGGACGGGCGCGCAAGTTTCGCGTCGCCAACATCGCCCTGTTGTGCAATTTTTGTTAAGCCGTCATTCGCCTCCTCGGCTACCGCAGTGAGATCCACCAGGCATACTAGGTGAATTCCAAGCGAGAATTCAACAACAAAATCTGCCAATGCTTGTGTTTTTATGGCCGTTCGGGGTTGAAACTTGATATCGAATTGTCCCAATTCGACCGCCCACTTCAGGATTCGCCCAGAGAAATTCGCTCGCTCGAATAAGGCTTTGAGGGGGAATTTAGTCAACACAACGATTATGTGAGCATGAAAGTAGTGCGCCAATTTCCTGGAGGCCATCACTAGCGCCAAAGCAAGTTTTTCGAGAGGCAAATACCTTGACTCTGTCGGTAGCAAGGTTTTGCTCACGTAAAAGATAGGGAAATGCTAGATACCTTCTGACCGGACAAGGACCGCACTAACTGCATGCTGAGAAACTGCCAGATAAAGATAGAGTTATTCGCCGGGCTTGGGTGTCACCAATAATGGGGCAAAAGACAAATACGCCTTGAGCTCGGTCAAAGCCCTGTCGCATTTCTTATCCCATGAAAACTTGGACTTCAATGCTCGAAAGAAAAGGCGGTCGCGATCTGATGACCGGCTTATGAATCGGTTAAGCGTGGCGGCCATACCGGCCAGATGTTGCACGTCATTTGCTGAGTTAGGCTGCTTCAATTCTTGTGTGGCTTTGATTTGTGTGGGGTCCGCCTCGATGCCTCGGTTTGTGACTAGGAAGCCTAGAAATTTCCCGGATCCCACGCCGAAGGCACACTTTGACGCATTCAGGCGTAGTTTGTGTTGTTTAAGAATGGCGAACATCTTAGCTAGGTCGAATAAGTGGTCTGCCTGATGCCTGCTTTTGACCATCATGTCATTGATGTAAGCCTCCATCGTCCGGCCTAGCAGAGGAGCGAACATTTTGGTCACCATCCTTTGAAAAGTTGCCCCGGCGTTCTTCAAACCAAAAGGCATGACTCGATAGCAGAATAGTCCCCTTGGGGTGGTGAAAGAGGTTATCTCGCGGTCAGGGCCATGCATGGCGATCTGATGATAACCACGATAGGCATCCAAGAAACTAAGCCTGTTATGCCCGGCCGTAAGATCCACTAGCTGGTCTATTCTGGGCAGAGGAAAGCTGTCTTTCGGGCAAGCCCGGTTGACAGTCTTATAGTCAACACAAACTCGCCACTTCCCATTCTTCTTGGGTACTACAACCGTGTTTGAAACCCACCGAGGGTAGTGCACTTCCTGGAAAGCCCGTGCTTCTGGCAAGTTCCTTACCTCCTCCGCGACTACCTTGGCGTGATGAAAAGTCGATCTCCTCGTTCTTTGAATGACAGGGCGTGCATCTGGGAAGACATTAAGTTAGTGGCAAATAAAGCTTGGGTCAACGCTAGGCATGTCGTACAGCGTCCATGCGAAGACTTCGATATTCGCCATCAAGAAATCTACCATCTCAGGCCTTTCTTGGGCGGTCAGGCTTGACCCTAGCAAAAAGAACTTGTTTGGACTTTCGGCGTCGATCCGCACTTCCACCAATCCTTCAATAGCCTTGTCCTTGACCTTGGCGCCCACATCATCAAGGACACCCTGGTCTTCCGAACCTTCATCATTTGGACAAAGCCTTTGGCAGCTTGGCTCCCATTCACTGCCACGAAACATTGCTTCGACATGACTTGATCGCCCTAAATTTCCTTAACTTCCCTCATAGCCGAGGGGAATCTCATAACATGGTGATAGGTTGACGCTACCGCCTGTATGGCATGAAGCCATCCCCTACCCAGGATCAGGTTGTATGTGGACTGCACTTTCAATACCCAGAACTCCACCTACTTGACAACGGATCCGGCATTGACTGGTAAGATTACCTTTCCCATAGGCCACTCCGGTTGTGAGTTGAAACCAACTAGCGACGAAGTTTCCAGAGCCAAGTCTGTATCCCGGAGTTTGAGTTGCTTGAACGCATCGTAGTACATAATCTCCACCAAGCTTCCTTGGTCAATCAAGATGCGCTTGACATCGAAGTCTCTGACGCAGAGGGTGACTACTAGGGCGTCGTTGTGTGGCATTTGAATGCGCTCTAGGTCCCTAGTTGAGAAGCTAATCACATCTTTCTCCTTGGTCTTTCCCCTTTTGATCGCAGGCTGGACTGACAACACTTCCCTCATATGTTCTGCCTTTTTTATCATTCCTCGAAGCTCGCAGACATGCGCCGACTCCACTATGCCGCGGATCACATTGACCACTCCTTGAGGAGGCGCCTCTAAGTCATTCGAACCACTCGGATCAGTCGGGGTGGGATGCACGGCTCTAACACCCCCATCGATGTAAAGGTCTAAGTGACCGGCTGTGACTAACTCCTCCAAGTGTTACTTCAAAGGCAAACAGTCCTCTGTCCGGTGTCCACGCTCCCTATGATATGTGCAGTGGTACAGTGGATTGAAGCCCTTTTGCGCATTGCCAAACTTAGCAGGAAACCGAACCTAATCCTCGTCGCGGATTTCACTAAGTATGCGATAGATTCGAATCTTAAATACCGTAGTGATGCCCATCCGAGCGTTCAACCTTCTATTAGCATCGGCTGCGTCGTCGTGGGGATATTCTACTCGATCATTACGGCGACCTCTACCCCGATTTCTATGATTTGATCCACGGTCAGATTCCCCGGTGCGATCATTTGGACGGCTAGTCTCTTGTCCGACCGCGTGTACCTTGCCAACCGCCCTTTTGTCTGTTACCACTGGATTTGTCTTCGCGGTGGATGCCGCCGCATCATCCTCTACTCGGAGGTTCTCATTGATGCGTTACATTAGTTGCCCCATGGACGCCGGCTGGTTCATTGTAAACGAGTCCCTCAGCCTATGCCCGACCGGGAGAACACACTTATATTGGGTGATTGCCAAGTTGATCAAGCAATCTAGGATCTCGTTGAAGGTTTACCAGTACCTAGAGTTGTATGCCTTGAGGGTGTCACTCGACTCCATCTTGACACTCAGAAGGTGGTCCACTTCCTTTGGCGTTTTGGTGTTGGTTTTGAAACGAGTCACGAATGCTTCCGCCAACTGTTGCCACCTCTCGATGCTCTCTTTTGGGAGTCTCTCAAATTATTTCAAGCCCAGTTCGCCTAAACTGGATGGAAAAATAAGGTACATAAGCGCATCATTACGCCTGTGTCCAGCTATGACCTGCCGAAAGTGGCTCACATGCATGTACGGATCTTTTTTTTCGTCATAAAGTGTAAACTTGGGATGGTGAAAGCCCGCTGGGAGTGGCGTGGTCTCTATTTCAAGGGAGAAGGGGGAGGCGTTAAGCCTCGCCAAGTCGGTGTCCAAAGGAACTGGTACGGCCAAACAGGGCGGCGGCATCATAACCTTCTCATTATGGTGACCTCCGTAAGATAACCGCTGGAGCGCCGGCACCCTTTTAGCCTCCCGTCGGCGAGCTCGCTCCTTCAAGACGTTCCTCAAGTCCTCTGAACGGACGGAGTAAGAATATCTCGAAGTGGTCGACGGACGTGAGGGATGGTAGGTACTATCTTGCGCGCTAGACTTCTCTGCAGGCGTGTCTAGGTCCCCAACTCTATAGCTTCTGGTGATAGAAAGGCAAGGCGTGTGCCGCTGGCTCTGGCTGCCTGAGCGACGGGGTTGGGTGCGCTCACTGTAGTCTCTCACTCCAGCTACAACCTTTCCTTTGACCTGTCGTTTAAGAACTTCCATCTCTGCCGCTATTCTCTGGATGACGGTGTCTTGGTCCCTTAACTTGTGCTTCAAACGTCGAGCATGCGATTCTCTTCGCCGCCGGTGTCCGTCTAGGCTCCGTGAGCGACCAAAACTTTTGGCGCGCTTATCTCGTGCATCTCTCGGAAGTCCTCTTGGGGAAGTCTCCGGGTCCGCCATGTTCGAAATGACGGGGAGTCCATCTCTCCGTCTGGCTGACTCCGGGGAAACACCGTCAACGGAAGACAATGGTATTTCATCGTTGTTCGCCATGGAAGGCGATCAGATGAGCTTGAAGGACAAGGTTATGTCTGCAAATGCTTTCCACAGACGGCGCCAATTGAAGCAACCACTCCCCGTTTCTTGCATGTATTGTCCGTTTTGGCGAAACCCGCCACACGGTTTTGTTCCTCTCCCACTGGGGGAAAAGGCCTATGCAAGGTAAGAGGAGTCAATCTGCTTATAAGGTGGGAAAGTAGTCCCTCACAGACCGATGTGGGATTTCCCGCGCATTAGCCCCCAGCCGAGCTAGCTCCGGCACCGACACAATACATCCAGATGCCAAAGGGAGTTCCCACAGACGGCGCCAATTGTACGGGGAGCAAATATTCGACAACGCCCGTACTGCTTTCGTCCAAGCTCCGCTTCTATCCGATCAACCTGCGAACGCAACGGCGGTGAGCTACCCGGCAGTTTGTTGTCGGAAAACCCCTCTGACGGTCAAGTTAGCACACACTCAGAGATAGAGAAAGAGAGAAAGATAGTTGAATGTTTAGGTTTCTCTCACCAAATGATGTTCCATCCCCAGCATAGGGGGCGCAGTCATGCTTATATACTTTCTGCACTCACCTCTGCATCCATTCGCTTATTGACACGTGGAGCTGCTCTATCATCCGTCAGCGCAAATCCAACTAAACACCACCTACTCAAATCGCCAGACAACATTACCAGGAACGGGGGCAGCCTGGCGGCGTCACCTCGGACTCATATGACCGGGCTATGTAGCGAGTCCGACAACACCACTCGCCGAGCTCCACCACAACCAAGCTTAGTAGCATCCCGGTACGACTGAGCTCCAGGCAAGTTAGGCCGGTTTTCAGAAGGCCTCTCTCGCCAAGCTAAATGTGCGAACCATGAAACCAAGGTCAGCAGACAATGACCTCGGTCAAGTTAGATCGGCCCAAACATGGGACCTGGATCTCGACTGAGCAAACAAACTCTGGACAGGCCCACGTTAGCTCAGCCCAAACATGCTCGGACCTCTCTCTGCCTGACTTCTACCATGGCCCAAAGCTACATTATAAATCTCCCTCTCAATTGGAAGAGATTTGTCTTTTTCTTGTGTTGACACACTTTATTTATCCTTATGGATGGTTTCAATGTTGAGAGGGAGAGAGAGAGAGAGAGAGGTGTGCAATTAAAATGTTTCAATTATATATAAAACTTTGTATGTTAAGGACTACAATATCACGTACGGATCGTTTTTTTCG
>NW_021026189.1:1179264-1286996 GCF_004153795.1 Camellia sinensis
TCAATTTATATTTCGTTGTGTACGGACAAGAAACTAAATGCCACCGTGTCTCGAGAAACTACCCATTCGTCTCGGTGTGGTTGGAACTACTTGTCTTGTCCCGTGATAAGAAATAATGTACTTTTTTGTTTGTGTCTGGTGGACACGTGGGTGTCAATTCTTGTACTCATACCAGTATACCTGTATACTGACCCGTTTTGTCTCTTGGCAACTCGGGTGCGTTCTGTTGGAGCGCAGCTGAGCTTCCTTTGCAGGATTAGTAGAGGCTTTGGTGGTGACGAGAAATAACCGTGATTGTAGGACATGTCGTTTGGAGTTGTTTTATTTTTCTTGAGCTTAGGGTTGATACTAATTTATGTAATTATTTTTTTTTTAATGACCTTAGTATTTTGGATAATTTGGCTTGGGTTGTAACCTTACATTATTTAAGTTGTTTTGAAGTATTTAATGTTACTGTAACGTTGGGTATATTAGATAGTTTATGAAATTATGGTGCATGGTATGATTGGTGTTTTGTTAATTACCTTATTGAGACTAGAATGTTTAGATTTTTGTTTCACCCCTAGGATTTGGATGATGGAATATTGATTGGGGTTTAGTCCTAATTTAATATTTAATTGTCCAAATTTTGGGGCGTGACATCTGTTGTTCTCTCTTTTTTTTTTTGAATCTTTTGCCTTCATTGGAATCAAGCCCTCTTCATTTGATTTAACTAAATAAAAATAAATAAATCAAACCCTAAACTCCAGTTTTAATCCAACACATTATGCAACAGTTTCACAATTAAATCTCATGTTGAATCTATGAAAATTGATACTCTATTTTTATTGCAAGTATGAGTGCGGGGATTGGAACCCTAGAAAGTGGTGCAGAGATTGGAGATTGAGAGAGAGGAGAAAGGGTTGACTGGAAGTGCTGTGAATCAGGCTGCCTTATATTTCATTTGTTAGAAATTTGATAAATTGATGAAGGAAAATTTTGGAGGACTAATATCAAGTCCAATAATGTTCAACTCGTAAGGAAATTGTATTAAGTTCTATTTTGGAGTTTTTAGTTTCTGTTTCTGATTTTCATGACATCAGTGGTTTTTAAAAAAGGACTAATATTAACTAGACAACAAAGATAAGTAGAAAGCCTTTTCAGTTCATTTGGCCTTGTTTGATTGTGTTATTTTCATGAGGGATAAGAAGAAGAAAAAAAAGATGCAGGTCCATTTTGTCCCTAGTTCTATCCCAGGATAAGCCCTCCGGATTTCTTATCCCCCCATATGGGGACTAAATAGGGCATCGAGTGTATCATCGTGGTGATAGAAGATGTGTTAGCCTCATAATCAAGTTCTCACATAGTGAGTCAAACTCGGGACGATATCCCCATGCAAGTTTGGCTTTAGATCGGTGTTAGGTATACGGGAGGCACATGGGATATATGTGTAGGCCGGAAGGGGAGAGCCGAAGTGGTGGAGTTAAGGAACAAAGAATTTAATTATGAATTTATTAGTATAGTGTGTATGGTACCGTTATGTTTATTTAAAAAATAATAATAAAAGATCTCGATAAATTATGAAATTTGAGCAGAGGCATGTATGTGTGATTTTGGACAACTTTTGTGTTCTAGCTTTTTAATAAAAAGATCGATTAGAACTTACAATCGGATGATCTTGATTATTGTCGGTTTGATTCATTTTAGCAAGGCAGATTTTAGAGGTTGTTTTAACCCACGAAACGAGCTCATTTTTATTGGTTTCGCGTAAACTGAAGTAAAACATTATTCTGCACACTTTTTGTGTTTTGAAATGTTTCGAAAAAAATCATCTTAGGGCAGTTTTGGTTCGTTTTCAGCTTCAGATTTTTCGATTGAGTTCTGTCTAGGTTTTTATATCAAGTTTTTCTCTTAACCTGTTCAGTTTCTGTTAAATTCGTTCACGTTGTCTTATAGGAAATTTGATTCTGTACAACTTTCGTTCTTTGAGTTTTGATCAATTCAAATTATTTAACTATGAAACAGTGTAATTTTATATTTTTTTTAATAAGTTACTTATGATTAAATTATACTAACTTTATTTGTTTTGCAGGATGGTAGGTATTACTAACTTTTTATGCAGGGCTGAACCATCATATTTCTATTTCTATTTTGTTTATTTTATAATAAATTTATATTTCGTTGTGTACGGACAAGAAACTAAATGCCACCGTGTCTCGAGAAACTACCCATTCGTCTCGGTGCGGTTGGAACTACTTGTCTTGTCCTGTAATAAGAATTTAACGAATTTTTGTTTGTGTCTGGTGGACACGTGGGTGTTAAATATTGTACTCATACCAGTATACTTGTATACTGACCCGTTTTGTCTCTTGGCAACTCGGGTGCGTTCTGTTTGAACGCAGCTGAGCTTTCTTTGCAGGATTTGTTGAGGCTACGGTGGTGACGAGAAGTAACTATAGTTTTTGGGCATATCTCTTGGATTTCTTTTGTTTTCTTGAGATTAGGGTTGTTAGTAGTTCATGTATTTATTATTATTTTTTATATGGCTTTAGTATTGGAATAATTTGGCATGATTTGTAACCGTATTTTATTGAAGTTGTTTGGACTAGTTGTTGCTACTTTAATGTTAGAGGTATTTGATAGTTATGAAATTGTGGTGGATGGTTTGGTTGGCGTTTAGTTTTTTTTTGTTTCACCCCTAGGATTTGGATGATGGAATATTCATTGGGGTTAGTCCTAATTTAATATTTAATTGTCCAAATTTTGGGGCGTGACAGTAAAGAGAAGACAAAGATACAAGCACTCAGAGAAGAAAAGTTGTATTAATATTCAGAAAAGGCACGTCGGCCAAAAGCTTACAATCGTTCCCAAAAAAAAGAAAATCAAAAGTACAAAAGATGGAAGAAAATAACATCAAAATTAAGAGTCTTCAGCAGGCTGGGTTTGGACCTCGGAGGATTGCTGAGAAGATATCTCGGCAACCTTCTCGGCCACAAGTTCAGCGTCGATTTCTTGCAGGGTTTCATCTAGGCTCTTATCGGCAAGAGGAACATCAGATAAAGCTTTCTCAGGAGCAGCATCTTTGCGAACCTCCTCATCCTTCTCATCTTGAGTCAAGTCCAGGACTTGCTCATTTTGAGGAGGAGACTTGGCCCCAGCAGCATCTTTGGACTTCCTTACCAAAACCTCCTCCTTCTCGGACTCGGAATTGTCGTCATCAGATTGAGCTGGAGTTGGTGTTGGAGGGAATGGAAGAGGAATGGCGTCGGCGTTTCTCAAAGGCGAGCCCTCAGGGACATTAAGCTTTTTTAGAAGGGACATCCAACCAAGGGTGAAACTCTTGTTGCATGCCTCCTTCACTTGCTTTTCGTAGGCCTCCGTGACATCGGCTATGACCTGGGCATACGCCTTCTCGTCGGCATCTTTAATTTCAGCCTCTTTGGTAGCCAAGGCCTCCTGCAGCTTTTTTTGGGCCTGAGCCATCTTCTCATCGACCTCTCTTTTTTGGGACTCAGCAACCTTCCTAATGGCCTTAGCAGACTCAAATTTCTCTTTGGCATCGGTCTGAGCCTTGATGGCAGCTTCGGCCTGGTCCTCTAACTTCTTCATTTTCGATTGAAGGCTTTTATTGGCTTTTTGAAGAGTAGAGAACTCCTTTTTCATCTTGGCCAACTTCTTCCGATTTTCAAAGATTAAATAGAGAAAGAATGGGCATGCTGGATAGCCTGAAAAAATACAAGACACAAGTTATTACAAAAACCTTCTAAAGTACAGGAGAAGAAAAATTACCAAGTAAGGATACTTACTTGAACAGATCGCTGGAGCATCAAAGCATAATTTTCGTACTCACTCAACTCGGCGTTCCGGTCGAGATATCATCGGCGCTATCACTAGCCATAACAGGCTTATCTTCTAGAGTAATCTCAGGGGTCCAGGGGGCATCAGGCTTCTTAGACCCCAAGGTCGTTGCAGAAGATGACCTCGACCTTTTGGATTTGGTGGATTTGGATGAAAGTGTTTCAGCGAACCTCTTTGCAGGGACAGAGGCAGTTTTTTCACTTGGACCCAGTTTGGAAATTGGCAAGGTATCCTCAGAATCGATCTGAGGCACCTTTGCCTTTGGCTGAGCCTTTTTTATTCGTTTGGCTTTGAAGGAGGCTGGGTTTGTGTTGGCTGGGCGTCAACATCAGTTGGAATGTTAGCCAGGAGATCTTTGGCAACTGGTTTTAGGCGACCCATCTTGGCAGTAGAAACTGTTCAGTGTCGGCGGCGGTGTTGGGATATTGGAATCAAGTATGGAGTTGAGGTTGACGATTGCTCAGCTGGATCAGAGGTTGACCCTTGGTCTGTCCGAGATGTGGATGCGGTTTGTGGAGTTGTGGTAGATAGTGGAGAAAGGCTTTTCTTCTTCTTTCTAGGGACATCGGGCAGAGTTGACTTGTATGTTGGAATAAAATTGAGAAGCAGAGGCGCCTTCCATTTATGGACTGGCAAGTCCAAAAGTCTCTTTAAATCCTTGTTGGGAATGAAGGATTGGCGAAAGTTTTTTGGTGGCTTAGGAACAGCTGCAAGAAAAACAAACATTAAGAAATAGATAAAGTATGAAAGACTTTAAAAAACAAGTAGGTATGAATGCAGGGCTCTTACCATTGCCCTCTACAAAGATTGATCGAAGGAGAGGGAAGAGATAGAGGTCTTCATCTGGGGCGAGATCCTAGCGTTTTCTTGTTTGACTAAGGCTATGATACCATTAATGGTTCGATAGGAATTGATGGAAAGTTGCATTGGGTTCAACTTGTAATAATGAAGTATTTCACGAAAAATGGTGTTGAGTGGGAGCCGAAGTCCACACTCAATGAAGGCTACCACAGGGAAAGGCATGGAGTCATCAGTAGGCATGATGGAGTCATCATCTCCAGCCAACCTCAGATGGACGTTGGCTGGGATTTCAAACTCTTGTCTAAAGAATTCTAGTTTGGATGGGGTGTTTACCCTATGTTTCCACATACCCATGATGTCGGCTTAAATGGAGATATCGGATTTCAGGAAGAAGTATTTTTGGAAGGTTTAAAGGACCTCGGCCAAAAACCTAAAAGTACACTTTGGTAAGGGTTTGTATGTATCTAGAAGGAGTTCGTTTCAGTTTTTCCTAAATTGTGGGTTCTACAGACAAATCCCAAACCTAAGCCTATGGAAACGAAGATTGAAGGCACAAATTTGGAAAAGACACAAAAAAACAGAAAACAAGAACAAGTTTCAGAATCAAGAACAAAGATGGACTATCAAGAATATAGTGAGTACAAGGGGTCTAAGGTCAAGAATAGTGGCAAAAGTGCAAGAAAGTGGTGAACAATGCGTGTGTTCAAGACATGGACAAATAGCAAAATTATGAAATAAACATGTTCAGATACATGATTCACAAATCGAATATTCGAGTAAAACAGCAATGGCGACTAAATGATAAAACAAAATTTCATGAAACACAACAAGAACTGAAAAACCAGGAGGAATTGTGACTTGCCAGAGAAAGGAAGCCGATGTGAGGATCGCCGTGATCAGGTGACGGCCATGAAGGCAACGGAACAATGGAAAATCCGTCGGAAGGGATGCATGGAATGAGTTGCAGAGCAAAGAGAGCTTGAACAATGGAGGATTTGAAGAGAAAAACTAAAGAGAGAGAGAGACAGAGAGAGAGAGAGAGAGAGCAACAGAGGCAATGAAAAGTGAAAGGGCAAAAACCGAAAACAAATTTTGTTAAAAATTGGAAACGGCGGCAAAAGGACATCAATGCGCCTGGGAAGAAGACTTTGTCAGATGGCGCACGCAGGCGCGAGACGGTTTTTAGGCGCGTCGCAGGTACAATCCAATATAGGAAAGATGCGTGTCGTAAACGGTTGAATTATTGTATGACAGCTCATACGCGTGAAAGGGTTCTTGAAATTCTTGTTCTTTAACGAAGACATGTCGGCCAACATAATGATCGTGGCTGAGATACTGTAAACCGACGTACTGGAAGAAAGGAATGATATAGGTTCCATCACCTCAGAATGTCGAGGTAATAGAACCTAGGGAGCAGTTGTGGGGATATATTTTCTGAGCACCAGCACGTGGCTAAAGTGATGCCGACGTGTAAGCCGAGGTGCCATGTGTCCTGGTCATGACGCCGAGGTTATCTCGGTGAGGCCGAGGTTACCTCCGAAGATATCGAAATCCGAGATAAGCGGATAAGGCACAAGAGTCCTAGAAAAGGGGAAGACTACAGTTGGGAAATGATAAGACTCTTAGGGAGTTTATCCCAATCCTACTAGGAGTCCAAGATTGATAATAATCCTAAGTCCATAAGAGCTAGGCTCCTGTTGGGACAAGGATTGGGTTAGCTATAAAAGAGAGGCACCCCCGTGGGTCTAAGGTACGCAATTTATATTCAGTATAGTGAGTCTTGCACTATTGATTATCTTTGAGAGATATACTGACTTGATCGTCGGAGTACCCCCGAGTGGACGAATCACCGCCGGAATCTTCTCTTTCTGTTGCAAGTCAGCCAGGTGTCATCTATTCTGCCAGTGTTCTCCAGCTGAGTACTAAGTTGGGCAGTGTGATCGAAAAATCACTCACACAGGTATATACTAGATATTTCTAAGTACACCAAAAGTTAAGAAGAAAAAATTTGGTATGTGTTTTGTGTACCCAGTGCGTATGCGAAAATATCATACGCCGGTAAGTACTCGATGCAAGTACGCCATGTTTGTCGAATTATCCATACTTTGTAATCTCAAGATAATTTTAAATGAGGATTTTTATATTTTTTTTGCAAAATATATATTATTTAAAATTTATTATTTTTTATTATTGAGGTAAAAAACTTGTTTATTAAATATTTAAATTTAATTTTTTTATATTTGGGGGCAAATTGATTTTTAAGGTATAGTTTGGAGGATAAAATAAAATTTCAAATGAATTTTGGTGTTACGTCAGCATATTCCATCCAATTGTAGACAGAATGTGACGGCAGAAGCCAACCTGATCAAAATTTCGAAAGTTTAGGTGTCAAATTGATTTTAATCAAAATCTCAGGGTCAAATTGAAAAACGCGTAAAAGTTTGAGGAGTAAAATGATATTTCCTCTTTTTTTAATTACTTTCAAACCTGCCTAAAAAAATTTAAGGGTAAATTACACCTTGTCCCATTTATGTTTAATAAATTTTTCTCAGTTTACTCCTTGAAACTAATTTTTGTTTAAAATTAGACAAAAAATAACATAATAATAATCACATAACATAAAAAATATATTATTATATTGGAGTTTGTGTTTATATTATAGATGTGAGTTATATATAATAAAATATTTTACGCCAAGTGACTATTAATGTATTATTTTTTGTCTAATTTTTAACAGAAATTAATTTTAAGAATAAATTAAAAAACTTGAAATATAAATAACTAAATTGAAAAAAATAAAATAAAAGACCAAAATAGAAAAATGATCAAATATAAATATGGCAAAAGTGTAATTTACTCAAAAAAAAAAAAAAAAAAAAAAAAAAAACCATTCCAAAAAGAGTACAAAAATTCCTTAGTAACCTCACCTTTAAAAAAAAAAAAAAAATCAGTCTCTTTAGGTTTTAGGGGGGAATTACCTTACAGTGGGTTCAGAAGATGATGTAAATCACAAATCAGTGGAAAATGTTTGAAAATTTCAGCATCATTGACAAGTGACAAATATATTACAAGAACATGACGATTAGGTTGGGTTTGTTTAAGGGATTAAGTTGAATAGTTTGTGAAAAGATTATTAATGTAGTGATTGTTAGTGAATGAATTAAGTAAAAATGTATTTATTTTGATAATAGTATGAGAGATAGTTAATGATGAGATTGTTAAATTATTTTTATACAAAATAAATAAATAAATTATTGTTATATTAAAAAAATTAAAACAAATATTAAACGAACAGATGCACTTGGTAAAAAAAATAATTTTTTTTATATAAAATAGACTCAATTTTCTTACTGTTTTTTAAATTTTACTCAAAATTCAACCAAACTAATTTCCTTAATAAAAAAAATTACTAAACCTCGTAAACTATCAATCCACTTTCTTATTTCATTATCAAATTTGTTACGCGTACAATCATAATAATCAAATTCAAGTTGCGAAACGAACGTGGCATTAACACTCAGATGTCTCTCATCTCACACACTGACACACTCAACAAGACACACGTCACACAGCATAATCCTCCTCTCTCTCTCTCTCTCCCTCTCTATCTAGCACGCAAATCACATCATCCAGTTTGACAATGATTTTTTTAAGTTGATTTTTTTAAATTGATTTTTTTTAATTTAGGATTAAAATATTTATTTAAATTGATTTTTTTAAAAAAATTTTATAAGAAAAAAAATAAAATAAATACAATTTGAATATAAAATTTTGTTTTATTAACTTATTTATCTTATTTTGATCTCTTTTAGCCAGAGGTTAAAATTCAAATTTTTAACTTTTAATCTTTTTTTTTAATCACATCACCTCTCTATTTTTTTATATTTTTTTTTTCAAAAAATATCAAAAAAAATAAAAAATTTAACTTTTAATATATTTTCCAAAACAATCCTTTTCCTTTTGGACTTTTTAAGCCCTACTATGATTGCCAAACGATCTCTTTATAACTAAGAACAAAACAAAATAAATTTTATTCTATTTTATTTTAATAAAATACATATAATTTTTAATATATAAATTCAATTTTTATAAAATTAATATTATTAAAAAAATCAACAAAATTTTTAAAATGAGACTAATATTTAACATATTTAATAAAAATTTAAATTAATAATTCAAAAAATATATAAAAAAACTTACACAATTAAAATGATTTGTATGATTTGAAATTACTATAAATAATAATTATTTAGAATTACTTTTTGAATATAAAATATGTTTTTTCTTTACTAAGAGAAAACGTAAAGACTAATAAAAATAAAAATATTAACTCAAATTATGCAAAAAAAAAAAAGAAAAAAAGAATAATATTCAAACCACAAAAATGTTAACTCAAATCGTACAAAGAAAAACTAATAATAAACTATACAAATAATAATTAAACGATACAAATATTATTTTGAATTTTCATTAACTCAAATCATATAATAAAAATAATACAAATTAATCCAAAAAAAAAAGTTCACTAAAAATAGCACTCGTTTGGTATAAGGCTACGGGGTTAAAATAATCCCAAAAAAACAAAATATGTTAAAAAATTAAGGGCATATTAGTTCACGTATTTTACCTCCTATGTCACTTTGGTCCATGTATTTTCAATTTGCTCAATTTTAATCTTTCATTTTTAATTTTGTTTCATTTTGGTCCAATCAATAACACCGGTTAAAATTGTTGATAGAAAACAAACACGTGACACGCACACGACTCTTTTTCAAGGGCAATATGGATATTTCACTACCTGTAGCACTTGTGTCCTTTAAACTATTGGAAAGTGTATTAAATTCATTTATTTTCATTTTGGGAGTCTTTAGAGTTGTTGTATTTTGGTTTTGGATGAGTACAATAAGATTTAAACTTATTGGGATTGTTCATTCGTGCTTGTTTACGTTGAAAAATTCTTTGAAAACTTGAAAAATCTATTCTGGTGTCTACACTAGCCTTTCTAAGGGTCGACATCACCTTATTGCCCTATCCTTAGTGTTTTTGCTGGTTTTTAGAGTCAACACCAGGGGCCCTAAGGGTTGACATTTCCCTTGCTGTTTTGTTCTGGGTGCATTCTGAAATACAAGATCGACACCACTGGTTTCAAGGGTCAACCCTTGTCCTCTGCACACATTAGTGTCTTAGCTTTTCTTCTTGAAGGGTCAATACCACTGTCTGAAGGGTCGACCCTTGTGAGTAAATTTTCAGATTTTTGGTTCAGTTTTGAGCTCTAATTTTTGGGGGGTTTGACTTATTCTTTCCTTTGACTTTAGGGATATTATTCTACCACTATAAATAGACCCCAAACACACTTTTCTCATTCTCTCTCTCTCTCCCCTTTAACCCGTGAATCCCTCTCTCTCTTAGAAACCCAACTTTCCTACATAGATCTCTAGATCTACTTGGTTAGAGGCATCTTTCCACCTTGATCCTTTGAGAAAGGTTGTAGATCTCATCAAGGGCATTCTTTTAATCCAAGAGTTTTGCGGTTTCATCGACTTTGATTTTATTTCAAGTTCTCCTCTTCGCTTCAAGAGATAGGGTCTATTTCCTAAACTCAAAATGAGTTTGGTAGCATATTTGTCATGACCCGAACCCGCCTCTATGGGTTAAGGACATAACCGGCCAGCAATCTTGAGATTACCTACGGCCTCAGACCAAAACAGACATAACTTGTTAGAGTAAAGGGGCCAAACGGAAGTAATAAATAAAAACTTTGTCCATAGAGCCGTGCTTATATGCACATCAACAGACCATATTCAGTTACGTTAATAACCCACATCAAAAGTACAGTTTCACAAAATTCATTACAGATAGGATCATCCAAAACGAGTCAACCTACGATAGACTATTTACAGATATACATAAAGTCCTTGCCGGCAAGACAAAATATAATTACATAGCAAAAAGGCAAGGGTAGGTCTCAAGAGTGAGACGCAAGGCTGACTTCCCCAAAACTCGGATTTTTCCTAGCAGACTTCACTGGGGCTGGGTTTGGACTTCCCTTGGCTCACCTACAAACACATGAATGAGCGTGAGCGATAGCCCAGTGAATAATATCAAACGTGACAGTTATATAACAATACGTAGAACAACATGCACCAAACGGCCTTGGGCCCAATTCATAATTCTATTTAGCGAATATATATGTATATATCTATACAACATTCAAATCAAGTAACTGTAGTCCTAACATTCTGGCCTTTGGCCCATTCGGATTTCCATTCATGGCGAAACGGCCTTCGGCCCATTCACTTATGTCGAAACGGCCTTTGGCCCACTCTTTCATATCCATAAAATTTAACAAAGACATGCTTGCATGTGGGATTACACTACCAATCTTTCATAATTTCACAAATTACATGCTAGATTTGTGATTCCATGGGAGTTCATTACATGCATGCACATATCAAGCCTCAATTTCAACAAAATGATCTCAAATCATGCTCTTGATCACAAACAACGCTTGAACACACAAGATTATTCATTACTCTCATGAATTCAAGAATCAATGCTTACCTAGAGGCTCAATCTTCACTATTTAAGGTAAATTCTTGAGCTAGCCTCCAAGATCACTAAGCTTTAGGACCAAAATCTCAATTTCCTTCACCCTCTCTCTCTTAGCCGACCCTCTCTCAAGTCTAAGAGTTTTTCATTAGCCAAATGAAGTGTTAAAGGAGAGAAATGAGGGTGTAGTTGACCCTTAACAAGCTCCCACTCAACATTATTTTATTATAAAACAATTGGGCACTTAATTTATCAATTTAATCAGTTTAAATTGACCAGGATCAATTTTCAATTAAATTTCACCGTAGGCTCTAAAAATTATACCAATCACAGTGGCGTAATCAATTTCGGGTTCTGTGGCCGATAAGGCCCTTAATTTAATTCCCGAAGCGGATTATTCAAACAGATATTCCTACGATGAACAGATAAAACTTTAAAATCATATATATTCGCATAATGGCACACAAAATCATATCAAAACATATAATCACACTGGCATTTGGGGCCAATTAGCATAATACAGAACAGGGGTGTCACAATATTTGTGCCGTATTTTGTTATGTATATTTGGTAGTCATGTGGTATGATTTTTACCCTTGTTATTTGTTATTTTAAAAGATCTATGTATTTGGGTGTTTTGGGTTAAACATAGGGTGTGGATCTTGAAATGTGAAAGAGAGATTTTTCAAATGAGTTTTTGAACAAGGTTATGATTTTGTAAAGTTAGTTGAGATATGTTGACATAGTGGTTTTCCTTTACTCAAAAATGATTTTGAAAAAAAATGAGGTTTTGTGAAATTAGAAGATTGTTGGGCCTATGATTTTGCTACTACAGTTATTTTTGGTAATCAAAATTGCATATGGATTTTTAAAGGTAGAAAAGCCCCAATTTGTAGACAATCCCTACATGATATTGTTTTGGGAGTTGGATTGATTTGTGATAAATGGTTTGGTTGGAAAGGAAATGGTTGTGGGATTTTGGAAATGGGTGTTCTTACTCTCTCAGAAATTATATCTGTAGACGTCCCCGAACGTCCTAGGAAAGATCCCGTTTTGTTCATTGGGGCTCACTACAATTTGGACTCAAATTGTCACGGTTCTTAATCTGATCTTGCAAAGTGCAATGCAAGACTGATAAATCACCAAAGAGTCCAAATCCGGCAAATCGTTTTTGGAAAATAGATTTTTTAGAAAGAAGTGCCAAACATGGACTGCTTTGCCAGATACAGAGTCGCCACCTAAATATTTATTTTTGGGAAATTCAGAAACCCTGACTCGTTGCCTAAGGCCACGTGTCCGTCATCACCAAAGTTGCCTCGGCTCGGGAACTTGGGTACGATTGGGGAAGGTCAGATATGAGCACCCCCGCTCCCCCGATCAAAGATCGGCCTCTACTAACCATGATATCGATTTTTTGAAAACATTATGTGCTCCTATTCTGGTTTATTAGCCTAGAATTACTACGTGATGCGCACAGCATACAAGTATAGACTGGATTGCCTAAGTTGGAACAAAGTATCGTATATCCGTTTGTTTTGAAAAATGGATTGAAGTTTGCTACTCGCAAGTAGGCTAAAATACGGGTTTCGACGAATTATTCTAACTCAAGAAACCCAACCTTCACCCACAGGCATTCAGGCAGTTACATCACATAGGCACATAGCTTCATGGTAAGCATGCTATCATGGCAGCCACTTACACACATGCAAGGATGCTAAAGCATAAAAGCTTACCGAGTACTCCAAGCCAAAAGAGAAGCTAATTAGAAATCATGCAATGAATCCTAACTATGCTGAGATGCCTAATGCAACACATGCAAAAATGAAACTTAAGATAGGCTCGGCTACTCTAAGATGGCATATGAGATGCAACAGATAACATGTATTCAATTTGGAATTGAAATACAATGCAGTTAGCATGATGTGCCGAGTTCAGTGCATGCAAGACAGATGAATGAATGCAAACATGCGAGCATAAGTATGCTAATTGAAACATGCCCTAAACTAACCATCATAAGCTAGTAAATAAAAGGGAGAAAGAAGTGGGGGTTGAAGACATGCATCACACACACGCACACTTATTACATAATTTGCCCTCTCTCAGAGGGACCTAATGAATAATACAAATTAATCAACTAACAAGCTAATTAATTAATTACAAAACCACCTAACTAATTGACAAATTAATTAAGTTACTGAAAGCAGTAAAATAGCCTCGGGAAAAGGGATAAATGTATGCATGCTCGGCTCCGCTCGAAAATCCATCACCATGCCACAGTTGCCTCTATTTGTACTGCTTTATGCCTCTGAAAATTGCATGAGTCCCAAGGTCAGTTCTGGAACACTCCCTGAACACTATGGGAGGTCACCGGCCAAGAGGAATGGTCACCGGCCATGAAAACCACCTAACTAATTGACAAATTAATTAAGTTACTGAAAGCAGTAAAATAGCCTCGGGAAAAGGGATGAATGTATGCATGCTCGGCTCCGCTCGAAAATCCATCGCCATGCCACAGTTGCCTCTGTTTGCACTGCTTTATGCCTCTGAAAATTGCATGAGTCCCAAGGTCGGTTCTGGAACACTCCCTGAACACTATGGGAGGTCATCGGCCAAGAGGAATGGTCACCGGCCATGGAAAAGTGGTCATCGACCAATTGTGAGGCTCTTGCCCAACAATGGATAGCCAGCCGGCACTGAAGATGGCCGACCGGCCATCTCTTCCTGCAGAATTCTGTTTGACAGCAGTAGAGGGCAAACAGAGCATGTCAATGCATTTTCAAAGCAATGTATGCACAACCACGCTTCCTATCATGTTTAAGACTCAAGGGAGTATGGTACTCGACTCTCGGGACACCAATCACGCATTTCCATGCATGATGGCCAAAGAGTCAAGTGTGCAATTCAATATGGAATGAAGTGCACAAAACACATAAAGGGCCCCAACCTCTATCATGATTGATCAAGAGGCAAGAGATGCATGCTCAATGCTATGCAACCTAAGCATGCAAACAAACTAATGCAAAATGAGTATGCTAGCAAGCAATATGCAATAGGCATATAACCTAAATATGTAAACATCCAACCTAGCATACACAATGCTATGGACTATATGGCACACACAAT
Organism: Camellia sinensis; assembly: GCF_004153795.1. NCBI lineage: Eukaryota > Viridiplantae > Streptophyta > Magnoliopsida > Ericales > Theaceae > Camellia > Camellia sinensis. The sequence continues at coordinate 1,193,575 of NW_021026189.1, forward strand.
GCTATATGAACTATGGCATGCTCAATGCAACTAACCACCTAGCATACACAATGCTAACAACATAACATGCATAACACATTGTAACATGGCATAAAGCACAACTCTCAATAGCACTTAAAGCATGGAAAACATGGGAGTATGGAACAAGTATAAGCTCTGAAATATCATACCCAATGATGCCAAAACATGCAAACACCTCAATATAAGCATGCAATAGGCTTCAAAACTCAAGACTAGGCATGGCTATTACACTACAAGCATACATGGAAAGTACCATTCGACCATGGGACATAAAAATAAAGCTAAGGCAGTCTAAAACATGTACAAAATCAGTTTAAGGCATGGCCAAAATATGCTATAATGGAGGGCCAAAATAACATGCAATGTAAGCTAGTAAGCATGGTTTACACTATGAGCATATGGAGCATATGAAGGACCACCAAACCAGCCAAAGATAGATTCATGGCATGCCAAAATATGACCAAATACCCACTGAAATGTGTCTAATACATGCAAGAATGAGGTGCTCCTTTGAAAGGCCATGAAAGGAGTTGTTCTACACATGCAAAAAGGAAATCTAATATGGAAAAACCAGCTCTGGACAGAGCTTATGCAGGTCCTAAAACTCACCAAAAAGGGCTTGAACCAAGCTTGGGATGCATGCAAATATGGGCTCCTTTGTAAGGCCAAAAATGCAAGTAAACAAGACAATAAGGAGAGGGGATGGCCCTCTCCTTCTTAGGCCCTCAAAACATCATCTCCACCACTGAAATCCCACTGAAATCCCTCTGGATTTCAGTGGTGAGAAGGCCAATACAAGGTGGTCTCGAAGCTCACAAAAAAGGCACAAAAATGAGGCCAAACAAGGCCTAAGAGGGGGTATTCAACCCCAAACACAAAAGTGGTCTTAAACAAACTTAAAAAGGAGCTCAAAATAAGACTTTTTTCAGTTTATGACAAAGCTCAAAAATGCTTGCAAGTATGGCTAAAAGACGAAGCAAAATAAAGACCAAAAGAGGGTAAAGTGTGTTACCCTTGTAGCTTCAACAAAACCAGTAGCTTTGAGACCAAAAAACCAGACCTTCAACCTCTAAAAATGGCCTCCAAGATCCTTAGGTTGATGATGGAGGTGTTAGGCTAAGAGTTGGTGTGCAAAGGGGCCAAGAGCTTCACTCTTCTAAGCCTAAGTGTAGAGACAAAGAGAGATATATGTGTATGCCTTAGCAAAAATTTTTTGGAACCTTTTCTAATGAGGGAGAGGCTCTCTCTTATAGAGGAAGAAAGGTCCAAGCTTCTAAGAGAAGCTTGGAGCAAAGGGGCCAAGCTTCTCTTAGAAGTTAAAGCAAAAAGGGTCAAGCTTCTTGAGGAAGCTAGAGCAAAGGGGTCAAGCTTCCTCAAGAAGCTAAGAAAGGTTCAAGCTTCTCTTAGAAGCTTGGAGCAAAAGGGTCAAGCTTCTTGGAGAAGCTAGGCAAAGGTTCAAGCTTCTTCAAGAAGCTAAAACAAAGGTTCAAAAGGTTCAAGCTTCCTTAAGAAGCTGAAACGAGAGGTTCAAAAGGTTCAAGCTTCCTCAAGAAGCTAAAACGAGGGGTTCAAAAGGTTCAAGCTTCTTGGAGAAGCTAAACCAAAGGTTCAGAAAGGTCAAGCCTCCCCAAGAAAAGGCCTCGGCCAGAAAAAGTGGCCGATTGATCAAAACAATGGCCAGCTGACCAAAAACAATGTCGACCGGCCAACACTTTTGGCCGGTAGCAAGAAAACAGGGCCGGTGGCCTCAGGCCATGGCCAGTGAGGTGTGGGGATGGCCAACAAGTCATTCCCTGCCCTTAGAAGCAATCACAGAAGTGTTTGGTCTACAACCAAGCACAAAACAAACAAGTCGAGAGGTCTCGAGGCAAGGCGCGCGGCCGAAACCTCCGAGAACTCAAGACGAACATGAACATGGATAATCATCGAGTGTTCAAACGATGACGTCCAATTCTTGAGGACGGTCAAAAATGGGGTGTCTACAATATCTATACGGTTATCTTTTAATTCTTGTATTAGAGATAACTGTTTTGACTATCGGTGGAGGATAGCATTGCCGTGTATTAGGAATTGCATGCAGATTAGGCAATTTGAAATCATTCATAAAATGGAGCATGTAATAGATTTTGGAAATTGAAACTACATGTTTTGAAAAAGGGTTTTTTTGGAAATTCTTACATTATGTTTTGGAATATTTTCTTTGTTTTGGAAAAATAATATTTTGAGTCACATGTATTGTACTATTGAAAAGGGTAAATGAAATGGTGGACCTGGGAGAAAGTTGTTGTTACACCAAATAAGTTGGCCTGTGTGTCTGGAGTGAAAGTTCCGAAAACTGCATGTATACATGGGTGTCGATCTCGCGGACGAAATTTTCAAGAAATGGCAATAGTAGTGCTTGTACATCCTACGTTTACATGGGTCCCGGCTTACGGTTTCCTTCAGATGAAATTTCCTGGAAATGGTGTTTTTGTTTTGGAGATTTACCCATTTATTTACCATTATGTTGGTTTCGACACAGGATGTTTGGAATATGGTTTTAACAAGATATTTGTTGTTGTGTGGCGATGTATTCGTATTTGATTTAGAATTGTATTTGCTGGTTGGTATTGAGATACCAGGATTGTTTTTGGAAAGGAATTTAATATCAAATAGATGATTTGAACTTAGAAAATGTTTTGATTAAACACAAGGTTTTGGTAATTGGAAAGAAAGGATTTTGTTGAGTAATCAAATGGATTTTGGAAATGCATTTAGGCATATCGTATATATGTATTGCATCATGATTATTTATGCTGGTGGAGCATGTTTAGTTTTTGAAATATTCTCTACTAGGCTTTATGCTCACCTTACGTGGTTGAAATGTTTTTCAGGTGTACATATGTAGATGTGGACTGTGATGTGAAGTTATGTTTGAACCATGTAGGGTGGTTCAGTTGTTTGTAGGCCAAGGGCCATTTATGTTATTTATTGGCCGTGTGCCATTCTTGTAAGGGTTACACCTTTGTGTATGATGTAAGCCTTAGGGCGTTTAATTTGATTTTCTAACATCTATACATGTTTTAGTCACAGAACATCCATTCGACTTAGATCTTGTATCTAGGAATGTATAATATTGGATAAACACATCTATTGTGTGGCTGTAAAATATTCTTTTGTATGAGGGTTGTTATCTATTATTCATCGTCGAGTGGTTTATTCACGTAAGTCGGACCTTGTTAATTCGGGGCGTGACACTACCCTTTCCTTGTTTCACCAACTTCTTCCTCTTGGACTCTCTGCAACACAATCATCTACCACTGTTGCCTTCCTCCACCACCAAAATCATCCATAGCTAATCCCAACATCAACACCATCCACCTACACCACATCAAACCTAGTACCGTCTGCCACCCAGACTACCAAACTTACTACCCAGTCTTTTGCACATACCTGCCATATCCATCACCTCCATCCAACCTCCTTTATCTACCCCTATCATCCCACCATCACCAAATAACAAATTGACAATCAAAAGAATAATAGAGAGGGAGAGATGAGAGAACAATAACAATAACAAAGTGACGGACCACCAATTCCTCCAAATCAAATAATAATTCAACCAAATAGGTAGAGAATGATTAAAAAAAAAAAAAAAAAAGAAGAAAGAAAATGAGAGAATGATAAAATCAGAAACAGAGAAAACCTAAAAAAGCAGCATTCAAATCAAAACCATAACTAAAATAAAATAAAATAAAAAAGAGTAAAATAGATAAGAAAGAAGAAGAAGTATAAATGAGAATCATTCATCTTTTGATCTTCTACTCTTGGATTAATCCACCAAAAAAAAATATTAAAAAAGAATAAAAGGGTTTTGCTAATCATTCATTGATAAAGTTTAGCTGCTCTTACAAGGTTTGCCTTTCCTCCGAGCACTGTTTCTTGGCAGTCCCTTTAGCACCGGCTCTGCTTCTTTCTTTGGATCCCCAACTGATGATGATGTTGCCACTTCTTTCATCATCATCTTCTTTTTCTTCTTCTTTTCCTAATCCATTTTTGCTTTCTTCGATTCACTATTTTCAACTACTATTTCTACTGCTTCTTCTCTCTGTTCTTCCTTAATCTCTTCACTCTCTGTTTTTTCAATGATTTTTCGAGGCCTACCCTTTTTCCTAGGCGTTTGTTGTTGGGGTTTCGATGAACCTATTGATGTCGATTCTGCTATTGTTTGGTGGTAGATGATGGTGGTGGTGGTGGCGGTGGTGGTGTTTAGAAGTGGCGGTGGTGGAGTGAGATTGATGATAGACGGTAAAGGAGTGGGAAAAAAAAAGGTGTTACAGAGATGGAATAGGGTTTTATAGAGATGGAATAAGGAAGGGTTAGGATGGAAATGTCTGTTTGCCCCTCAAAGTTGATCACATGTTGTGCACATGACTATTTTCTGTTAAATTTTTTAATAGAGGTTATTGATTGGACCAAAATGAAGCAAAATTAAAAATGAAAGGTTAAAATTGAGCAAATTGAAAACACAGGGACCAAAGTGACACATGAGGTAAAATATAGGGACTATTAGTGTAATTTTCCCAAAAATTAATAAGACAAAATGTCACATTCAAACCATAATCATTTCATTTTTTTTTTCCACAAAAGTCAAAAAAGTCAAAAAAGCCATCCCAAATGAGGCTTTTTAGCCTCAGGCTAAAATAGCCTAAAAGCCAACCCACATCTCAAACTAAAAAAACAGTCACATATATTTTAGCATTAAAAATCGTTTCAAAAAATTAGGATATGAGAAATTCAATTCATCATATTTGGTTGAATTCTGTTTTCTATTTTTTTAAAAAATAAAAACTAGTTTGTAAAAAAGATATCAATTCCTTATGATTCTATCTTTTTTGGAGGAAAATAATTTTTAAAATTAATAAATAATTTTTATGTTTATTTTTTCAAATAAAATATAAATTTCTTTGACAAAAGTAGATATTAAAAAATAATTACAACTTGTGCATGGTGCAAGTTCAATTTGTGCAAGGTAGAAGTTCGATCTATGCTAGGTGCAAGTTCAAGCTGTATGTGGGGTGCAAGTCAAATCTGTGTAGGGTGCAAGTTACATCTGTGTGGAGTATAAGTCCAACCTATGTATGGATGCAAGTCTAACATCTGTTGGGTGCAAGTCTAACATCTGTTGGGTACAAGTCCAATATGTGCGGGGTGTAAGTCTAACCTGTATAGGGTGCAAGCTCGATCTGTACGGGGTGCAAGTCCAATATATGCATGGATGCAAGCCCAATCTATGTGAGATGTGAGTCATATCTATGCGAGGTGCAAATTCAACCTATACATGAGTGCAAGTTCATTATTAAAATAATGAGTTCTTTTATTTTTTTTGTTTTATTCACCAAATATTTGAATTCAACTAAACATGGAGATTTGAATTTCTACTATCTTAATTTTTTGTAACTATTTTAATGCTAATTTATACGATTTTTTTTGGGTTAATTTTGAGTGGCCTCTTTTTATTTGTATGATTTCAGTTAATATTTGTATTAATTTTTATTGTATGATTTGAGTTAATAAAAATACAAAAAATATTTTATGGTTTAATTATTATTGTTTTTATGGTTTACCATATGAATAAAAACAATAATATTCAATCATACATTTAACTCAAATCATACAATAAAAATTATAATATGGCACAAATCAAACTTGCACCCATACAGACATTGTACTTACACCCATACATAAGTTGGACTTGCACTCCGCATAGATGGGACTTGCACCAATGCATAGGTTGTGTTATGACCCAACCCCTGAATGCTTAGGGTTGAAATAACAACTTATTAATTCTAATTGAACAAATTAAGTAGCGCAAGCGGAAGCAAAACAAAAGTAAGAAAATAATTAAATAGATAATTAACTTCATTAACTATCCTGCTATTTAAATAAAAAGGAAATTCATCCATCGATTTTTATTATTTTATTATTCGGTGACAGACAATAAAACGAAGAAAAAGTAAGAAGAGAATTTTTTTTTTAAAAAAAAAGTCGGCAACAAGTTCTGTGCTGGTCCATTACACGAGGTCATAATCCTTCTATATATTTCATCATCTAAAAGGGGTAACAGCTATAAGCACATAGTAGAGAGAGATATATTATGCTAGGAGCATAGGGGCACAAAATAATCATGGATAGTTATTTAAACTAAAACATTTAACATAACTTAATTTGAATAAACAAATTATTTAAGTGGTTGTAGACACCCTATTTTTGACCGCCTGTAAGACTCGGGTGCTTTGTCCTGTGCACTCGATGATGAAAGTTACATTGTGTGTGATTCGAATGCTCAACGAAGGAATCCAAGGTCGAGCTTTGAAACGGTCCCAACACCTTCCTATTTACCTTGTTTATACTTTAGAGGTCCCTTTTTGAACATTGTGCCACTCTACACTGAGCCTGAAACAGAGGAATAGGGTAGTACATTGGGGCCCAACCGTGCCTCATTGGGAGTAGGTCGTGGCCATTTGGGACCGGCTGTGCCTTAGTAGCGATAAACCCTGTTCTGGGCAGGAGCCTGCCAGCTGTCTATTTTTGAAGATATTTTTGACCTATTTTGCTCAAATTCTACAAATACGAGGCTATATCTTTGTTTTGAGCGTTGAACAACTTCCAAAGAGCCTATACACTTACTTGAGAGCTCATTCTTCTTGTGCAAGCTTGCCATCTTTGAACTATATCTATACACCATACACACCCTCATACCTTAACCTTGGAGCCTTGGTTGAGCCTTGAGCATCACAATTCAGGCTTGAGAGTGTGCTTGGACCAAGTTTGATTCACAAAAAGAGTTTGTCCTCTTTAAGAGGTATAAGCTTACCACCTTTTCTTTTGCTTTCATTTCTGTCTTTTACCACCAATTTCTAGTGTCTTTGTATTGTTTTGGATCTATTTGGAACTTGGTTTTGAATAGCTACCAAAGGTAGAAAATTTTAATACCCTTTCTTGCACCTTACTTCATAGCTCACACCCTTATCTTCACACCCTTTTTTTTTGAGTTTTCAAACTGATTTTCAAAGTTCAAAAAAGGCTAAAAAACATGGTTTGAGGTCTCAAAGATGGAGGGGCTAGCCATCTCTCCTTGCTTTTGTTCACTAGCCTTGTGATTCTTTGCTCTTTCTTATCTTTTTCATACTCTTTAAACATCATTCTAGTCATTGGTTTTTACATATTAGGGGCTGTTTAGACTTGTTTTAATTCATTTAATTGGTGTATTCTTTGAATACTTTGCCTATCATGTTGTAAGTTCTCATGGCTTTGCTTGTTTATGCCTTAGACATCAAGGCATTTGAGTTGATAGCTTTTCTTTGCTTGGTTTTGATATTAGAAGTCTCCTTCTTCAAATCAATCTTGTACAATCATGTCTGTAACCTCCCTATTTTCTTCTTTCCTTTTGTTTGAGAGTTGTCTCAAAGGATTGATGGATGTTCAAGGCATGGGAAAAAGACATATGCTCAATGGCTTAACCTCTACGGAGGTTCATAATCAAGGCGTAGTCCCTCTTTCATGATTTGGATCACTTCTCGTTTGATGTTCCTTCTCATTTAGTGGACTTAATCATCATTTTGTGACAAATTAATTAAAGAATGGAAAGGACTAATAAAATGAGCTTAAAACCAATGAAATCGATGTAAAAAAAAAGAGTAAGATTGTTTGGATTCAGTCGGACGTTATGTTGGGTCCATAGTGTAGACACCCCATTTTTGACCGCCCTTAAGACTTGGGTGCTACTGATCGTTTACTTGGTGGTGAAAGTTGTGCAGTACAAGGGTTCGATTTCTTCGGCAAGGAGAGAAGAGTCAAATCCCAACCTTACACCCTATTTTGGACTAAAACTATTTTGAATGGTTTTTTAGATCTTAAAACCCTCTCTTTCAAAATATTTTTGAAAAGAAGTTCCTACGATGTTCCGACGCTCGCATTTTGTTAAATGTTGCGCTTTTCGGTAAACCGAGCAAGGACAAAGTGGAAATGAATGAAAGAGAGGTGAACTCTTTGCAAAAATATTCAAAACATCTTGCTTAAGGGTTTGGAGATGAAGAAAAGAGGAGAGGAGAGAAGAAAACTAGTTTGGGAGAAGTTTTGCATGAATCCGAGAAGGATCGAAACTGAGCGGCTTCACCAAAACAGGAATAACTTTTTGTACAATTGGAATTTTGATGCAAGGTTTCCACTATTGGAAAGCTTACTTCCGGAGATTTAATGTGGACGCAAGAATGACCTAAAAAGGAGTCCAGATGAAGGAGATATGCCCATTTGAAGTTTGACCTATAGAGCAGATTTTTGCACTGTCGGGCACTAAGGGTGGCCGGCCGGCAGTTGAAGTGGCCGGCCGGCCACTTATGTTCAGAAAGCCCAGAATCTGCAGATCTTTCTTCTCCAGCTATCCTACACTGCTCCAGATATTTCGAAACTCAGATATTTCGACCATGAGCTTATTTTTGCTATATATGGAGGCCATATCTCATGTTTTGAGGGTGAGAACAAGTTGAAAAATTTGGGAGCTTCTCACACTAAAATCCTCTCTCTCTAGAAGATTTGTGAGCAAATTCTCCCCTCTCTAGAATTCTCTCTCTCTCCTCTTGTTTTAGGCTTGAAAGTGAAAATTCCGTACATATTTGCATACACTTCCTTAACCAAAGTTGATCATCTTTGGGTTGAGGTAGCTTGGGACTTTGTTTGAGCTCCAAAAGGTGGTTTTAGCTCATAATTTGGGGTTGTTCTTTTGCTGTGCTTCAAGGGTGAGCATCTCCCTCTTTTAAGATTATTTTTGTACACAATCTTGGCCACCTTTGCATGCTGATTTTGGCCTAGTTGTCAACTACAAAACTTTTTTTTTAAGTGTTTAAAATGGTGGTTTAGGCCTATTTTGTGTTAGGGGGTTGTCTCTCCCTTTTGTTCCTTAGCTTGTATAGTTTTTTGTGCCATCTTTCAAGGCTTTCAAACCAAACCTTTTGGTCCTTTTTACCACTGAAACTCAGAGATTTTTCAATGACAGAAAACTTATTTTGAGGTCCCAAATAGGAGGGGGTGACCTCCCCTCCTTATCTCTCCATGCTATGCCTAGTTAGCCTTGCAAAGTAACATGTTTTTGTGATTTGTCTTAGCTTAGTTTGAGCATGTTTTTGGCTATATTTTAACATGATTAAACTTTGTTTTTGGCTGGTTTGGCCACTCATTGCTTGCATCTTGCACTTGTAGTGTAAACTTGCTCACTAGCCTAGTGTATTTGATGATTTAGCCTATTAATCTAGCATGTGTATGTTCCACTCCAGCATGTTTTTGGCTCTAATTTAGCATGATTTGGGACTGTTTTGAGTGATCTCGGTCATATGGTTTATGTATTGCATAGCTATAGGGCAATTGTCTTAACTAGCTTTGAGTTTTAGGGCCTCTAGCATGCTTTGCTTGTGATGGTTGCATGATATAGCATCATTTCTCATGTGATTTCAGAGCATATATCACTGTCATACTCTCGCATATATCACTCTTTAATTGTGTTTGAGAGTTGAGCCTTATGCCTTGTTTATGAGCCAATACATGAGCTTATTTTTTTTCTTGCTTTTCATGCTACCATCTCAGCTCATTTCAGCCAACTAGCAAGGACTGATGAAATTCAGGCTGCAGTGGTTTTGTATCCCGATTGCATCACAGAAGATGAAATCGCAGGTAAATTTCACACATCTTAAGCTCATAACATGTGTGTGTGTGTGTGTGTGTGTGTGACTGATAGCTTGTTCTTACCAATGTTAAGTGCCCAATTTCAATATTGGGAGCCGAGGTTTTGTGAGACATCGATGCATTCTGTGCTTGTAGGGTTTTTGTTAGGCATTTTATGAGACAATAAATTCTTGTATCTTCAAAGACTGGAAACAATAGCTAAATTTGGAACTTCAGGTATTTTATTTTATCAATAAGGCTGAGTGTTTTACTGGTACAATGTCAGCTTCTTCCTTGGGGGGAATTAATAATTAATGGTCTGTAATTGAATTTATTCTAATATTATACAACTTTTGTGGAGAAAATGCAGACAAGTGGAGACCTTAATCTCATTGGGCAGTTTGGTGTTGGGTTCTACTCTGTTTATCTTGTCGCTGACTATGTTGAAGTCATTAGCAAACATAATGAAGATAAACAGTATGCCTCTGAATTCATATCCTTTTTCTACTGAACTCGAGTAGTTGTTCTTACAGTCGAAAATTTAACAAATGTAACTGTGGATGTATCTAATTTGTTGACTTTCAGGTATGTTTGGGAATCACAAGCTGATGGGGCATTTGCAATTTCTAAGGATACATGGAATGAACCACTTGGCTGTGGATTTGTTATGTTTGGTTTATAATTTTGGATTTGTTGATTCTATATATATTTTTGGTTTTATGACTTTAAAATATTTAGCCATACATTGTAGATTTTTATTTTGGATTTATTGATTCTATGTATATGTCATATTTATATATGGTAATACAAACGTTTTATACTAGTAACAATTAAAGTTGTTATTCCTTTTCTATTAATGCAGGGGATGAAGAGTTAGTGTGATGAGAAAATTGTCTTTTGTAAGACAAGAATAGTCTCTACAAAAGTAGTAATTAAGTTCATTCATATGCTTCTAGTGGTTTCTGAATTAATTTGTGGTTTTATTTTTCAGGTCAAAAATTTCCTGGAGATATGCAAAATATGGTCAAAGAATTCAACAACTTAGTTTTTTTAAGTTTTTTATTTTTTATTTTTTAATATATGTAAGCACAGTTAAAAACTTTTTACTAATTCCTTTGGAGTATATATTTTTTGAACATTGAACTTTCATTTATGAAATATATGATGCTATTCTATTCAATATATGATTGTGATTCAAAATATAGTATATAGTGTGTATTACATTCTTTAAATGCATATAACATGCGATCTTATCTAATTATTAATCACGTGATTTATTAGATATTAATCACATTTAAAATTTGTGATTTAAATGTTTATTATCACATGTTTTATTAGTTATTAATAACACTTAAAACATGTAATCTAAATATTTTTAATCACACTTAAAAGGTGTGATCTAAATGTTTTTAATCACACTTAAAAGGTGTGATCTAAATGTTAACAATCACACTTAAAATGTATGATCTAAATGTTTTTAATCACACTTAAAAGGTTTTTAATCACACTTAAAAGGTGTGATCTAAATGTTTTAATCACACTTAAAAGGTGTGATCTAAATGTTATCAATCACACTTAAAAGGTGTGATCTAACTGTTATTAATCACACTTAAAAGGTGTGATCTAAATGTTTTTAATCACACTTAAAAGGTTTTTAATCACACTTAAAAGGTGTGATCTAAATGTTATCAATCACACTTAAAAGGTGCGATCTAAAAGTTTTAATCACACTTAAAAGGTGTGATCTAAATGTTATCAATCACACTTAAAAGGTGCGATCTAAAAGTTTTAATCACACTTAAAAGGTGTGATCTAAATGTTATCAATCACACTTAAAAGGTGCGATCTAAAAGTTTTAATCACACTTAAAAGGTGTGATCTAAATGTTATCAATCACACTTAAAAGGTGCGATCTAAAAGTTTTAATCACACTTAAAAGGTGTGATCTAAATGTTATCAATCACACTTAAAAGGTGCGATCTAAAAGTTTTAATCACACTTAAAAGGTGTGATCTAAATGTTATCAATCACACTTAAAAGGTGCGATCTAAAAGTTTTAATCACACTTAAAAGGTGTGATCTAAATGTTATCAATCACACTTAAAAGGTGCGATCTAAAAGTTTTAATCACACTTAAAAGGTGTGATCTAAATGTTATCAATCACACTTAAAAGGTGCGATCTAAAAGTTTTAATCACACTTAAAAGGTGTGATCTAAATGTTATCAATCACACTTAAAAGGTGCGATCTAAAAGTTTTAATCACACTTAAAAGGTGTGATCTAAATGTTATCAATCACACTTAAAAGGTGCGATCTAAAAGTTTTAATCACACTTAAAAGGTGTGATCTAAATGTTATCAATCACACTTAAAAGGTGCGATCTAAAAGTTTTAATCACACTTAAAAGGTGTGATCTAAATGTTATCAATCACACTTAAAAGGTGCGATCTAAAAGTTTTAATCACACTTAAAAGGTGTGATCTAAATGTTTTTAATCACACTTTAAACCGAGCAAGGACAAAGTGGAAATGAATGAAAGAGAGATGAAATTTTTGAAAAATCTTTCAAAACATCTTGTTTAGGGGTTTGGAGTTGAGGAAAAGAGGAGAGGAGAGAAGAAAACTAGTTTGGGAGAAGTTTTGCATGAATCCGAGAAGGATCGAAACTGAGCGGCTTCACCAAAACAGGAATAACTTTTTGTACAATTGGAATTTTGATGCAAGGTTTCCACTATTGGAAAGCTTACTTCCGGAGATTTAATGTGGACACAAGAATGACCTAAAAAGGAGTCCAGATGAAGGAGATATGCCCATTTGAAGTTTGACCTATAGAGCAGATTTTTGCACTGTCGGGCACTAGGGGTGGTCGGCCGGCAGTTGAAGTGGCCGGCCGGCCACTTATGTTCAGAAAGCCCAGAATTTGCTGATCTTTCTTCTCCAGCTATCCTACACTGCTCCAGATATTTCGAAACTCAGATATTTTGACCATGAGCTTATTTTTGCTATATATGGAGGCCATATCTCATGTTTTGAGGGTGAGAACAAGTTGAAAAATTTGGGAGCTTCTCACACTAAAATCCTCTCTCTCTAGAAGATTTGTGAGCAAATTCTCCCCTCTCTAGAATTCTCTCTCTCTCCTCTTGTTTTAGGCTTGAAAGTGAAAATTCCGTACATATTTGCATACACTTCCTTAACCAAAGTTGATCATCTTTGGGTTGAGGTAGCTTGGGACTTTGTTTGAGCTCCAAAAGGTGGTTTTAGCTCATAATTTGGGGTTGTTCTTTTGCTGTGCTTCAAGGGTGAGCATCTTCCTCTTTTAAGATTATTTTTGTACACAATCTTGGCCACCTTTGCATGCTGATTTTGGCCTAGTTGTCAACTACAAAAACTTTTTTTTTAAGTGTTTAAAATGGTGGTTTAGGCCTATTTTGTGTTAGGGGGTTGTCTCTCCCTTTTGTTCCTTAGCTTGTATAGCTTTTTGTGCCATCTTTCAAGGCTTTAAAACCAAACCTTTTGGTCCTTTTTACCACTGAAACTCAGAGATTTTTTAGTGACAGAAAACTTATTTTGAGGTCCCAAATAGGAGGGGGTGACCTCCCCTCCTTATCTCTCTATGCTATGCCTAGTTAGCCTTGCAAAGTAACATGTTTTTGTGATTTGTCTTAGCTTAGTTTGAGCATGTTTTTGGCTATATTTTAACATGATTAAACTTTGTTTTTGGCTGGTTTGGCCACTCATTGCTTGCATCTTGCACTTGTAGTGTAAACTTGCTCACTAGCCTAGTGTATTTGATGGTTTAGCCTATTAATCTAGCATGTGTATGTTCCACTCCAGCATGTTTTTGGCTCTAATTTAGCATGATTTGGGACTGTTTTGAGTGATCTCGGTCATATGGTTTATGTATTGCATAGCTATAGGGCAATTGTCTTAACTAGCTTTGAGTTTTAGGGCCTCTAGCATGCTTTGCTTGTGATGGTTGCATGATATAGCATCATTTCTCATGTGATTTCAGAGCATATATCACTGTCATACTCTCGCATATATCACTCTTTAATTGTGTTTGAGAGTTGAGCCTTATGCCTTGTTTATGAGCCAATACATGAGCTTGTTTTTTTTCTTGCTTTTCATGCTACCATCTCAGCTCATTTCAGCCATTGTTTTGGCATGTTTAAGCTCTATCCAGAGCTGGTTTGGTCCTTTGTGCTTGATATTGCATGCTTCTAGTGTAATACACTTCACTAGCTTTGATGCTTTATGCCTCTAACATGTATTACATGAGTTGTTTGCATGATTTTGAGTCACTTAGCATGTTATTTCAGTGCTGAAATATGTGTCATTGCACTCCATTGTTTCAATCTTTCATTCACTTTGAAAGTGGTCTTGAGCCCCTTGATGGCTTGGGTATGGAATTAAGGTTCGCATGCCTAATGGTTTTAATCCTCCCTTAAGGATTTCTACTAACCAAAAGCATGAGGCTTCTTTCATGCTTAAGGTTCTTGTGGCTTAGGCCATCTTTCCCATTAGAGGACTTACACATTGAACTTAACCGGTTAATGGACTAATTGGTAAGTTAAAATGTGTAAACAAGAATCGAGCAAAGTAAAACATGCTAAGATAACATATGTGTGTTGCATTGCATGTGTTTGGATCAGACGTTAATCCAAATACTAGAAATATGGTACGTTTCATACTTAAAGTGATGAATCGTGTTGCGTTTCTTGGTCGTTGTCATCCTTGATCATGCATGATAGGGTGACGACACTTAGAGTCTTATGTGTGCATTCACCAACATTGTGCAAGCTTGACTCTTTGGCAATCATGCATTGAGATGCGTGGTTAGTGGCTTGAGAGCAGTGTACTACGCTCCTTTGAGCTTGAGATATGATAAGGAGGGTAGTTGCACACACATTTCCTTGCAAATACACTGCCATGCCTCTGTTTGTGCTCTGTTGCAGCAAAAGGAGAAATTGCAGGAATCAGTGGCCGATCGGCCACATGCCCTAGCTGACCAGCCACCCAAGCCAGCCGACCGGCCAGCAAGACTGGCCGATGGCCATCATTTTGAGCTGATCAGTTCATCAACATATTCTTGGGATCAAACAGAAGCAATCTGGAGGTTGGCACAATTTTCAGAAGTCAGAAGAGTGCAAACAGAGGCATTTAGAGGCAAGGTAGTGGATTTCCGAGGGGACGCGACCAAGCATGCATGCCTCCCTTGTCCGCGAGGCCATTTTCATCCCTTCATTAGCTAGTTGTAGTTAATTACATGTGCTGTAATTAATTTAGCCTAGTTTATTTTGTAATATTCTAATTAGTTGAGATTAGCTAATTGATTAATTCGGTTTGTAATTAATTAGCTTAGTGTAGCTAGTTATTCAATTCGGTTTTGTAATAATTAATTAGTTAGAGCAGTTAATTAGTTGATTTATAGTAAGTAGCTTAGCTTAGCATAGCATAGCTTAGCTTATTTATTCGGACCCTCCTCCGAGAGGGCACAATGTAGTAATAAGGGTGCGTTTGTGTATGCATGTCTTCCAACCCCACTTCTTTCTCCCTTTTACTTATCAGCTTTCGATGGTTAGTTTAGGGTATATTTCGATTAGCATCCTCATGCTGGCATGCGTGCATCATTCATTTGTATTGCATGCACCGGGCTCGGCGCATCATTCAAACTGCATTGTATTTCAATACACTTACTTGAATTCGTGTTTCAAAGCATGTTATCAAGTGTTGCATTTCATATGCCATCTTATAGCCGAGCCTATTTAGTTTCATTTTGCATGTGTTGCATTAGACATCTTGTATAGTTAGGATCACGCATGATTTCTAACTAGTTTTCTGTTTTGGCTTGGAGTATACTGTAAGTGTCTACACTTTAGCATCCTTGCATGAGTGTAAGTGTTGCCATGATAGCATGCTTGCCATGAGGCTATTTGCTTAAGTGCTTAACTACATGAATGCCTGTGGATGAAGACTTCGTTGCCTGAATTGGGATAATTCGATAAATGTGAGTTTTAAGCCCACTTTGTGAAGTGGCAAATCCGCACTTTAGCCTACTTGCGAGTAGCACTTTTAAACCATTTTAAAAAACAAACATAAGTTGTTTTGTTCCAATTCTCGTGATTGAGTCTATACTTGTATGTTGTGCGTATCATGTAGTAAGCTAGCTAATAATTGAAATAAGAACACATGTGTTTATGAAACAACATATCATGCTTAGTAGAGGCCGATCCTTTGATTGGGCGAGCAGGGGTGCTCATTTCAGGACCTTCCCCTCTCGTACCCAAGTTCCCAAGCCGAGGCAACTTTGGTGATGACGGACACGTGGCCTTTGGCGGAGTCAGGGTTTCCTAAATTTCCCAAAACAAAATATTTAGGTGGTGAGTCTGTAATCTGGCAAAGCAGTCCATGTTTAGCGTTTTTTGATTAAAATCGATTTTTCAAAATGATTTGCCAGATTTGGACTCTTTGGTGATTTATCAGTCTCACATTGCACTTTGTGAGATTAGATTCAGAACCTTAACAGGAGTCCAAACTGTAGTAGCTAGAACCCAATTTGCGTTTTTCTCCAAAAGAGGGGCGCGCGGAGCGAGTTCAGGCGGTCTACACATAGTGTCAAGAGTCGTCACGTGCCAATTCATGATGCGTTGATGAAATTTGAAGCATCTCTACCTTCGTCTTTGAGCTCACTTTATAATAGGAGGAAGGAGTGGTTGTTCATTGCATTTATTGATTTTTGTCCAATTGTCTTCGAAATCGTCAAGCAATCAACTTGCTTATTGATGGTTTTGGAACCAACTTCATTTTTCTCTTGAGCCTCTCCATGATAGAGAAGAGCTGAAAGGACAAATAGAGCTTAGAAAAGCTCTGTTTCCACTGTATTCACCTCACAGCACAAAAATAGGTTTTGCATGAAATTAGGGCATGGCCGGCCTTATGTGGGTCCGGTCGGGCCTCATAAGGGGCCGGTTGGGCTCCAATGTTTGGTAAACAATGTGTTTTTGTAGAAACAGAGGGCAGTGGCTGGAGGTGAAATAGGGCAAATTCCTAAGGACGCAGACAGAGCTGTTTCTGAAAACAGTCATGTGCATGCAATCTTTATGCATCTTTGTTTAGCAATGTTATAAATTAACATTCCCATCATTGTTGTAATTATCATCATAGTTAGCATTGTTGTAATTATTATTAATGTTTATCCGTAATAATCATAGTTAGTTAATAGCTAGTTTCATCGTTTATCCTTGTTGTAATAAATTAGGTAGCTAGTTTATTACTTATTATTAGCCTTTGTTGTAATAGCTTAGCTAATTAGTTGTTTATTCATTCATTCGGTTTTGTAATAGCTATTTTATTTCGGACACTTAGACGTTCATTCGGACCCTCTTGCATGAGGGCACAATTGTAATAATGTGTGTATGTTTTCTAACCCCATTTATTTCTTACTTTTATTTACCCGCTTATGATGGTAGCCTAGAACATCATATTTCCTTAGCATTTCCCATGTTTGCATACACTCGTCTTGCGTGCATTTATGGTTCGGCTCATCATACTAAGTGAACTTAGGTACAAGAGCTGAGACACTTTGATGATGACGGATAAGTGGCCTTTGACACGAGTCTCGGGTTCGCTAAATTTTCCAAAAATGTTTAGATGGCAACTTTGTAATCTGGCAAAGTAGTCCATTTTCGGCATTTTTTATTCAAAATCTATTTTCCTAAAGAATTGTCGGATTTGGACTCATTTGTGTTTATTTATTTCACATTGCACTTGTGAAATCAGATTCAGAACCATGGGAGTCCGAACTGTAGATGTATCATATCTGAAAGGAGCATGAAAAGCAAGCTACAGTTTTTAGTGACTCTGTTAGGGAACTTAGAGAACTTGAGTTGAAATTCATGACGTGAATTTTATCTACATATATATGTTTTTTGCATTTGCATTGTTACTATAAGTCACTGTGCTTTCCATCTGCTATTCTTGGACGGTTTGCCGGAGGCTTGCCTAAAATGTTTGCCAAAAGGCTGACCGGTCGCGGGCTCTGCCATGTTGGAAACACAACCATTGGATTTGGACTACCACTATACCGCTTGATCCTTCTTTCATTTCTCCGTGATAGGTGTGAGATGTATATTAGGTAGTCTTGCTGAGATACCTTCTTTGACCATTTGTCCTAGCTGCATGTCGTAAGCCATAGTGACTCTTTGAGGTCACAATTCGTGATCTCGAGGCAACACGCCAAGAGCCAAAGGAGGGTTTCTCTGAGTTTGTGGCAAGATGGAGAGCTAAAGCCTCGATGATGACTACGAGGCCTTCTGAGAAGGACCAAATCAGAATGGTCGTCCAAAATTTGAATGGCAAGTTGTTACAAAAATGATTGTGCTTTCGTTGTTTACGTTTACAGAACTTTATGAAATGAGAGTGCAAATCGAAGATGCCATGAAGCAAGGGCTTATTACATATGAGAAGGAGCAGTTCCAATGCTGCCAGTGGTAACACAATTGCGAGGCTGTCGGATGTAAATGTTGTCACAACGACCAAAACTGCTGACCCCTTTACCAATACAGGACCATAAATAACATCCAACCTTACTCGACCCCAGAGGACTTTAACCAACTATACATGACCCTTTCCAAAGCCATGCAAGTGCTAATAAAAAAAGGGCACCTCAAACCCTTAGAACCTCGTCCACTTCCCGACCCTCTTCCATCCAAGCATAACCCTGCAAAGTACTGTGCTTTTCACTAGCAACATGGTCATGGCACTAACCAATGCTACCATTTGCGTCATGAGATTCAGGATCTCATTAACAACAAGGTTGTCACTCCACCTCAGAAATTGAATGTAACCACAAATCCACTCCCAGTCCATAATCAAGTCCCCCAATCTCGAAACCTCAACCTTATCCATACACTGGCCACCTCTTATGACCCCAGCATATATATTACCCCCTCCCACCTACTAAAACTAATGCTATTCATTCCTGATGGCACATATCTGTGCATGATCGGCGCATTTAAGCTATAACATGAGCCTCACATTGTGGTGACAATACATGTGGTAAAGGAGGATCTGGCCTCGGAATGAGGTATTAGCCTGTCATTGGAGTGTCCCGGGGACATGTTTGAAAATACATATGATCCGAGTTGCTTTATCACACCAAGTATTCAAATCAGACTTGAAGTGGTGCTACCAATCTCAGTAGACATTAATGTGGTTAGGGAGGATGGCTCGAGCTAGGGGTTGGATGATTTGGCAGATCTCGAAGAAGATTTGGACAATTTGCAGTTTTTTGATAAGCATGATCAAAGAGATGTATAGATCAGGTGGTTTGACTTGAATGGATTGACTGGTAACACTGGATGGCTGAGTGATGAGCCAGATAAGGAAGAAGAAACTGGGGTGAAATCGAAGGGAAATGAAGTAGTGGTAGCTGCAGTGGTCGGGAAGGTTAATGAGAAAGGAAAACTGCCGAAGGGCACATATGTGGGAAACCCAAGTCAAGAAGTAGGAGTTACGAACACTGTAGATATTGAACAAAAAGCTGGATGGAGGCAATTTGAGAAAGAAAGAGTTGAGGATAGCCAGAAAACTACAACCACATGTCGTCTTGAGGGGGGCACTTGTACTATAAAGATGATTCAGGTAGAGTCGGACTACTGTTTGTCAGCAGCTGACGGCGAGTGGTGGGATGACAATAATTTGCATTTGGCCCATATCGACGAAGATTAGGGAGGCTTTCCCTTGGATAATACATGGTATACTGAGAAAATAGACCATCTTACTCGTAGTGGACGACATTTTAAGCCACCGCACCTGGATCAAGCAGAGGCATCTGGAAAGGACAAGGAGGCCGAGAAATAGAAGGAGAAGTAACTAGAAGAGAAATTAGTGCTGAAACAGGTCAAGAAAATCCAAGCTGATATCTCTATCTGGGGGCTTTTTATGGGTTTACGGGTGTACTGGTAGGCATTATTGTCGGCAATAGACAAAGCTAAATTATCCATTGATGCTACACCCAAGCAATTTGTAGACCTAGTCTTTTCAGGTGGTGCCATGCCAAAGCTCACTTTCTCAGATAAAGAGTTACCGTCGGAAGGCTCGGCCCACAACAAGCCATTATATATTTATGTGGAATACAGGGAGAAGTGGGTGCCTGTGGTGTTGGTAGATACCGGTTCTGCCATTAATGTCTATCTATCCTGTACTGCCTATGCAATTGGCCTTAAACCGACAGACTTTATCCCCACAGCCCAAGTGATACGAGTTTATGGCAATACAAGCAAAGAAGTCATGGGTACAGTTAAAGCACGAGTCCGGTGGGCCCAACTGAGTAAGAGATCGAGTTTCACGTCTTGGATGTACCAGCTACCTTTAACCTGCTATTAGGGAGGCCTTGGTTACATCACGTGAAGGCTGTGTCCTCCACTCTCCATCAAATGCTAAAGTATCCTCATGGGGGAGGAGTAGCAATTGTTTTTGAGAACTCATCCATCCATCTGCCTCCAGAGGTGACTACGCCAATTCTAGAAATCAACCACGGCGATGAAGATGTATTTCTCTCGGGATTCACTCTGGCTAAAGCTTGGGTAGTGCAGACCATTCTGACCACAGATGAAAGTATGTACGTCAGTGCCCAGTCCATCTATTTTATGAATAACCTACGACATGTTCCGAGAATAAGACTTGGAAAGAGTAGACGAAAAGGTGTTGCAGCATCGGCAAAGGTGCCACACAAGCCACATACCTTTAGATTGGGCTATGTGCCCACCAAAGAGGACTGGATAAGGAATGAAGAAGAGATGAAGGGCAAAGCCAAGGCCAAGAGAGCTAGGAAACACTATGAGCTCATCCACAGGCCAATCTGGGGGACGCTCAACGGCCGTTTTGTTCAAGAGGGAGAGGATTTCCCTTTTGTAGCTTTCCTGAGTCTTGGGTAAATTCCTCAAAGAAACACGTCCCCGGATTCAAGATTTTCTTTGATCTGTAGCTCCAAGACAGTGATGAGGAAAAGGCTAAACCAAGCATCAAAGTTAGCTAGAGTACGAAAGATGACTCAGATGATAGCGAGCTTGGAGTTAGGGCAGCACTAGCCACTCTCCTGACAGATCTTGTGGCCGACCTAGAGAACTTGGGGGATAACTTTAATGTCTCTATGATCTTGAAAGAACCGGGTGTGGACCCACCCAATGGCATTCTGGATGCATCGACGGCACTGCGTTTTACTTGGCAGTTGGAGGAAGGCTACCTTTCTAGTTCTGAATCGAGTGATAAGTCAGAATCTGATTCCACTAAGTCTGTGGAGTTGAGATCAGATTCAAGTCAGTCTGGGAGGTTTGAGTCTGGTATTTTCAGGGTGGTAACCCGGATACCAAAGTCCTGTCTAGGTCTTCATTCAACTTTTCTTTTGAGTCTATAACCGAAGATCTAGGCCTTTTGAATAAGAACTCTGCAGATTCTGTGTACTTTTCTGTGTCGCTAGTTTATTGCATTGACCAAGACTTTCAGAATTTTAACGAAAATGAAGAGGAAAAAATTCCGTTGGCTTTGAAAAATTTGATTAATTGAGAGGAGGAGAGGCGTCCTAAGCCCTGTATTCATTGAATCATTGCCATTCATGTGGGTATTGAGAAGGATCCACGCTTAGTCCAGATCGGGTCTACATTGTCTTCGGAGGAACGCGAGTGGTTAATCGCTTTGTTAAAAGATTTCAAAGATGTTTTCACGTGGTCCTACGAAGACATGCCTAGAATTGACCTTGAGATCGTACAGCATCGGATCCCTCTTGACCCTGAGGCCCGACCAGTCAAGCAGAAGCTGCGCATAATTCTTTCAGATTAGGCACTAAAAATCAAGGAAGTGGTCACCAAGCAAATTGATACAGGATTCTTATTAGTATCCGAGTATCTGACCTGGTTGGCTGATATCGTCCTAGTGCAGAATAAAGATGGCAGAATTCGAGTTTGCATTGACTTTAGAGACCTGAACAAAACAAGTCCGAAGGATGATTTTCCACTGCCGCACATAGATGACTTGGTGGACTTTGCTGCTGGCCATGCCTTGCTTTCCTTTATGGATGGGTTTTCTGGGTACAATCAGATTCTGATGGCACTGAAAGATCGGGAAAAGACCAGGGTGTAGACACCCCATTTTTGACCGTCCTCAAGACTTGGACGTCACCGTTTGAACACCCGGTGATCATCCATGTTTGTGTTCGTTTGGAGTTCCCGGAGGTCTCGGCTACGTGGCTTGCCTCAGGATCTCCGAACTCGACTCTTTAGTGTCTGGTTTTGCACCAAACACTTGTGTTTTGCCTTGGAGGGCAGGGAATGCCTTGTGAGGCATCCCCACACATCACCGGCCATGGCCAGAGGTCACTAGCTGGTGTTTTGTTGCCATCGGCAATGTGTATTGCCGGTCAGCACTCTTTGTTGCCGGTCGGCAGTCCATTTTGTCAAAATGGCAATTTTCAGCAGCCGACTACTGTTCATCTGCTTTTGCAGATATTTTAATACAATTGTATGGCATTTTGTTCCCCTCCATACACGTGTATGGAGGGATGGCTTCCTTGTTAGCTTCTTGGGTAAGCTTTACAAGATTGGCTTCTCTATAAGAGGAGCCCTCCTCTCTTGGCCTTAGGGTTAGAAAAAAAAGGGTTGGACATTTTAGACAGCCATTTTAGGGCTTGAGTTCTAGGGTTAGGGTTTCATACATATCCTATCTCTATATCTCTCCTTTGTGTGTGTAAAAGTGTGTTTGTGTCTTACTATTGCACACAAACACATAGTGTTTCACATTCCCTTAGCTACTGAGGTTCTAAGAGGTTGTTCTTGAGGTTCTTGGGTGGTTTTGAGCTTGGAGGAGCAGCTGGTCCACCATTGTTGAAGAGGGTCTTCAAGGGTAACAATTTTGCCTTTTTATTCCCCATTCTTGCATTGTATTTTTCCCTATCTTAGAACTATTTTTGTGCTTAGTATATAACATAAAAAAGTTCTTTTTTTAAGCCCTCTAAATAGTTTATTTAGAGTGTTTTGTGGTTTGGAGGTGTTTGACCCCTCTTAGGCCGTGAGAGGCCCCATTTTGAGCCATTTTGAGTGAGCTTCGGGACTTTGGTGTTTGGGCCTCCTCACCACTGAAATCTTGAGGGATTTCAGTGGTAAGGATGGTGCCTTGAAGTCCCAAGAAGGAGAGGGCCACCCCCTCTCCTTGTTGTCCTTGAAAAGGACCATTTTTGGCCTCTTGAGGGAGCACCTAGCTAAGCTTCATGTTGACCATGCCTTTTGGGACCATTTTCCATGTTATTTCAGTCCCTTTAACATGCTTGTATGCTTGCCTTGGGTGCCTCTTTGAAGCTTTGAAAGCTTGTCTTGCATGCTTCATGTTTTGGCCATTGTGCATACCCTTTGAATTTGAGCCACTTAGATGTCATCTAGGTGTCCCTTGGGTGTTGTCTAGGCCTGCCTTAGACTTGTTTTAAGTCCTCTTGGCCTTGTGAGGCTTGGTTGATCTAGTTTTGGTTTAAGCCTCTTGGCTCGTCTCGGGTTTTAGACCATTGTTGCATGCTATGTTTGTCTTGTTTAAGTTGGTTTGGCACCTCCTATAGCATGATTTTCAAGGCTTAATTTGCATGCTATATGTCCATGTTTGCATCCTCTTAAGTGTGCTTGAGAATTGCTCTTTAATGTTTGGAGTGTTGGAGATCACTCGCATGCATGTTTGCATGCCATTAGTCCTTCATTTTGGGCACTTTGGCCACTGTTTTGGGCCTAATTAGAGCTGCCTAAATCATGCTTAAGTCCATCCTTTGCTTGCTTGCATGCTTACCTTGCATGTTTGTTTGCATGCTTGCATGTACATCTTGCATTCCCATGTTGCATCCTTAGCTTGCATGCCTAGGTTGCATTGCATCTAGCATGCATGTCTTGTTCCTTGATCTAGTGATAGGAATTGGGCTTTGGTTTGTTGGTTTGCATTGCATTTGACATCAAAATGTGCACACTTGGTCCCTTGGGCCATCACGCATGGAAATGCGCGATAGATGGTCCGAGAACCAAGGAGCATGTCCCTTTGACTCACTCACATGACAAGGGACATGATTGGTGCATATATGGCTTGAATTGCATTGCCATGCAAAGTTCTGTTCTCTGCTGCTGTCAAACAGGTTCTGCAGGAACTTTCTGCCGACCGGTAGTGTCAAGTGCCGACCGACAATCTTTCCCGGGCCGATATCTTCCCTAACAGCCGGTGGTCACATACCACTGCCGGTGGCCATTTTACTCAGCCGGTGGTGTCTCCCAATGTCCAGGGAAGCAATTCTGAGACTTTGACAGTCTTCAGAGGAGCAGAGCAGGGAAAACAGAGGCAGATTGCGCATGGCAGTGAATTCCCGAGCAAGACCGAGCATGCATTGCATTGAGCTCTCTTCCCAAGGCGGTTTACTGTTTTTTCTAGCTTACTTAGTTTATTAACTAATTAGGTAATTTGTAACAATTAATTAGCTAGGATAGTTAATTCATTATTAGAATTGTATTATTCTTTTGGTCCCTCCAAGCGAGGGCAAATTAGTAATAAGTGTGGGTGAGTGTGTGCACGTCTTCCAACCCCCACTTCTTTCTCTCTTTTACTTACCTGCTTTAATGGTTAGTAATAGGTCATGTTTAAATTAGCATACCTTATGCTATGCACGCTAATTATATACCAAAATAGACCCAACAAATTTATCTCAAATCATTGCATCCATACATTTGTCTTGCATGCACCGGGCTCGGTACATCATGCTAACTGCATTTGTACTTCAATTCCAAATTGAATACGTGCATCAATTGATTGCATTTCACATGCCATGTTTAGGTTAGCCGAGCCTACTCTAACGGCATCCTGTATGTGTTGCATTAGTCAATTTGACATGAACTAGGACCATGCATGTTGGCTAACTAGTTTATTGTTTTGGCACAGAGTACGATGTAAGTATTTTCATGCTTTAGCATATCACATGCGTGTGAATGCTATCATGACGGCATGCTTACTACGTGGCTAGATGCTTATGTGATAAACTGTTTGAATGCTTGTGGGTGAAGGTTGGATTGTCTGAGTTGGAAAAACTCGTTGAAATCCGTATTTTAGCCTACTTGCGAGTAGCAAATTCCAAAGTGCTTTTTAAGACAAACGGATATGCAATGCTTATTTCCAAATTAGGCGATCTAGTCTATACTTGTTTACCGTGCGCATAACATAGTAATTATAGGCTAATAACCGGGATAAGAACACATAACGTTTTCAAAAACGGATATCATGGTTAGTAGAGGCCGATCTTCGGATCGGGCAAGAGGGGGTGCTCATAGCTGACTTTCCCTAATCGTACCCAAGTTCCCGAGCCGAGGCAACTTTGGTGATGACGGACACGTGGCCTTTGGCACCGAGTTAGGGTTTCCTAAATTCTCCCATTTTAAAATATTTAGGTGGCGACTCTGTATCTGGCAAAGCAGTCCATGTTTGGCACTTCTTTTCAAAAAATCTGTTTCTCAAAACGATTTGGCGGATTTGGACTCTTTGGTTCAGATTAAGAACCATGACACAAATCGAGTCCGAATTGTAGCGAGGGCCCCCCACGCGGGCGCGTCTACACATGGGTATGTTTGGTTTGAATTTCTAGAGTGATTTTGGTAAAAAAAATTTAGAAAATTTGTTTGGTTTGTAAATTTTCCAAAACAATTTTCAAAATCACTTTCTCTCTCTTACCTATCAATCAATCACTTTTTCTCTCTCCTCTTTCATTCTCAATCACTTTTTCTCTCATACACACCTACTCAATTATAACAAAATATCAAATCATTACAAACTCCCAAACTCCAAAACTACTTTCAAAATACACAACCAAACAAACCAAAAAAATTTCTAAACTTTCTCCCCAAAACAATTTTCAAAAACTACTCTCCCAAAAACAAACCAAACAAGCCCCATTTTTTCAAGAAGATGCTAGACTACGAGACCCGCCACACCTCCTTGGAGAAAGCTTACTTAGCCTTGGTATGGGTTACCAGGAAATTGAGGCACTACTTTTTAGCTCACTCCGCAATCCTAGTTTCGAGGTTAGATCGCATCAAATATCTCTTTGAGAAACCGGCACTTTCGGGTAGGCTAGCTCGTTGGCTGCTTCTTCTCTCCGAATTTGATCTCAAATATGTTACATGCAAGTCAAATAAAGGAAGAGCTGTAGCGGAATTCCTGGCAGACCACTCGGTAAACGGAAAGGAGGCAATGGAATATTTGTTCCCAGATGAAGACATTTTGCAAGTCGAAGAGGAAACTTGGACGATGTACTTCGATAGAGCGTCCAATCAGTACAGTTATGGGATAGGTGTGTTGCTAAGAGCACTTGATAATTCCCATATACCCTTAGCCTTCAAGCTTCGGTTCAAAGTGTCCAACAACGAAGTAGAATATGAAGCGTGCATTGCTGGTTTAGAAGCTGCCCTAAAACTAGGGGCAATAAGATTGGATGTCATTGGGGACTCAAAGTTGGTTGTTTCTCAAGCAAACGGAGACTGGAAAGTCAAAGAAGAGAAGATGAAGGTTTGCCATCAAGCCCTGGATATGCTGATTCCGAGGTTTGAAAAACTAACAATTATGCACCTGCTTAGAGAGAAAAAACGGTTCGCTGATACTTTGGAAACTCTATCTTCTATGGTAGATATCCCATTGGGAGTGAAGATGCGTCCAATTATTATCGAACAAAAATACACGTCGGCTTATGAGACTATTGTCGCAATAGATGAAGTGCAAGACAAAAACCCTTGGTATTACGACATTTGGAACTTTTTGAAAAATGAGGTGTATCCACCAGGGGCAAATGCCAAGGACAAACAGGGAATACGACGTCTAGCCGTCCAATTTATCATCTGCGGGTGTAAGTTGTATAAAATAGGTCATCTGGGAATGCATAAATTGTGCGTGAAGGAAGAGGAATCGAAGCGTCTTATGGAGGCTATCCACGGAGGAGAGTGTGGGGCACACATGAATGGTGTGATGCTAGCCCGGAAAATCCTCAGACAAGGTTATAATTGGTCAACTATGGAGGATGATTGTATTGGTTTTGTACGACGATGCCACAAATGTCAAATTCATGCCAATTGCATGAACATACTGCCATCTAAGCTTTACAATATGACTTCACCATGGCCTTTCTCAGTTTGGGAAATCAACGTTATCGACATAGTCGCGCCAAAGGGGTCAAATGGGCACGAGTTCATTCTTGTGGCGATTGACTACTTCACAAAATGGGTGGAAGCTCAGTCTATGCGGTGTTGAAAGCGTCGCATGTAGCCAAATTCATTAGAAATAACATCATCTGCCGGTATGGAGTTCCGAACGAGATCATATCAAATAAAAACTCACACTTCAAGAAAGAGGTGGTGGATTAGCTTGAGAAATACAACGTGGCTTTTCATAAGTCATCGACATACAAACTAGAGACTAATGGAGCTATTGAGGCCGCTAACAAGAATATGAAGTACATCTTGTGGATATGGTGGAAACATATAGGGACTAGCCAATAAACTGAAATTTGCACTATGGGGTTACAGAACCTCAATCTAAACATCTACAGGGGCCACCCCCTATTCTTTCATTTATGGGATGAAGGCTGTTTTGCCAATTGAAATTGAAGTGTCGTCACTGCGAGTTATGGCTGAATGTTAAATAACGAAGGCAGATTGGCAACAAAGTAGATTTGAGGAGTTAATGTTGTTTGATGAGAGAAGACTAAGGGCATTGTATCATGTCCAGGGCTACAAACACTGAATTGCTAGGGCCTTTAATAAGAAAGTTAAGTCTAGGAATCTCAAGGAGGGAGACATGGTACTGAAAGACAGCTGGGTTCCCATCCATGATCCTAAGGGCAAGTTCAGACCTAATTGGACTGGTCCTTATATCATCAAGTCAATCTGGTCAAGGGGGATGATTATTCTCATAGACTTAGACGGCCTAGAATTTTCACAACCAATCAATATGAACAAGTTGAACAATTATTATCCTTGAGAGGCTCGCTGGACCGAAACCCGAAAGGGCGACCTATGAAAAAGTTAGAGCATGAAAAATTAGAAATAAAGAAAAATTGGGCTCGTAAGGTTAAAAACCCTAAAGGGCAACCTTGGCAAAAGTTACAGCGCAAAAGGAGAGAGTTAATACTCGAGTGAACCTGAACCGAACTACGTAAGGCCTGATTCCCATCTTTGGGATATGTAGGAAACTTCATCCTAAAGTTTGGCCATAACCATCTCCGACTAAACTGTCCTATTCGTTCATATTTGATCAGGCCATCTTTCTCCATTATTAGTTAGCTCGGTTGTGTAATCTTTATGTTGGCGGAAGGGCCGGTATGGCGGATGCAGTTATGGGCAGTTGCGATCCATTGATTCAGGGCTGTACATCTTGAGGGTTGATTCTACGTGTGTCAGGTGGTGATCATTCCCAAAAACGGTTTTGAAAAGTTTTAATAAAAGTTGATTTTTAGTGCTCGCAACTTTAATTCCATTGGTTTCAACATAAGTACATTCTCCAACTCTTTGATATAAATCAAAGTTACTTTTACATCATAAAACTTGCAAAGGAATAAACTAGGGGCATAGATAAGTCAGGTGGTTCTTTGTCCTCTGCTCGTGCTTACGGAAGTCTCTGCAACCAAAGTTGGCCCAACCTGTGCTTCGTCCTCAAGCCAAGCCAAGCACTGGCCAGAAAGGGCATAGCTGAAGCTAGGGGTAGGGGCCAGAAGCTCTCTCGTCTTCTAAGCAATAAGGTACCGAGGCAAGTGTGAACCATGAATGGGAAATGAAGTCGGGTATTCCACATCCTCATCTGGACATGCCTGTTCATGCCTAAACTGGGGTCTGAACTAGAAAGGGAAATAGAACACCCAGTGTGTAAGGCCAATTAACAGTATACCCTACTGACGAGATATGTTGTAGCTCATCTCAGTCAAATTAAGCCAGGGGCAATGCCAAGTTATGTCGGCTGCAGATCTGCTACACATCCAATCACACCACCATCCATCTGAAGGGAAGTCCAATAGCCTTTGGTAGAAAAAGTAAGCTCTGGCTGAGTACTCGGGGCAAGGGTCCACTACTCTCAGTTTATTCATGAGTCATACTGGGGAAGGGATGAAAAATAAGAGAGATTAAAGAATAGAGAGATGTACGTTGAGAGAAAAGTAAGAAAATGGGTTTAGAGATAAAAATAGAGCGTGAGTGCCGAGTGATGTGAGGAATCATAAATAAGAAATGGTGGGAAATAATACCTGAAGAAGCAGCGGACTCCCTATAAAGCGGGCAGTCTCTCGCTGATAAAAGGCATCTAAACCCATCAGGGTCTTGGCCAATGCTAAACTAATATAGCTCTTACCCTCTTTTAGGCATTGGGCCACCCCAACCAACCTAATGCTGGCTCCTCCGTAACTAGTGGTGAGAAGGAAGTGTGTGAGTAAGCATAAGCAGAGGGCATGCTGCCGATAACCCCGCCAAAGGAGGTCGCCTCTGTCTCCGGTGGTGGAAAATCGATGAATCAAACTTGAGATGTCCAACTCCCCATTGTGAGCCAAGGATCGAGCCTCATGCAAAGTAAGCCTACACATCCGTCTCAAAGCTTGGGCATGGCCAAAACGGGGCTGAGGCATGATTTCTTTATTGTGCCGGGATTCTATCAATGCTTGAAACTCTTCGAGCGTCGGATACATTTCTTGTGATCCGAAGTGAAATACATATGTGATCGGGTTCCAACATCGAGCAGCGGCATAGAGGAACGAAAAATAAAGTGAAGTACGACTCAAAAGAAAAAAAGTGTTTAGGCCGAAACCGCGATAGTTCACCTTTTCCGAGCAGTCCAAAGTGGCTATCCAGTCTCGGAGCCTGTTGTTGAACAACATGTCCATCTTTAGAGCAAAATATCAAAGACTTGCTATTCTGCTAGAAAAACAACATTAGAGCACCATTTATAGAGTTTGAGAAGAAGGAGTGCATGACAGCTGGATAGTTATAGCGATCCCGGTTTTACCCTTGTTGTACAGTGATCCGGACATGTGTCCGAGGATGATAGTAGTTGATTATTGCCTGGTGTACATCCTTTCTTACTTTGTATTTGAGTTATAGGATGTGTTGGGCAGGTTTGTTACAGGTTGGTTGAGTTTAGAAACCAAAACTAGTTGCCCAGATTTTGACCTGTCCGCTCGAGCGGGGGTTTTGGCGCTCGAGCGGGAATTACACCCATCCATTATTTTCCCGTGCAGTGTTGGACGCTCGAGCGTGGGGTTGGCCACTCGAGCGGGGTTGTGTGAGTGCCGCTCGAGCGGGGAGTTGGAAGCTCGAGCGAAGACCTGGTTCTATAAAAGTTCTGGGAGTGTGTATCCGCCGCTCGAGCGGGATTGTTGACGCTCGAGCGGGAGTCTGTGAGTGAACTCTCGAGCGGAGTGGTGTTTGGACGCTCAAGCGGGGCGACTGGGTTTAAGTTCCCGTGTTTTTGACCTTTTCAAATCACTTTTTCACTTTCTCTTCTCTCCTACTTTTCCAAAAAACACCATTGTTGAGCCTCTCACTCTAGAACCCTACTTCTTCTCCTAGGTTTTGATCTAGTAGGAGTGATTTGCTCATCTTTGGCCTTAAAAAAAAGTTGTTGATCGTCGAGGGCTACATATTAATCTGAAAATTTCGGGATTTGGAGCACGTTGGGTTTTGTCATCTTCTCTCTTGGGGCTCCGGATTTGAGGTAGGGATATCCTACTCCTCTCTATGGATTTGTCTTTAAATTTTAGTATTTTGAGATGTTGGGGTTGGTTTGGTAATTTTTTGAAAGTTTGGGCTTTTGTGTTATTTTACAAAAGTTGGGGTTTTATTTAATAATAAACCTAGATGATGTTTGCATAGAGAAATGGAATAAATGTTGAATCATTGATGAAAATGGGCCCTAAGGGTTGAAATGGTAATTATGAAGATGACCTAATTAACATTGTTTGATTAATTGGGGATAATAATTGTGAGAAATGAGGAAAATGAAATGGAATTGTCCAGATTGGGAATGTATGGGGTTAAAGGGGTGCAGTTGAATTATTTACACTCACCGAAATGAAATGTTGATTGAATATCCATTTGTGCATTTATTTTCTGTTTAGAAATAACTGCTTTTGGGCTATCGGTGGAGGATAGTCGTGATTGTTTGTAGACAATGCATGATGATTAGGCAAATGAAACTAATCATGGAATGTGTCATGGAATTTGACGGTTGATAGAATACATTAACTGTATGTATTGAGTGATTGTATATAGAACCAATGTGTTTGTATCGTTATGTGTAGAGGAGTGAGAATGGGGGATGTACTCCACGGTTTAGGGGAAGATAGTGGATGGACCTCTAAACCGGATGTTGTTTGGGAGAAGATAGGGGATGAACTCCTTAGATACAGCTCATATGCTTGTCTAGAGAAGTGAAGATAGAGCTCATATGCTTATCTTTGTGAAGTGTGGATACGGCTTATATGTTTATCTGTGAATGTGGGACATAGTTGTTATACATATCTGTTGAGAATGTGGATATAGCTTATATGCTTATCTGTGAATGCGGAATATAGTTTTTATACATATCTGTTGAGATGATGATAGAGCTAATATGCTTATCTGTTGAAAAAGCGAAAATGAAAAGTAATTTGGACTCATAAGTCGTATGACATAAAAACGTGATTTATGTGGATGTATCTGTGTTGGCCATCTATCAATTGCTAATCTTTTAGTCATTGTTCATGGTTGGTTTAGTGTATTTCTACTGGGCTGTGGCTTCAGTGTTAGCCATCTATCAATTGCTATTCTTTTAGTCATTGTTCATGGTTGGTTTAGTGTATTTCTACTGGGTTGTGGCTCACCCTATATGGGAATATCATTTTCAGGTGCAGGTAGCATGCCACCTCCAAGGACATAGCTTGGGAGGCTAGAGGCGGACATACTTTTGTCGTTTTACTTTTTGATGTATTACATGTAAATTCAAGCCAAGGGCTTAATGTGTAAATGAGTTAGTAC
Organism: Camellia sinensis; assembly: GCF_004153795.1. Taxonomy (NCBI): domain Eukaryota; kingdom Viridiplantae; phylum Streptophyta; class Magnoliopsida; order Ericales; family Theaceae; genus Camellia; species Camellia sinensis. The sequence continues at coordinate 1,225,341 of NW_021026189.1, forward strand.
TCTTTTGTTGTAACCAAGTGTTAACTTGGAAAGCTGTAAGCCTTTAGAGCATTTGCTTTTGTCGTTAACATGTAATACTTTTTGTAATAAAACTCTGATAAATGAAAGAATGTGGAACTTTTACATATCAATGCATGTCTTTATTGATGGGTTTAACGTTGTTATTTTGAGGGCGTTACAGTACTGACCGACCTTATTTTTGGGCCTGGCTGTGCCTCTTTGAAGCCCGACCGTGCCTATTTGGACCCGGTCGGGTCTAAATGATGGCCTAGATTAGAGCAATTGCAAAAAGGACTAGCTTTTGTCTTGGTGTACTACGACTGTATTTTGAGTCTTATTTTGTTTGTACCAAGTGTTTTTTAAGTATTTTTTCTAGTTGTTTTCATTTCGTTTTCCTGTTATCGAGTTGTATTTTACATTTTTTCCAGTTGTGGGTTGTTATCCGATCCAAGAGTGAATACAAGAGCAGGTATTCACAATTTTAAGTCTTGTGCAAAGTTACCACGCAAAGGTTACGCCATTCATCACATATTATACAAAGAGGTCATTTCAAAACCTTCATTTTTATAAACTGGTGGGTCCAACCCCAATCATTGTTTACAAAGACCAAAAACAAAAGAAAATTCTTCAAAAACAAAATACATAAGTCTATCTGAAGCTACATAGTTCCAAACTACAAAGCAAAAGAAAAACAAAGAAAATCAGCAACCCATCCTCGCTCTTTTCCTCATCGACTACGGAGAAGGTGCATCACTATCATCACTAGGACTGCTAAAGTGCATGTCCACCTCCCCCCTCCTCCTCGGGGGTCATGTACTCATCAAAGGACTCATCGGAGGGTGAGCGCTACCTCACTCAGCCTCTCCCTCGATCGGCCCCTCCTTTACCTCTCCCTGGGTCTCGTCTCCGTCTCCCAGCTGGAGGAGGTCCTGCAGGTGCAATTGGTGCTGGGTCAAGCTAAAAAGAAAAAGAGAGAGAGTACAGATATCAGAACAGATCAACATATGAGCAAGATTGTATTAACTGTAAACTAAGGACAAAGTGTACCTCGATCCCATGGGTGGCTAGAGCAGTCTGCGTCCTCCGTACCATTAGAAACAGTCTGTTAACTATCCGGAGGAGGTCATCTACATACCTCGCAGGTACCTGCAAAAGAGGAAAGATTTGAGAATATGAAAACAAGATAATGGTGCACAATGGGCAGAAAGTCAGCATAGTGGACAGCAGGAAATAAAGCATAGTGGACAGAAAATGAGAAAGGATAATGGGCAGGCATATAGAGAGATGTGTACCTGCTCGACGCCAAGAGTGATCACTAATTTGCGATCCCTCTCTTCAATGTGCTCAAGGGGGATCTACTCAATCACCCCGTTTGGTCGCATGTATACAATCTCAGTAGAAGTCACTGGAAGCCCAGGGATGGGAGCTGCAACAGGAACCCCTTCAGCGGTAGTGGCAGCAGCAGTAACCTCAGGAACGGCACGAATCACACCCTGGGTAAGAGGTGCTATCACCCGAGTCTGTAAGAAGGTAGTGAAGTCGTCGAGAAGAGTGATCACTAATTTGCGATCCCTCTCTTCAATGTGCTCAAGGGGGATCTACTCAATCACCCCGTTTGGTCACATGTATACAATCTCAGTAGAAATCATTGGAAGCCCAGGGATGGGAGCTGCAATAGGAACCCCTTCAGTGGCAGTGGCAGCAGCAGTAACCTTAGGAACGGCGTGAATCACACCTTGGGTAAGAGGTGCTATCACCCGAGTCTGTAAGAAGGTAGTGAAGTCATCGAGCTCATGGTATCGGTCACCATCCTCTCCCTGCATGAGGTGATCGATCTGGGGCCCGTCGAGGAGATCATCAACTATCCTCATACCAAAAGGAGGAGGATGTGGGATGTCAAGATCGGCCTGGCCCCGGGTCTGGCGAATGAATTGCTCCCCCAAATAGTACGCCCTGCCGAAAGGGCCCTCAAATAGGATCTGCATGGTGGAGGACTCCCATGCAGCGACATAAGTCACCCTTGCTGCCTAAGGGATGCATGCCCAAAGGTGCCAGTCAACCTGTAAGTAGAAGCTGCAAGGCAAAAATAAGATATCAGGGGTTTGAACAACAGTATGGAGACAATAGTGTGGAAACATGTAACAACCCCGACCTATGATTAGCGCTAACCCATGATTAATTATGCTTAGTAAGTAATTAAGAAGAAATCATAGGTTAATTATATATGCATTGCATCATGTTGTGTTTATATCTGTTTGGCGTAGAAAGATTTGTTCATGTTTTAGTTTCGATTTGTGAATTGAAGGCCTTATCTGCATTCGATTCAGAAATTGACTTGATTTAAATATTAATTAGGATTAATAGGATTTTATGGTAAGTTTAATTAAAATTCGAATGGGAACGATTAAATTGGATTAAATTAATGTCCACTTATTTAACCTTAATTAATTACACTTTTATCCAAGCCTATTTAAGGCACCACTTGAGCTTTCATTCATCTCTTTTCCTTCATCACAATACATTTTGAGCTTATCCTAGTAGAAAACGTGAGAGAGGGAGAATTGGGAGTAATTGAGCTCAACACAAACGATTTGCTAGGAATGTTGTGAGATTGAAAAAAATTTGGGAGTTCCAACTTCAACCTTTGTGAATCCAAGTCTCTAGGTAAGGAATCAAACTCGTAATTGTGTAATTAATGTAGACTTTACAAGACCTCAAGTGAATTAGGTGAATTCATGAAGGAATTGCATTAGAATGGAGTAGAATTAAGTCATACCATGCATGCATGTTCTTTTGTTCACAAATTGAGCATGGTTTCAAAGAATTCTTTCATGCATGTGTTCATTTCAATCATATTTTGAGGACTCACCATGTTTACTACCAATTTGTCTAAATTGATCATGTTTTGGGGGTGATTGAGTTTAAGGAAATGCATGCATGTCATGTTTTAGAGCATTCATGAAGTTTAAGTTGGATTTGTGACCAATTGCCATCTTTTAGGGCATTGATTTCATGATATAATCTTTAAAGCTTGATGTTTTGTGAGTTTCTAAGTGTTTTCCAGAATGTTGGCCCAAGAGGATGAGTTTTGGAGTGTTTGGTTTGAGTTTGAAGCTTGGAGATCAAATTTGAAAATTCCAGAATTTGAATCCATGCTCGAGTGAGCACTATGAATACGTGCACTTCCGCTCGAGCGACATGATACCGCTCGAGCGTGAAATGAATGTATCCAGAAGTTCATATGTTTTGCAGCACGCTCGAGCGATAGAAGTCACGCTTGAGCGAGGGTTTGAGTCTTACGCTTGAGCGAGGATCGAGCGTCCGTTAAGCGTGAAAAATAAGCAACCAGTACTTTTTTCAAAGTTTACAGTCCGCTCGAGCGAGGGAAGTCACGCTCGAGCAAACCTTCACTTCTTGCATGTCCGCTCGAGTGAGGAGATCCACGCTCAAACGCGGACCCTGTTTTCAGCAAAGTTCAAAAAATGCTTTCAAGTGTATTGTTGCATCCTCATTCCATCCTAGGCATTCCTTGGCCATGTTTAAGACACTATAATGAGGATAAGGGCTAGAAACACACTTAGGACAAGAACATGTGTTATGTGCAATTCGAACGTGTGTTTCAATGTATGTCACTATCATGTTATGTAGGTCACGCGTCTCAGGATAAGTGAGTTGCCTACTCTACTTGTTTACTTGGAGCCATCTGTTAACTGTGAGTAATAACTTTGTAAAGTTATGTTTAATTACAAGTATTTTTTGTCTGGTATGATATGATTTGTTTTCTGAAATGCTATTTTATGAATTATGAATGGCTGTCCATTTTTCTAAAATGTATTTGTGGCATCCTTAGCTCAGGTGGCCCTCGCCTGGGGGTAACAATACTGTGGTCAATATGCACGTGGCCCTCACCCAGGGGTAACAATACTGTGGCTTGTATTCACGTGGCCCTCGCCCAGGGGTAACAATACTGTGGCTTGTATTCACATGGCCCTCGCCCAAGGGTAATAATACTGTGGCTTATATTCACGTAGCCCTTGCCCAGGGGTAACAATATTGTGGCCTATATTCACGTGGCCCTCGCCTGGGGGTAACAATACCATGGCTACTTGTGCGCAAGATATGGACCTTTATGGTCGTCGGACCGATTATGCATGTGGGTCTCAGGACCAAGTTGATATGATAGCTAATGGGTGTACCATGTATGATCTTATGCAAAATCTGAATATAAATATGAGCATGCATCTGAATTCAATTCTGACTTGCAATTTGAATATGCTTAAGACTCTGTTTCTGATGAGAATACGTATTTGATATAAACTCTGAATTCTAACTCTATGCTGGATATGATTCATTAAAACCCTTTACCTAGTTATTATTCACTGGGCTCTAGCTCACTGTATTATTTGTATGTATGTAGGTGAGCAAGCACGTGACCAGGCCTGAGATGTTGCCTAGCGAGTTTTGGTGTCAGCCAGCCATCATGCCTCTCGTGGAGGTTCCTTTTTGAGATCTACCCAAGTTTTGTGTCCTTGGGACTTTTGTACTTTCTAAATGTTTATGTCTGGTTTGAACACGTTTGAAATCTTGTGTAAGTGGCTTGGGTGTTGTAAGGCTACTGTAATTTCGATGCCACATCTTTATATATGTATATATGTAAATGAAAAGTTTAAATTTCCTGTCCCATGTATGTCTGCACTGCTCTATGGACTATGCAGGTTTGTATATTTGCTTCCACAGCCCCTGTTATATATATTATTCTGTTCCGAGGCCTTCGGTAATCCAAGGATTACTGGCCGGTTACGATGCTAAACTCATAGGGACGGGTTTTGGTCGTAACAAAATAGCAGTATGGAAATAGCAGCATGGAAACAGAAAGATGCAAAGACTAGTATTTTGTTACCTAATCCGCGGTGATGGTGCAAAGAAACGAAGGAAGTAAGGGAAGTCTCGGTCTATACGGCGGCACTGCTCAAATTGGGAGTTGTAATATCAGGAGTAGAGTACTGACAACTCAATCGGCCTCACTGGGACCGGAGCCAGAGAGATGAAATACGTGTAAACCCATTGCTGCAAACAGAAAAAGATGGATGAAGTAAATGGGCAGGAAATGTAGAGCTGAACAGAAAAGTAAGTGTGAGGTGTACCTCTCAATCTCTCTAGTAGCCGCTAAGTGAATTCATCTTGCGGCGGAATACGGAGCTCATGTAACAGTATTGGGTGGCCAAGTTGGCGCTACCCTAGTCATACTCTACCACCTGTGGTAGGTGCACTAGTGCTCCCAAGAGATTTAGCCCCACGGTATTTTCCCTGTTCACAAATAGGGTAGTATCGAGGAGATACGTAAGGAAGCCGCTGGTGTACTGGGTGACCTCATTTGGAGTAGTTGGTTGAAGGTCGGTGAAGCACTCTAAGAACCAACTGTACCTCACCATCCCGTGGCTGGTAGTGTCTAGGATCGCCCCGAGAAGCTGATGTTGTGCAGCTTTCCACTACGTTATATCAAGATCGAATGGGATCGGGCTGCTGTAGACACCCTATTTTTGACCGTCCTCAAGACTTGGTTGTGCTTGTAGGTACATTTAACAACTAGTTCGATTGCTCATCGAGTACTCAACTGTCGCGGTGGAACGTCACAGGTTTGAGCTTCCCAAACCCTGTATCCTTTCTGCCCCTTTTTTTGGACCATGTATTGGCCCTTCCAGCTTGATTCTCTTGGTGCACTGCCGAGCCCTTTTTGGCCCTGCCGGCCATGCCTTTGTTACTGCAGGCCATTGATGAAGCCTGCCGGCCATCAATGAGCCACTGCCGGTCACTGCTGACGGTCAGCAGAACCCTTGTCTCAGCAGGTTTCACGCCAAATCTTTTGAGCCAGCTGATTTTCACTCATTTCCCCTCCATACACGTGTATGGAGGGATGAAGCTCTTGCCAAGCTTGTTCAACAAGCTTTGCATTGTTTTTCTTCTATATAAGGAGAGGCCCTCTCTCCTTAACAGAGGTTCAGCCATTTTAGAAGAGTTGTATCTCTCTCTCTATAATGTTGTTGGTTTTGTGCCTTAAAGTCCATTCTTCTTGCACTTTTACACTACAACACATAGAGAGACACCACCACTTTTGGACTGAGGTTCTTCGGAATGTTACTTGAGCTCTGAAACTTGGTTTTTGGCCCCTAAGGTTGCTGGTTTCGAAGTTGATCTTCAAGGGTGAGTATTTCTCCCTTTTTAGCATTTTTTTGTATCTCATTTTGGTCATCCTTGCATATTGTTTTAGGCCTTTCTTTCAACTAAAAAAAGTCTTGTTTTTAAATGCTTTTGATGATTGTTTGAGGTCTTTTTGGTGCTAGGGGTGTACAACCCTCTTGTATGCTTTGTTTGGCCTTGTTTTGTACCATGCTTTAAGGCCTTCGAGGTAGTCTTGGTTTGGCCTTCTAGCCACTAAAATCCAGTGGATTTTTAGTGGTAGGCATGTGGTTTTGAGGCCTCAAATCGGAGGGGGTGACCCCCCTCTCTTCTTGTTTTTGTTTGCTTGTATTTTTAGCCTATCAAAGGAGCATGTATCCCTTTAGTTTTGAGGCTTGGTTCAGGCCTTTTTTTGTGACTTTTAGGACCTGCCTTAAGTCTTTCCATGGCTGGTTTGATCACTCCTTGCATGCTTCATGTATGTGTAGTGTAATCCCATTTGTGGCTCATCAAAGTAGCATGTCTTTCTTGCATGTGTTGGCTCCATTTCAGTAGGTTTTTGGTGATGTTGCATGTGTTGCATTAGCCATCTTAACATGAACTACGATCATGCATTGATTAGTAACTAGTTTTTGTTTCGGCTCGGAGTACTTGCTTACTCGCCTTATGTGCATGTTGATTTGACTCATCATTCCAGCATATTTTGGCTTTGTTCTAGCATGATTTTATTCTTATTTTGGGTTGTTCTAGGACTATTTTGGGCTACCATGGTCATATCACTCATGTTTTGTATAGCTATAGTGTAAATGTTTTGGCTAGCCTTGGGTTTTGAGGCTCCTACCATGCCATACATGTGATGTTTGCATGCTTTGCCATCATTTCGAATGTTATTTCAGTCCATGAAATTTGGCCATACACCTACATTTGACATGCTTTAAATGCCTTGAAGAGTTTGTGTTTTATGCCTCATGAATGGATCATTGTGCATGCCATTAAGCCTAGGCCTTTGGGTCATCATATCAGTGCATTTTTGGTCTTGTTATACCATGATGTAACTCTGTTTTATGTTGTCCAAGTCATGCCATGCTTGGTTTTAATAGGTGTAATGTAATACCCTTTTTGTAGCCTTGCATGCTCCATGTTTTTTACCTTTGTTCTAGCTTGTATTGGCTAGGTTCAAGCATGTTTTTAGTCTCACCTTGACCTGCCTAGGGACTATTTTACTTACCCTTAGTCCTTCGGGGCTTACCTTGCATGGCCATGGTTTATGTCCCTTTGTTGGCTTCGTACTTTGAGCTTTCTTGCATGCTATGTTTGACTTGTTTGGGTGGTTTGGCATCACTCCTTGCATGATTTCAGAGATTACCTCATTGCCACATTATAGCATGTTTTTAGTCTCACCTTGACCTGCCTAGGGACTGTTTTAGGTACCCTTAGTCCTTCGGGGCTTACCTTGCATGGCCATGGTTTATGTCCCTTTGTTGGCTTCGTACTTAGAGCTTTCTTGCATGCTATGTTTGACTTGTTTGGGTGGTTTGGCATCACCCCTTGCATGATTTCAGAGATTACCTCATTGCCACACATCCACGCTTGTCACTCCTTAGGTGTTCTTGAGAGTTGCACCTTTATACCTTAATTGGTGAGCTAATTGGCATGCATGTTTGTCTTGCCTTTTCATGCTTTTCATACCATCATTTCAACATTAATGGCCACTGATTTGGGCATAGTTGAGGTCTGCCCCTCTTAGTTTAAGTCCATCTTTGCATGTCATAGCATGCTTGTCACCTTGTATGTTGTCGCATGCTTGGTTTATCGCATGTTTGTATGTCTAGGTTGCTTTGCATTGTGTATGCTTAGTTGTTGCATGTATTAGTATTGTGCATATTATTAGCCTTGTTAGATCATTCATATTACATTACATGTTCGCATGCACCGCATTGTGTATGCCATCCTTGCATGACATTGTTGTTTGGATTAAGTGTTAATCCGAACACGAGAAACGAGGGACGTTTCATACTTCAAGTGATGAGACGTGTCTCAATTCTTGGTCGCCGACGCTCTAGATTATCCATGAGATAGAGTTCTAGGCATTTATGTGTTTATTTGTGCATTCATTTCTCATCGATTTGCACAAGTTGGTCTTTGGCCATCATGCATCGGGATGCATGATTGATGGCCTTGGATCTGACTATGCCTCTCCCTTGATGTTTTGAGGCGATATGTGGTGGCATACTGCATACATACCCTTGGGAGACTCCCTTTTTTTCTCTATTTTGTGTTCTGCTACAGCTTGGTGTCCCAGCACATCAGTGGCCGGTAGTGCCTTGCAGATGGCCGGCAGTACCTCATTCTTGGCCGGCAGTGCCCACTATTGGTCGGCAGAATGGTCGGCAGTGGCCCCCCATGGCTGGCAGGCCACTGATGTATTCCCCAAACTGGTTTTGGTAAGATTCAGCAAGAAGTTCTTGAGGACACCCTGCAGACAGAGCCTCTTGAGAGTAACCAGAGAGTTTTTCGGGACGGCAACCGAGCATGCATCCTTCATTCTTCAAGGCACAGCTGAGGCGGCCTAGCAATCTCATTTTAATGCTTACTTGTTAGTGAGCTTTAATTTGTGAATTAATTAATTTGTTAATTAATTAAGCGTTGTAATAATTAGTTGTAGTTAGTTATTCATTCGGTTATGTAATAATTAATTAGCTTGTTAGTTAGCTAGTTAGTTGGTTTGTATTATTTATTCGGACCCTCTGTCGAGAGGGAGAATTTTGTAATAAGTGTGCGTGCGTGTGTGCATGTCTTTCAAACCCCACGTCTTTCTCCCTTTTACTTAACTGCTTTCAATGGTTAGTTTTAGGGCATGTTTCAGTTAGCATCCTTATGCTATGCATGTTTGCATCATTCATCTGTATTGCATGCACCAGGCTCGGCACATCATACTAACTGCATTGTACTTTCAATACATTACTTGAATACATGTTCAACAACATGTTATCAAGTCACATTTCATATGCCATCTTAGAATAGCCGAGCCTATTTCTAGTCGCATTTTGCATGTGTTGCATTAGCCATCTCAACATGAATTAGGATCATGCATTGATTTCTAACTGGTTCTTTATTTTGGCTCGGAGTACATTGTGAGTGTTTACGCTTTAGCATACTGCATGTGTGTTATTGATTGCCATGAAAGCATGCTTGCCATGAGGCTAACTGCTTAGTTGATATAACTGCCTGAATGCCTGTGGGTGAAGGTTGGATTGCTTGAATTGGAAAAATTCATTGAAATTCTCGATTTAGCCTACTTATGAGTAGCAAACTTCAAACCATTTTCCAAACAAACGGATATGCAATGCTTTGTTCCAAATTAGGCGATCTAGTCTATACTTGTTTTGCTGTGTGCATCACATAGTAATTCTAGCTAATTAACTGGAATAAGAACGCATGTGCTTTAAAAAACAAGATATCATGTTTAGTACAGGCCGATCTTTGATCGGGCGAGCGGGGGTGCTCATAGATGACCTTCCCCAATCGTACCCAAGTTTACGAGCTAAGGAAACTTTGGTGATGACGGACACGTGGCCTTAGGCACGAGTCAGGGTTTCCTAAGAACTGTGACATTATTTGAGTCCGAACTGTAGCATGAGGCCCAAGGGCACGTTTACAGCCGCCAACCCTTACCCTCAGGTCGGTGAGCATCGAGAAATCGTACGAGGTCAGAGTCAGCTCCCCGATCGATGAGAAGTGGAACGAGTTTGTGGTATCCCACCATCTCTCCACTAAGGCCTCATAGAGCAATGGCTCAGCCCTCATCTGTATGAGCCCTAAATAGAAAAGCCCAAAGCCAGCAACATCGACCAGTGTGCAGACCTCTGCAAGAAGCCTCTCATACTAGTGTCGGGGGTCGGATATAGATCCATAGCTTCCAATTCTCCTGGCTATCACCTGTAGGTTGGGGAGTGTTATCAGTTTGTGCATAGCATTAACGATTAGTTTGCTTACGAGATTCAATATATGTGCATAACAAAGGAAAGATTGCTTACTGTGGAGGCATCGGCAGACAAGTGTTGCACGGGCTCTTGCAGCAAGATTTCCTCGTCTATCCCTGAGATGAGGCCCTTAAATCTTAAAATATCGTCAGGGGTCGGTTTGTGTGTATGTGGCTGGTAGGTGGCCGCATCAAATGTTTTGTCGGCAAGAAGCGATAATACGGGCTCAGGAACGCCCTCAACCTCTATATTCACACCTAGGATGGCGCCAATACCCATAGCCGAGTCAGGAATAGGAACCTCATCACTAGCCATGGAGAAATATGAGGAAAAATGAGAAAATGTGAAAAAAAAAAGTGAGTGGGTGGGTGAGTGAAATTGAGTGAAAACCCCAAAAAACCAAAACCTTAGGAGAGAGAAAATAAAAAGAAAGTGAAAATCAAAGGAGAAATAAGGAAAAATGTGAGTAAATGTGTGAAAATCTAAGAAACAGCAAGAAAAACCCCAAAACTTAACCAAATTAAGTTTTGTTCGGTTCAAAATGTAGAAGAGAGAGTGAGTTTTATTAAAAAATTCGCAAGGGTTTATGGGTTTTGCTAAAAGAGGAAGAATCTAGAGAGAAAGGAAGGTTAGAGAGAGAGGAGAGGGACTTTCGGATGGATGTGTGGGTGGAAATGAAGGTTGAGTTTGTTTAAAACAATTGAGATTCGCGGAAATACCATTCTGCCCCGCTGCCGCTATCGCGACCCGGTCGGCTCCATTGGAGCTCGGTCGTGCTTCATTTGGGCCCGGCCAGCCCCTAATGCAATCCAGTTTTTTTTTTTCTTTTTCTATTTGCCTCAGTATTGGGCTTTGCTTTTGAATTTAACAAAAAAGAAGAAGAAAAAAATAGTGAAGAAAAAGAAAAAGAAAAACAGAAGAGAAGAGGTTTCTTTTATGTGTTTTGAAATGTTTTGCTTATTTCATTTATTCTGTTCAAATTACATTCAGTTTGTTATTGTTATTGTTATCGTTATCTTCAGCTCGTTTTCAGAAAAAGGAAAAATTGGCAAACTTGTTTTCATATTTCTCATTCAAGCTTCTCTTTGATTGTTTTGGGTTTGCGTGTCTTTGGTTTCAACTCTTTGTAAATTAGCATTTCAACTTTTCACCTTGAATTGGGCTATCTCCTTGAATTCATTCTCTGGGGCCTTCTAATCTCACTATGTCAAGTTTGGAATTTGTTTGCTCTTTCGTTGACTCGATTTCCTCCTTTCGTGTAAGACGCGTTAGGTTGTTGTTTCCTCTGTTAAAAACAGCAGGTGTTCCTGTTGTTCACACCACCCTTTCCTCCTTTCATGTAAGACACGTTAGGTTATTGTTCAAGTTGGTCAAAAACATCAGGTGCGCCTGGTGTTCACACCACCTTTCCTCCTTTCGTGTGATACACGTTAGGTTGTTGTTTCTTCGGTTAAAAATATCAAGTGCGCCTGGTGTTCACACCACATTTCCTCATTTCATGTGAGACATGTTAGGTTGTTGTTTCCTCGGTTAAAAACAACAGGTGTTCCTATTGTTCACACTACCCTTTCCCTCCTTTCGTGTGAGACGCGTTAGGTTGTAATTTTCAATCGGTTAAAAATAGCAGGTGTGCCTGGTGTTCACACCATATTTCCTCTTTTCGCGTGAGACACACTCGGAGTTGTTTTCTTCGGTTCAAAAATATCAAGTGCGCCTAGTGTTCACATCATCCTTCACCCTCTCTGCGTGACACGCAGTTTGGCATGTACGTAAGACATAGTTAGGCCTACATTTTCTTACATCGTTTCTACGTGGGATGTAGTTTGGTTTGTACTTTCTTTGTCCCTTTCATGTAAGACGTGTTTAGTTACTCACTTTTTTCCATGTGAGACATGGCTAGATTTGTTTTTTCTCTGATTTATGCTTTCGTTCAATGTCACATTCTTGTTTTGATTGCATTGTTTATTGCATTATTTCATTGCATGATCATAAGTTATGTCTTGCATATCATTTTTCATTTTGCCCCTGAACTACGTAGGTTTGATTCCTCGCAAAGGGACACGCATGCAACCCTCGGGTTCAACCAATTGTGTTTCGATCTACTTTCTTGCCCAAGTCTTATGGCTACATCAAATGGGTCGTCTTTGGGCTTTGACATTCACTCTTGTCAATTTATGACTTTAAACTCTGTCAAAGAGGGGCAACTATATGCACCTCATTTTTGATTACCCGTAAGACTCGGGCGCTTTGTCCTGTGCACTCGATGATGAAAGTTACACTGTGTGTGATTTGAATGCTCAATGAAGGAATTCAAGGTCGAGCTTTGAAACAGTCCCAAGACCTTCCTATGTACCTTGTTTATACTTTAGAGGTCCTTTTTTCAACATTGTGCCACCCTACACTGAGCCTGAAATAAAGGAACAAGACAGCACATTGGGGCCTAGCTGTGCCTCATTGGGAGTCAGACGTGGCCATTTGGGGCCGGCCGTGCCTTGGTAGCGATAAACACTGTTCTAGGCGAGAGCCTGCCAGTCGTTTTTGCTCAAATTCTATAAATACGAGGTTATATCTCTGTTTTGAGGGTTGACCAACTTCCAAAGAGTCTATACACTTACTTGGGAGCTCCTTCTTCTTGTGCAAGCCATTTTTGAGCAAGCTTGCCATCTTTGAACTGTATATGTACACCATACACACCCTCACACCTAAAACTTGGAACCTTGGTTGAGCCTTGAGCATCACAATTCAAGCTTGAGAGTGTGCTTGGACCAAGTTTGATTCAGAAAAAGAGTTTGTCCTCTTTAAGAGGTATAAGCTTACCACCTTTTCTCTTGTTGTCATGTATGTCTCTTACCACCAATTTCTTGTGTCTTTGTATTGTTTTGGATCTATTTCAAGTGTTGGAACTTGAGTTTGAATAGCTACCAAAGGTAGAAAGGTTTAATACCCTTTCTTGCACCTTACTTCATAGCTCACACCCTTGTCGTTACACTCCCTTTTTTTTTAGTCTTCAAACTAATTTTCAGAGTTCAAAAAAGGCTAAAAAACATGGTTTAAGGTCTCAAAGATGGAGGGGCTAGCCACCTCTCTTTGTTCTTGTTCACTAGCCTTGTGATTCTTTGCTATTTCCTATCTTTTTTATACTCTTTAAACATCATTTTAGTTGCTAGTTTTTACATATTAGGGGCAGTTTAGACTTGTTTTAATTCATTTAATTGGTATATGATTTGAATACTTTGCCTATCATGTTGTAAGTCCTCATGGCTTTGCTTGTTTAGGCCTTAGACATCAAGCCATTTGAGTTGATAGCTTTTCTTTGCTTGGTTTTCATATTAGAAGTCTACTTCTTCAAATCAATCTTGTGCAATCATGTCTGCAACCTCCCTCTTTTCTTCTTTTCTTTAGTTTGAGAGTTGTCTCAAAGGATTGATAGTTATTCAAGGCATGGGAAAGAGACCTATGCTCAATGGCTTAACCTCTACGGAGGTTCATCGTCATGGCAAAGTCCCTTTTTCATGCTTTGGATCACTTCTCATTTGATGTTCCTTCTCATTTAGTGGACTTAATCATCATTTTGGGACAAATTGATTAAAGAATGGAAAGAACTAATAAAATGAGCTTAAAACCAACAAAACCGATGTAAAAAAAAAAAGAAAAAAGAAAAAAAAGGGGTTAGATTGCTTGGATTCAGTCGGACATTATGTCGGGTCCATAGTGTCAAGAGTCGTCACGTGCCAATTCATGATGCATTGATGAAATTTGAAGCGTCTATACCTTCCTCTTTGAGCTCACTTTATGATAGGATGGAGGAGTGGTTGTTCATTGTATTTATTGATTTTTGTCCAATTGTCTCCGAAATCATCAAGCGATCAACTTGCTTATTGATGGTTTTGGAACCAACTTCGTTCTTCTCTTAAGCCTCTCCATGACAGAGAAGAGCAGAAGAGACAAACAGAGCTCAAAACAGCTCTGTCTGCATTGTTTTCACCTTAGAGCACAAAAACAGATTTTGCATGAAATTAGGGCATGGCTGGCCTTATTTGGACCTGGTCGGGCCTCATTAGGAGCGGCCGGGCTCCAATGTTTGGTAAACAGTATGTTTTTACAAAAATAAAGGGCAGTGGCTGGAGGTGAAACAGGGCAAATTCCCAGGGAGGAAGACAAAATTGCTTCTGAAAACAATCACGTGCATGCAATCTTTGTGCATCTTTGTTTAGCAATGTTGTAAATTAACGTTCCCATCATTGTTGTAATTATTATTAATGTTTATCCGCAATAATCAAAGTTAGTTAATAGCTAGTTTCATTATTCATCCTTGTTGTAATAAATTATAGGTAGCTAGTTTATTACTTATTATTAGCCTTTGTTGTAATAGCTTAGCTAATTAGTTGTTTATTCATTCATTCGGTTTTGTAATAACTAGTTTATTTCAGATACTTGGACGTTCATTCGGACCATTTTGCATAAGGGCACAATTGTAATAATGCGTGTATGTCTTCTAATCCCATTTCTTTTTCCCTTTTATTTACCCACTTATGATGGTAGCCTAGAACATCTTGTTTCCTTAGCATTTCCCATGTTTGCATACACTCGTCTCACATGCATTTATGGTTCGGCTCATCATACTAACCAATGTTGCATTCAACTCTTTTAAATGAATACGTGATTTATCACATGTCTTGAATGGAATCATATACCATGCTAGTAGCCGAACCTATTTAAATTGCATAATGTATGAGTTGCATTAGTCATATAGTATAGTTAGGATCACGCATTTTTTTTCTAACTCTTTTATCTTTTTGGTCTACCTTTGAGTACTAGGTGAGCATTTAATTTGCTTTAGCATATCGCATATTTGTGAATGTTTCCATGCCATATCAGGCATATCTTCCATGAGACTAAGTGCTTAAGTGATATATATGTTTGAATGCTGGTAGATGAAGGCTAATTGCTTAAATTGGAATAAATTGATTAATGTACCTATAAACTCACTTTTTTAAGTGACGCGTATTCAAAACAATTTCCACACAAACATGAAATCAAAGAGTTCCATTTTTTGCAAATTAGTCTATACTTGTGTGCGTTACATAGTAATGTTAGTCTAATAATTGGAACAAGAGCATATAATATAAATAAAAATCACATCATGATTAGTAGAGGCCGATCTTTGATCGGGCGAGCAGGATGCTCAATTCATGACATTCCCCTCTCGTACCTAAGTTCCCGAGCCGAGACATTTTGGTGATGACGGATAAGTGGCCTTTGGCACGAGTCTCCGGTTTCCTAAATTTTTCAAAAATATTTAGGTAGAGACTCTGTAATTTGGCAAAGCAGTCTATTTTTGGCATTTTTTTTATTCAAAATCAATTTTTAAAAAGAATTTTTAGATTTGGACTCATTTGTGTTTATCTATTTCACATTGCACTTGCGAAATCATATTCAAAACCACAGGAGTCCGAACTGTAAGGCTATCGCATCTGAAAGAAGCATGAAAAGCAAACTATAGTGGCAAAAACTAAAATCCAGACATTATGTAGGTAAATAACTATAACCACGGTACAAAATAGAACATAACAGAGGTCACTGGAGTGACAATCAGAATAGAGGTTAATGGATCCATGACAAACAAAAGGCCACAAAGTGACCAATCAAAGGCTAATGGTTATTTAAGTCCCTCAAAGCATGGACTCCCGTGGTGGTACTTACCAAAAATAAATATTTATATAATCATTGTTAAATAATTTCTAAAGTTTAAACAATCATATCCATGGGTTTCCATTTAAGCAAATGGAGTTCAGAAAAATAATTCACATTCTTGAAATCTAAATATAAGTTATAGAACATAACTTGTATAAAATAAATTATGGTACCTCAAAACATACGTAAAATATGTTATGGTAACTCAAGGTATAATATAACTCACCTTTAGAGCATGAAGTGCAAGTTCACAGAGTGCTCGCTTGAGTGCAAGTTTTGTCACTCGAGTGGGAGGTCGAATTCTGAAATTTCCAGATTCACCTCCAAGCTGCAAAACTCGAATTCAATGATTCAAACTCAACCTTTGGGCCCCAAAACATCAGAAAACATGTCTAAACTTGGAAAACATCTTGAATTCAAAACCATTTCATAAAATCAAGGCCCAATAGCATGCCAATTGTTCAAAGTCAACTTGAAATTTATGAATATGCCATGAACATGACATGCATGAATTACTTTGAACTTAGCTATAATAACCCGACCCTCATATTTGTTTCTGGTATATTTTTTGGTCCTTTATTCTGTGCATTTACTTGCTTTCTGTGCAATTTCATGTGAAATGAGGTTTAATTAAATAAAACTTATGAAAAGTGATTCATATCTGTTCACTAAGGAAATATCTATCACAATTAAGAAGTTGGAATCAGAAATTGGAAGCCTTAGGAATTTAATTTTCTGAAATTGATTATATATCTGTGATCAGCATAATTTTTAAGTAATATTAAGCATGTTTACGAAATTTCAATTTCGGAATGATTAAACGAATGAATTTTGTCCTATATGCTCTTATATATGACTATATCAATTTAAGCCCTCTTGAGCTTGAACAAAAACGTGGAGATATTTCCTGGGAGAGAAAATAGAGGGTGTGGAGAAGAAGAATTGGGGGAGAATAAATTCAACAAGAAGCTTGACAAGATTGAGGAAAATTGTGGAATTTAGTTCAAGGTAAGCTCAATCCAACCTATTTAACCTTCACATGGGCTTAAGGAAGGGTTTATTTCTTGTTTCGATAACTTAGGGTTTATAATTGTGTATTATGTATGATTCATGTTTGATTAAAGAGGGTATACTACTCCTTTGGTTGTTTTAAGATCTAATCTAAGTGTTGGATGAAATTATACTTCAATCTTTGGTTTTTATGCCAACTCCATGGAATATATATATATATATACAATGTGTTATGTTTTAGAATATAATTGGAACTTTGGAAAGAATTGGATTGTAATTGGTTGTGATTATGAATTCAAAGTAAGTAAGGACCAAAGTAGATTGGTGATTGATTTTTGTGTGATTTAGAGCCTTATTCTTGTGTTAAATTCATTTAATTTGAACCTTTTTATGTGTTTGCAAAGATGGGTTTTGTATGAATTTCAGACTGTCAAATAGGGCCCAGGCCGCACGTGCGGAGAATAGGAAAAAAAAAAGTTTTCATTCTGTTTTTGGGCGCTCGAGCGGCCGGGTTCTTCCGCTCGAGCGGAATTGGGCCGCACGAGCGGCCAAAGTGGGCGTGTAGACGCGCCCGTGGGCCTCAATGCTACAGTTCGGACTCGATTTGTTGTCACGGTTCTTAATCTGAACCAAAGAGTCCAAATCCGGCAAATCATTTTGAGAAACAGATTTTTTTGAAAAGAAGTGCCAAACATGGACTGCTTTGCCAGATACAGAGTCGCCACCTAAATATTTTAAAATGGGAGAATTTAGGAAACCCTGACTCGGTGCCAAAGGCCACGTGTCCGTCATTGCCAAAGTTGCCTCGGCTCGGGAGCTTGGGTACGATTAGGGAAGGTCAGCTATGAGCACCCCCTCTCGCCCGGTCTGAAGACCGGCCTCTACTAACCGTGATATCTAGTTTTGAAAACCTTATGTGTTCTTATTCCCAATTATTAGCCTAAAATTACTATGTTATGCGCACAACACACAAGTATAGACTAAATCGCCTAATTTGGAAATAAACATTGCATATCCGTTTGTCTTGAAAGACATTTTGGAATTTGCTACTCGCAAGTAAACTAAAACACGGATTTCAATGAGCTATTCCAACTCAGGCAATCTAACCTTCACCCACAGGCATTCAAACAGTTTATCACATAAGCATCTAGCCACATGGTAATCATACCGTCATGATAGAATTCACACGCATGCGATATGCTAAAGCATAAAAATACTTACATCGTACTCCGTGCCAAAACAATAAACTAGTTAGCAAACATGCATGGTCCTAGTTCATGTCAAATTGCCTAATGCAACACATACAGGATGCAATCAGAGTAGGCTCGGCTAACCTAAGGATGGCATGTGAAATGCAGTCAATCAATTGATACACGTATTCAATTTGGAATCGAAGTACAAATGCAGTTAGCGTGATGTACCGAGCCTGATGCATGCAATAAAAATGCATGAATGCACGCATGCATAGCATAAGGTATGCTAATTTTAAATATGCCCTAGTCTACCATCATAAGCAGGTAAATAAAAGGGAAGAAAGAAGTGGGGATTGGAAGACATGCACACATACGCACCCACACTTATTACAGATTTGCCCTCGCTCGGAGGGGCCGAATGAATATTACAAATTAACTAACCTGCGAGCTAATTAATTATTACAAATTACCTAATTAATTAACAAACTAACAAAGCTAGGAAAAGCAGTAAACCGCCTTGGGAAGAGAGCTCGATGCAATGCATGCTCGGTCCTACCCGGAAGTGCACCGCCATGCATAGGCTGCCTCTGTTTTCCTTGATATACTCCTCCAGAGACTTCCAAAGTCTCAGGAATGCTTCCTTGGACATTGGGGGACACCACCAGCTGAATGGAATTGCCACCGACAGTGGCATGTGGTCACCGGCCATTGATGAAGCCATCGGCCGAGGGAGGATTGTCGGTCGGCACTTGGCACTGCCGGTCGGCAGAGGGTTCCTGCAGAATCTGCAATTGACAGCAACAGAGGGCAAGACAGAGCATGGAAGTACAATTCAACGCATATATGCACCAATTATGTCCCTTATCATGGTAATGACTCAAAGGAACATGCTCCTCGGTTCTCGGACCATCAATCGCGCATTTCCATGCGTGATGGCTCAAGGGACCAAGTGTGCACATTTGATGTCAAATGCAATGCAATGCAACAAACCAAAACAATTCCTATCACTAGATCAAGGAACAAGACATGCATGCTAGATGCAATGCAACCTAGGCATGCAAGCTAAGGATGCAACATGGGAATGCGAGGTGCACATGCAAGCATGCGAACAAACATACAAGGTAAGCACGCAAGCAAACAAATAATGGACTTAAACATGATTTGGGCAGCTCCAATAAGGCCCAAAACAGTGGTCAAAGTGACCCAAAATAAAGGACTAAATACACATACACACATGCACATGTTAAAGGGGCAACACTTAGGCACAAATGCGGCAACTCTCAAGCACATTTGAATGAGGCAATCATGGACATATGGCATGCAAGGTAAGCATTGGAACTCATGTTAAGGTGGTGTCAAACCAAGCAAACAAAATAGACCAAGCATGCAATGAATGGCCCAAGTACTTGAAGCAAGGCAAAGGGACTTGAACCATGGCTAAGCCAACCAAGCCTCACAAGGCTAAGAGGACTTAAAATAGATTCAAGGCAGACCTAGACCATGCAAAGGGGACTCTTAGATGGCATCTAAGTGGCTCAAATTCAAAGGCATGCACAAATGCCAAAACATGGAGCATGCTACACAAGCTTTCAAAGCATTAAAGAGACATCCAAGGCAAGCATGTAGGCATGCAAAGGGGACTGAAATGACATGGTGGATAGTTCCAAATCACTAAATCAATGCAAAAATGTCATGCTATACATTCACACACTTAAGGCCAACAAGCCGGAATGCAAAGGGGCTATACTAAGCGTGCCGAACCCGACCCAAACAACCTAGGACAGACCTTAAACATGGCAAAATATGCACAAAAGCTTCACAAGACTAAGCCTAAAACATGCTAGAATAAGGGTTTACAACCTAAGGCATGTTAAGGCCTAAACATGGCATTACAAGGTAGGTATGCTAAGCATGCATGGTGTACCAGAACCAAGTAAAAATAGAGGTACATTATGACATATTAAGCACAAAAAACAACTAAGACATGGTCAACATGAAGCTTAGCTAGGTGCTCCCTCAAGAGGCCCAAAATGGTCCTTTTCAAGGACAACAAGGAGAGGGGATGGCCCTCTCCTCCCTAGGATCTCAAGGCACCATCCTCACCTCTGAAATCCCTCAAGATTTCAGTGGTGAGGAGGCCCAAACATCAAGGTCCCGGAGCTCACTCAAAATGGCTCAAAATGGGGCCTTTCAAGGCCTAAGAGGGGTCAAACACCCTCAAACCACAAAACACTCTAAACAAACTATTTAGAGGGCCTAAAATCAGAACTTGTTTATGTTATACACTAAGCACAAAAATAGTTCTAAAATAGGCAAAATAAGTATGCAAGAATGGGGAATAAAGGGACTAGTTTCTTACCCTTGAAGACCCCTTTAACAATGGTGGACCAGCAGCTTCTTTTAGGTTGAAACCAGCTTCAAAACCTCAAAAACAACCCTCAAGAGGTCTCAGCTCCAAGGGATGGTGTAATGGTGGGTGCTTGTGAGTAAAAGTGAGACAAAACACACACACTAGGGCTAAAATGAGAGAGAGGTATAGAGATAGAATATATATCAAACCCTAAACCTAAAACCAGAGCTCTCACAATGTTTTTCTCTCTCAAGTGTCTAACCTAGAGCCAAGAGAGGAGGGCTCCTCTTATAGAGGAGCCAATCTTGTAAAGCTTACAAGGTAAGCTAACAAGGAGTGCATCCCTCCATACACGTGTATGGAGGGGAACAAAATGACATACAGCTGTCTTAAAATATCTGCAAAAGCAGATGAACAGTAATCGGCTGCTCAAAATTGCCATTTTGTAAAAAAGTAGTGCCGACCAGCAACAAACAGTGCCGACCGGCAATATATATTGCCGATGGCAACAAAATACCAGCCGGTGGCCCATGGCCATGGCTGGGGATGTGTGGGGATGCCTCACAAGGCATTCCCTACCCTTCCAAGGCAAAACACAAGTGTTTGGTGCAAAACCAGACACTAAACAGTCGAGTTCGGAGATCCTGAGGCAAGGCGCGTAGCTGAGACCTCCGGGAACTCCAAACGAACACAAACATTGATAATCACCGGGTGTTCAGACGGTGACGTCCAAGTCTTGAGGACGGTCAAAAATGGGGTGTCTACAGGGCGCACGAGCGGCCACCCCTGTTTCAGCTTATGCTAAGTAACTTTGAATAGGCATATCTTTTGCATCCGGACTCCGTTTTGAGTGATTCTTGAGCCTAAAATCAAGCCCCGGAAGTCTAGTTTCCAATGGTGGTGGTCTCACCCCCAAATTATAAGTACATAAATAGTTATGCTCAAATCAGTGATGACTATGCACTTTCTATTTTTTGAGTTTATACCGTTTCTTCGTCTGAACCTTTCTCCTATCGATTCCTCCTATTTTATGATAACCTATGGAGGACTAATGAGTCTAGAACCACCATAACTATTGAGTAAGGAATAAAAAGAGATTGGTTTTTTTCTCATAATCTACTATGTGCATTATATATGTGGGTCAAGATGAGGACATCGTTCCACCGCTATCAGAGACCTACCACTGTGAGTAATAGTACAGGAATCGCACATTTGATTACCATTAATAATTCTTTTGTTTAACGTTCTGTTCTTCACAAGTAGTTATGTTAATCATATGTTGGGAATCAGTGGAAACATTGAAAGATTTTGGTGTGCATTGGTATGACTCTGAACCTCCTCTGTATTTTGGTTATGACTAATGTTTGTTGGTAATGTACCTTCCTAAGAATTACCTATGATTCCGTATCAAAAATTCATACAAAGTATTAAAACGGTGAAGTCAGTTAATAGAAAGGAATTGAGTATCAACGACATTGTTATGTGACTCATGTTGTGATATGAATTGTTCTGACCTATGGATGTACTGGTACTTTTACCTTCAGATTATTGTTAATGTTAAGGTTTTGCTAATTACGAGACAAGTATGTTGACTTCCAAAGAACCATGAGGAAACCTAAGTGCATCATTGCACTAAACGTTTTGTTTGCTATGGATAATGAATATTAGCATGATGTTATCTACTAATTAGTAGTATTGAAACATGATAAGCACATAGGATGTATATGCATTATGGAACTGTGGTATCTACATATTTCTGGAAGCGTTCACTCTGTAAAATATATTTGCCTTTTTGCGAATAATTATTAGCAACGTTCTGTTAAACTGATATTATCTATGTTAATTCATGTGAATAAATGGAAGAATGTGTGTATGTTCTATATGATTCTCAAGTTAATCTGTTCTGATATATTCTAGTATGGAACAAAGTGTTGTACGGAGCTAAGTGCTACACTTTGGTGGGAGCCACCTCTAGAATCCGTACGAGCCACCTCTTGAGTCCATACATATGTAAACTGGGCTTAAAGCCGATATGAAAGTTACGAGGGCTATGGCCGTTCTGTGAAAGTTATGAGGCCTATGGCCATTCTGTCTGATTTGTTAGTATGAAGCAAAGTGTTGTACGGAGCTAAGTGCTACACTTTGGTGGGAGCCACCTCTAGAATCCGTACGAGCCACCTCTTGAGTTCATACGTACATGAAAAGGGCTATATGCCATTCTGGGCTTAATGTCGTTTTGTTTAAGGGCCAATTTGTGAAATTATGAATATTTGTGACATTGTGACCCTATGAGGCCGAGGGCCAATTTGTGAAGTTATGAACCTATGAGGCCGAGGGCCAATTTGTGAAGTTAGGAATCTATTAGGCCGAGGGCCAATGTGTGAATGTGTGAACCATTGGGCCGAAAGGCTGTTCTGTATATTTCTGAGCCGAAAGGCTGTTCTATATATTTCTGGGCCGAAAGGCTGTTCTGTATATATTTCTGGGCTGAAAGGCTGTTATGTTATTTCTGGGCTTATGGTCGTTTTGTATCTGAAGACCTATGGCTGTTCTGTACATACTGGGCTTAAAACCACTCTGTTAAGAAAACTGGATCCATGGCTGTTTTGGAATAATTACAGAATGAAATCAATCATATGCCTCTGCTGTTTTATGCTTTATTATTCAAGTTAAACCTTACATTATTTATGTACTATTATTCATTGAGTTTTACTCATTCTGTATTTTGTCTGTTTCTGTAGGTAATCAACCGAGAGGCCAATCCTAACCCTTAAGATTCATCTCCCTCTTGTCAACCTCGGTGTGTCCAGGCACTAACTGAAGCCCGTGCATTTTGTAAAGTGTTGTTAGGTTTTTTTGGGGTTTATGTTTTGATTATCTTTCGTTAATATGTTTTGTCATACGCCCATTATGGGCTGAGTCGATGTATGTGTGTGTATGTTTCCTGTATATTATTTATTTGATATGATGTTGTGATCCTGGCATAATAGTAATAGCTCAATGGAATAGAATTTTTGGTTACTAGGTGCTTCCGTTCAGGCCCCATATGTACGTACATCAGATTTAATGTCTGTTTCCGATTAGGTCATGCCCAAACTTTTAAGGGCGGGTTTGGGGCGTGACATTAGGCTTTCCAAAACATGATCAATTAAGGTCAAATGGTAAGAAATGTGATGAATTCTTAAAACCAAGTCAAGATAGACACATGCATGTGAAAATTCCCTTGTCAACCTCGGTGTGTCCAGGCACTAACTGAAGCCCGTGCATTTTGTAAAGCGTTGTTAGGTTTTTGGGGTTTATGCTTTGATTATCTTTCATTAATATGTTTTGTCATACGCCCAATTATGGGCTGAGTCGATGTATGTGTGTGTATGTTTCCTGTATATTATTTATTTGATATGATGTTGTGATCCTGGCATAATAGTAATAGCTCAATGGAATAGAATTTTTGGTTACCAGGTGCTTCCGTTCAGGCCCCATATGTACGTACATCAGATTTAATGTCTGTTTTCGATTAGGTCATGCCCAAACTTTTAAGGGCGGGTTTGGGGCGTGACATTAGGCTTTCCAAAACATGATCAATTAAGGTCAAATGGTAAGAAATGTGATGAATTCTTAAAACCAAGTCAAGATAGACACATGCATGTGAAAATTCCTTAGAAACATACTCAAAATGCCATGATATATGCATGCATTCATGATACACTCCTATAGTCAACACTCTAAGTTCAATTCTTGCATTACACAACTCAATTCTTATGTTAATTTACCTTTCTCACTTGATTTCATGTTGTAATCACTAAATTACAACTAAAAGGTAGAAATCCTTACCTTAGAAGCTAAATTGTGTGCTAGGTGTTCAATTGCTAGAGTTTCCAAGTTCAACACCTTGAATTTACTACAATTCATTCTCCCTCTCCTAGATTCCAAGCTCAACCCTTGATCTCTCTTTCTCTCTCATGTTTGGTTGTGTGTAAGCTCAAAGATGCGTTGAAATGAAGAAAAAGAATGAGTGGAGGCACAATAGGTGCCTTATATAGGCTTAATTAGGAGTTGGCTAATTAGTTGACATTAATTATTCTAATTTAATCATTCCAAATCAAATTTTAATTAAACCTACCATAATGTTCTAAAGATCCTAAACAACACATAAATCAAGTCAATTTCGTAATCAGATGCCGATAAGGCCTTCAATTCACAGAACCAAATAGAATCATGAATAGATATTCCTACGATAGACAAATATACTTACAAATAATGCGACACACATGCAATTAATTCAGAATTTCACCTTAATTACTGATTACGCTTATTTAATCATGAATTAACATTAATCAGAGGTTGGGGTTGTTACAGCAATCTTAGAAAAGTCTTGAACAAACCTTCGATAGTATCCGGCTAAACCTAAGAAACTACGTATCTCTGTCACATTTGTCAGAGTTGGCCAATTCACAATGGCTTCTATCTTTTGTGGATCAACAGAAACACCCTCCTTATTGATTACATGTCCCAAGAACACCATTTCTTGTAACCAAAACTCACACTTCTTTAATTTTTCATACATTTTCTTCTCTCTCAGTGTCTGGAGAATTGACCGTAATTAATTCTCAACAGCTTCAGTGTTTTTGAAATAGATGAGTATGTCATCAATAAACAATACCACAAAGTCATCCAGGTACGGTTTAAAAACACGGTTCATTAAATCCATGAAGGCCGCCGGAGCATTAGTAGCCCCAAACGGCATAACCAAAAATTCATAATGTTTATACCAAGTGTGGAAAACAGTCTTCTCAATGTCTACGGCTTTTACCTTTAACTAATGATATTCATATCGCAAATCTATTTTCGAAAAGACTTGTGCACCATGAAGTTGATCAAATAGGTCATCGATCCTAGGCAAAGGATACTTGTTCTTTACAGTTACTTTATTGAGCTCCCAGTAGTCAACACATAACCGAAGTGTCCCATCTTTCTTCTTAACAAAAAGAACTGGTGCATCCCAAGGAGAAGTACTCGGACGAATAAATCCTTTATCAAGCAGGTCTTGCAACTGTATCTTCAACACTTTCATTTCTGCCGGTGACATTCTATATGGAGCTTTTGAAATTGGTTAGGTTCCCAGTACTATATCAATTACGAATTCAATTTCACGGTCTACTAACTCTCCTGGCAACTCCTCTGGAAAAACATTTGGAAATTCACGAACAACTGGAATATTATCAATGCACATATCCGCTGGTTGCCCAGTCAAAATACTATATAAATACCCTCGACAACCCTTTTGTAATAGCTTACACGCTTTCATGGCGGAGATCAAGTACGGCGGTGGAATCACCCCATGTCCCATAACAATAAATTTAGATTGTCTCGGAGATCAAAATATGACTTGCTTAGACGTACACTCAATAGTCATGTGATATTTACTTAGCCAATTCATTCCCAAAACTATATCAAAGTAAGCCATGTCAAGTGGCAACAAATCGACATATAGCTGAATGTCCCCAATGATGATCTCACAAGCAGGATAAATAGATGTACACAACATACAGTCCCCCGATGGTGAAGAAACACATAACACATAATGCAATGATTCCTTAGGTCTATTCAATTTACTAGCAAAGGTTCCTAACATAAAAGAATAGGTAGAACCCAAATCAAATAATACATGAGCGGAGTGACCATCGATAGGAAATGTACCTGACAACACAACCTCAGTATTTTGTACATCACCAGGAATGAGAGCAAATACTCTTCCCTGTCTAACATTGTCTCTGGTATTGTTGGGTCTTGCAGCAGTCTTTATAGTTGGAGCTGGAGTTTGTAGTTGGAGCTGGAGTTAAGCCGGCTAAACTTGTAATAGTTCTGTTCCTATTTTTGCGGTCTCTCTGAGGGTAATCTCTTGCTAAATGTCCCGTATTTCCACACTTGAAGCAAGCTCCAGTTACCCAATAACAAGTCCCGCGGTGCCTCTTTCCATAATCTAGACAAGTTGGTGCTGATTCACGAGTAGAAGCGGATGTGCTAGAAGTTCCCAAGTTCAGTTTCTTGTTCTGTGATGTTGCTGGTCCCCTTGGTGCTTGCGCATTTTGTCTCTTCCACCTCAACTCAGAGATCCAATTTTGAGAAACTATATTACCTTCAGCCATTATCGCCATTTCTAACACATTAACATAGGTAGGCAATTTCAACACGTTAATTCGATCCAAAATAGCGTTCTGGAGTCCTCCTTCAAACTTTTTTGCTTTCTTGTAGTCCGTATCCACCATGTGCAGTGCAAAATGGGCTAACTCAAAGAATTGGGCTTCATACTCTGCCACCATCTTATTCCCTTGCCTTAGAGTCTTAAATTCTGTTGCTTTCTTATTCTGCATGCACTGGGAAAAATACTTATCATAGAAAAGCTCCAAAAATCGAGCCTAAGTTAAACCTTGATGTTCATGTCGAGTGAGCATCCACTACCTCCGCGCTTCGTCGTCGAGAGTAAAAGCTGCAAGTTGTACTTTCTGTGCCTCGATACAAGGAAAGACTTCAAACAACTTCTCTATACCTAGTACCCATGCCTTGACTTTCATTAGTTCAATGCTCCCCTTAAACGACATTGGCTTCATGTTCTTAAACTCTTTTGTCAGGGCAATGGTTCGGTCCTCAGCTTGATGGTCTTGCACCACTGGTGGTGGTATAGGCACTGATGGCGAGGGTGGTTACTGTTGTTGTTGTTGTTGTTCTTGTTGCTGTCTCATAGTTTTTGCCATGTCTGCAATCATCATTTCCAACCGATCAAGCCGTGCGGAGGTAAAGTCTTCCATATCATCCATTCTTGTCCTCACCATGATCTACATATCAAAGGGTTATAATACACACAAAACAGACACAAGCGTATGACCATTAGTCATCTTTCATAGGAAATTCACAACGTAAAGAAATATCATGCATGTAGCCTAAGTCTTTTTTAGACTCCATATAACTCAATGAACATGTGTGTGAGATATTTACTCGTGCTCTAATACCAACTGTCATGACCCAAACCTGCCCCCTAAAAGTTTAGGACATGACCGGCCTACACTTAGGTCTCCAAACAAAATTTCCAACAATATTTTATTCACTAACTGGGCCCAAAACGGGAGCAATTAAATAATAAAATGTCCATTGAGTAGTGTAGATATGCTAGGATCATTCAGATTCACATCTAAGTGTACAGGTCAAATAAAGACAAATCCAAATCATGTATATATACAAAGAGTTAATAACCCAAAAGTTGCAAACTATCAGAAAATATTTAAGAAAAGCCACTAAGAACTTAACAAAAATGTGGCATGAAAAGGACTCTTTAAAAAGTAAAAGACTCCAACTTTGGGCATAACAAAATAAGTCCTCAAAAGACGCCTGAAGTTGACCTAGGGCTGGCATCCAAGCTGACCGCCTACAAAACATACATGAATACGGAATGAGCCAGGCTCAGTGAATAATAATAATGTATGAAGACATATAAATGAGCATGTGTCCTGCAGAATATGTATTGTAGACGCGCCCTTGGGCTTCATGCTACAGTTCGGACTCAAATGTCATGGTTCTTAATCTGATCTCACAATGTGCGATGTGAGATTGATAAATCACCAAAGAGTCCAAATCCAACAACTCGTTTTGGAAAATTGATTTTTGTAAAGAAGTGCCAAACATGGACTGCTTTGCCAGATACAGAGTCGCCATCTAAATGTTTTATTTTGGGAGAATTTAGAAAACCCTGACTCGTGCCTAAGGCCACGTGTCCGTCATCACCAAAGTTGCCTCGGCTCGGGAACTTAGGTATGAATTGAATTTCTCATGTCCTAATTTTTTGAAATTATTTTTAATGCTAAAATATATGTGACTATTTTTTTGGTTATTTTTAGTGAATTAATTAGCTAATCTTACTACATGATGTGCACAGCAAAACAAGTATAGACTAGATCGCCTAATTTGGAACCAAGCATCGCATATCCGTTTGTTTGGAAAATGGTTTGAAGTTTGCTACTCGTAAGTAGGCTAAAATACGGATTTCAATGAATTGTCTCAATTCAAGTAATCCAACATTCACCCACAGGCATTCAGGCAGTTAATCACGTAAGCAAATAGCCTTATGGCAAGCATGCTTTCATGGCAACATTAACACACATGCAGTATGCTAAAGCGTAAACACTCACAGTGTACTCCGAACCAAAGCAAAGAACTAGTTAGAAATCAATGCATGATCCTAGTTCATGTTAAAATGGCTAATGCAACACATGCAAAAATGCAATTAAGATAGGCTCGGCTATCCTAAGAATGTCAACTTGGTACATGTATTCAAATTTGAAATTGAAATACAATACAGTTAGCATGATGCGCCGAGCCCGGTGCATGCAATACAGATGAATGGATGCAAACATGCAAGCATAAGGTATGCTAAATGAAATATGCCCTAAAACTAACCATCGTAAGCAATTAAGTAAAAGGGAGAAAGAAATGGGGATTGGAAGACATGCATCACACACACGCACGCTTATTACAACAATGCGCCCTCTCGAAGGAGGGACCGAATAAGAAGCTAGCTAGCTAATCTAAGCTAATTAAACTAATTATTACACGACAAATTAACTAACTAATCCTAGTTGACTAATTATTACAAAACGAATAGAATAGTTAATGCATTAACTAATTAAAGGTACAGACCAAAGTAAAACCTAGCTATCTAAGCATGGCAGCTAAGGAAAGCAATAAAAGCAGGAGGTTCTCGGAGGGAGAAGACTGGATGAATGCTCGGTCGCCTTGTTCGAAAATCCAATGCGATGCCCTGATTTGCCTCTGTTTTCACTTGTTTTCAGAAACTTGCACCAAGCTACAGAAAGATGAAAATCCACCTTGGGAATCCAGTGGGAGGGTGACCGACCACTTTTGGTCTCTCCAGACCCTTGCCGACCACTTTTTGTTGTTGAAAACCAAGAAAAGTGGTCGGCCAGCTACTTTTTCTGGCTGGCCGACCAGTTGTTGCTGCCAAACTCCAGTTTTCTGCTACAGAGAGCAAGAAAGGGCATGGCAATGTATTTGCAAGATATATATGCACAACCACCCTCCCTATCATGTTATGAACTCAAGGGGGTGTGCTTCTCGACCCTCGAGCCACCAATCGCGCATTTCCATGCGTGATGGCCAAGAGGCAAAGTTGCACGATTCAATATGAAATGAATGCACAAGTAAACACATAAAGCCTAAAACTCTATCATGTATGATCAAGAGCGTCGGTGACCGGGAATTAAGGCACGTTTCATCACTTGAAGTATGAAACGTCCCTCGTTTCCCGCGTTTAGACTAACACCTATTCCAAACACAATGCAACAAGTAACATGGCATGCTCAATGCAGCTAGCAACCTAGCATATGAACATGCAACTATATGGCATACTCAATGCAACTAGCAACCTAGCATACACAATGCAAGGAATAACATGGCATACACAATGCTAAATGCTAAGAACTAGATGGCATACTCAATGCAAGGCAATCATAGGGTTCTTAACACAATGTGATGCATGCATGCACAATGCAATGCAACAAGGGCAACAATATGCAAACCACATACTCAATGGACTTAAACTAAAATGGATAGACCTCAGCCATGCCAAAACAGTGGCCATTGGTGATGAAATGAAGGCACATAAAGCAAGGCATGCATGCACAATGCATTGGCCATCAAAGAGGCCAAAGAGCACAACTCTCAAGAGTGCTCGATGAGTGACAAAAGTAGAAGTGTAACAACACTAAGTGCACTGAAATGAAGCATGAAATGATGCCAAATCATTCAAACAACATAAGTAAAGCATGCTAGGGTCCTAAGGCATGAAAGCTAGCAAATAGCAACTCAAAGGAGGCATGCAACACATGGCACAAATGCATGAACTAAGCATGGACAGAGCTCAAGTAGGTCACAACAAGGACCAAAACATGCTGAGACGAGGGCCCAATGGCCTAGGCATGCAAGCATACGAGCTAAGGCCATAACAAGGCCATAATGCATAACCCTCAAAGGCATTCAAAGAATGAATGAAGTGGGAACAAAAGCATGCTATAAGCTCTAAAATGTCATGCTAAGTGATGCCAAATCATGTGATGGTGCTCAAAGCTTGAGGCAAGCAAGAGCATTTGTACTACAAGTATACAAAACATGAAGCATGTGACCAAGGCAACCTAAAACAGTCATAAAACATGTTAAAATGAGTCTAAAACATGTATGGAAGTAGGCCAAAATATGCTAGCATGAAGGGCATAAAACATGGTGAATGCAAGGCAAATAAGGTGGATTACACTACACCTATTAAGACCAAGCATGGGATGACTTAAGCAACAAAAATCAGAGTTATATCATGGCATAATAACCCCAAAAAAACACTGAAATGATGGCTCGCAAGCTATGGCATGAAGGCATACGCAATGGTTCATGTTAAGGCATAAAGGGACAAACCCTCCAACGCATTGAATGAGTGATAAATACATGTGCATGGCCATGAAACATGGACTGAAATCATATAACAAGTGATGCCAAATCATTCAAATAAGCCAAGTAGAGCATGCTAGTGGACTTGGTATACAAAGCTAACAAGCTAGATTGGACTATAGCTATACAAAGCAAGTCATGCATGGCCAAAACAACTAAAATTAGAGCTAAATAATGTTAAAACATGGACAAAAGCTTCATGAAGTTAAGCCAAAAGCATGCTAGAATGACATGTCACAACATGATGCATGTTAGGCTATTTCATGGGATTGCACTACAAGTGCAAGGAGCATGCAAAGGCTAACCAAACCAAACCAAAACAGAGTCATGACATGGCAAAACATCACCAAAAACATGCTGAAATGGAAAGAAAACAAGCTAGAATGACATGCTACTTCATAAAGCATACAAAGCTAGTTTGTGTGATTTACACTACAAGTGTATTAACCATGCATGGAGTGACCAAGGCAAGCAAAAACAGTGGTATGCCACAGCAAAATAACCACAAATACAAGCTAAGATATGCTCTACATACACTTAGTAAAGATGCTTAAACATGAGGCATATTAAGACATGTATGGAAGATGCAAGGAGAGGGGATGACCCTCCCCTTCTTAGGACCTTAAAACACCATCCCCATCACTAAAATCTCTCTAGATTTCAGTGGTGAGAAGGCCAATACAAGGTGGTCCCAAAGCTCACAAAAAAGGCTCAAAACCAAGGCCAAACAAGGCCTAAGAGTGGGTAAAAAACCCCAAACATAAAAGTGATCTTAAACAAACTTTTTAAGCATGAAAAAAAAGAAATTTTATCAGTTATGAGCTAAGCTTAAAACATCATGCAAGATAGGCTAAAAGCTTAAGCAAGAAAGGGGGATTTAAAGGTCAAAAGCTCAC
The DNA here is from genome assembly GCF_004153795.1 of Camellia sinensis. NCBI lineage: Eukaryota > Viridiplantae > Streptophyta > Magnoliopsida > Ericales > Theaceae > Camellia > Camellia sinensis. Next base: position 1,257,151 of record NW_021026189.1, read on the forward strand.
CCTTGAAGACCCTCTTTATAACTGCAACCCTAGCAGATTTTTCAAGCTCAAGGCAACCCAAGAACACCAAAATCAGCCCCTAAGCACCTCAATAGCAAAAGGATGGTGTTTGAGTGTGTGTTTGTGTGTTAAAGTAAGACAAATCTACACTTTTGAACACAAAAATGAAGAACAAGAGTGATATAGAGACAAAGCTATATGTAACTCTCTTGGGACAAAATTCTGAACCTGGAGGAGGGAGGAGGAGCCTCCCTCTTATAGAAGAGGAAAGCAAAAGCTTCTTGGAGAAGCTAAGCTTGAATGCCATCCCTCCATACATGTGTATGGAGGATGGCTCAAATGCTCTCCAGCTGTGCCAGCTGTCCTAAAATATCTCCAAAAAGGTGGTCGGCCTGCTAGTAAAAGTGGTCGGCCGACCACTTTAGGTGGTCAACCAGAGCAAAAACTAGTCGACCATAGGTGGGAGAGGTCAACACACTAAATGCAAGGTGGTGGTGTGGTGGTCGACCAGAAAAGATGGTCCAAAGACCAAGAAAGCCAGTTATCTGACAAGAAAACTAGCTAGAAAAAGGAAAAGTGGTCGGCCAGGAGAAATATTGGTCTCCCACCCTTGTATCACCTTCCAAACAAGGAAAACAAGGTTTGTACCAAAAACAAACCAAAGCGGATGCAAGACGAGAAATCGGGAGGCAAAGCACGCGGTCGAAAGCCCCGAAAACTAGCTGACGAGCACCAAAAGTGGTATGCAACCACAAAAGTGGTCTCCCGGACCACAGTGTTCCTCTAGGCAGAGGCAACAAGGTGTGGTTCAAAAATGACGCCAAATGGAGAATGTTAAGCGGTCCCGAGACAAGGCGCGCAGCCGAAGGCTCCAAAAATCGAAAACTAGTCTCTAAACGGGAAAAGTGGCCTACGACCACGAAAAGTAGTCTACGACCACAGAGAGATGGTCTAAAAGACCACTCCCTTCCTCCGGGAAGGGAAAACAAAGCTTAGTCCGCAAACCGAGCCAAAGCACAAAGATTTCAGAGGCTCGGAGGCAAGGCTCTCAGCCAAAACTCTGAAACCTCAGAACGAGCACAACATGCACCATCACCAAGCACTCAATCAATGACGTCTGAGCCTTAAGGTCAGTAAAAAATGGGGTGTCTACATATACGTAATGCATGTTTGTTCTTTTTATCAACACATTTCGAAATGGCCCCGAGCCCAATAATAACAGAACGGCCTCAGGCCCAATAATAACAGAACGGCGTCAGGCCCAATTCATATACCATTGTGATCTAGTGTGATATCATCTTCCATAAAACAATGCATTCTTAACATATAAGCAAAGCATATCAAAGTATAACATATCATTACACTACTATTACTCACAGTGATCTGGTCATGCAATAATTTCTTCCGGCGAGTGACCTACATATCAGATGCATTCTTTTCTTTACTTCTTGTCTTCCTCATTTTTTCATTTCATTCACTTTCTATTCATTTTAAAGTATTTCGGAGGGATAAAAGATATATTAACAGGTTTAGAAGGTCAAAAAGGCTATCAGAAAATAACAGAAATTTTTCCCCTTCCCGCACGTGCAGAGGTCCCTCACCGTACGTGTGGAGAGGTCTGCCACACGTGCGTCCCCGTGCGTGCCTTTTATTTCAGAATGCTAACCTCTGCCTCCCTTGTTTTCCGCGCATGTAGTTGTGTATCCTGCATGTGCGGCCATGAGCCCCACACATGTGATTCTGGCTCTGTTTGTGCAGTCTGAAAAATCTAACAAATTCAAGTTTACTAAGGCATTTCTATGGCACAAATCAAGCAATACAACTTCAAAATTATAACATATGAACACAATACATGTGAATCTTAAGCTTAGATAAATACCAACTTCCTTTTATTTGGCATATCAAACCTTACCCCTCATATTTCCTTCATTACTTTATCTTTTTCATATATATGCACATATACACATGAACTCAAGGCATGCAAGAGATGAGATTAAATAGAAATTTCACATAATCCAACTCAAATCAAACTCAAAATGAAGGAATTAACTCATAAAGCAAACAAAATGTAAAGACCACATGTTCACTTTCATGAAATTTGCTTAGTCAAGTTCATAACTCTTAAACCCTAATTTCATAAGTTCCAAAGCTTCATTTTAAGTCTTGATTCTAAACATATGGGGAAAGATATAAAGTATTCTTGATGAGTAAAACATACCTTGAGCTAAATTCCTTAAATCCCCTCTTCAATTCTTCAATATCTAAGCCTAAGTTGAGTTCTCTTTCCCCTCTCCTCTTTTCTCTTATTTCCTTCTCTAAAGATCCTCTCAAAGGGTATTTTCTATTTTTGATGGGTCTAAGCCTCAACTAAGACTTAAGTATATATCACTTTTTTAGCTAAAGTGAGCTAAATTAAGAAAATTAACCAAATAAAGTCAATTAAATCATTACGAATCAAATTTTTACAAAATTTCATATTATGTCCTAAAAATCATGCTCATCGTAACTGTAAAGTCAATTTCCAGTTATCACGCATCTAAGGCTTCTAATTTTAATCCATAGGTCGCAATTTCAACATATGTTTTTATAACCGACAGATATAGTTCCATAAACATGTAATTCACACATTAAAATATGGAATTTCATATCAAAAATATAAATATGCATATAATCACCCATCTAATGAGGGATTTAAGCATATGAGAGGGTCGGGTTATTATAGCATCAGTTTTCTCTTATACCTATTCACTATGTTGCAGTTTTTTTACCACTTCCTCCTCCCTCTTCTACTAACATTCATCTTATGAAAACCAGATCCAAAACCAAGCCGTTATGTTTTTGTGTCTTTACTTCACTACAACAAAAAGCATTTTTGGCGACGTTTTTTAGCAACTAAATTGAAATTAGTCGCCAATTGTATATAATCGGCAACAATATACTAGTTGGTCGCCAAAAAATAAACTATTGGTGACAAGTTAAGATTATTGGTCACCAAAACGTTTGGCGCCAACATTAATTTCTACGCAGGGGCGCTAAAAATGTTTTCGCGACCAAATTAATATATGGCGACGAAAATTTTGGTCGCTGATTGGAACTTTTTGGCGACAGAAATAAATTAGTCGCGGAAAGGTGAATAATATTTATGGCAACCTAATGAATTTCGTCGCCAATAAATTAACAGGTCAAAACCACATCGTTTTGAATCTGTCCTTTTTTTTTAATTTTTATTTTAACCATAGACTGATCCTTTTAGGTGAGTACACAAAGAATTGACCTAAATTGTTCATCTCTTTCTCTCCCTTCACAACCTCAAGCAGCACGGCAGAACACGCAGAGACACAGAGGTATGTCTTATCTTCTTCTTCTTCTTCTCTCTCTCTCTCTCCCTCTCCCTCTCACTCTCTCACACCGCCTCTGCCTCCTCCTCTTTTTCTTCTTTGTCTTCAATTTCATTCTCTTGTTCGGCATGGCACAGCACAAAGCTTGCCACTTTTTCTTCTTCTTCTCTCTTCCTTTCGCTCTCTCGTACAGCTGACTGAGTGCCACCGACGGCATTCCCTCAAACGGTGCTTCCCTTTCATCTCCCTTTCTCACAGCGTTGATCGCGACCACCTCTTTGGTCGCTACCCTCTTCTCTTCTCTCTCTGAAATTCTGATTTTGGGACTGCGATCCATATAGAAGACAGATTTTGGGACTGATTTTGGGACTGCAATCTTTCTCTTCAATTTTTTTTTTTTTTTCATTTGTTGTTTGCTTGCTTGCCTTATGCATTTGGGGACTGATTTTTGGGACTAATTTTGGGACTGCAATCTTTGTCTTTAATTTTTTTTTCATCTGTTGTTCGCTTGTTTGCCTCATGCATTTTTCTTTCTGACTTAGAATTGTTATATACCTTCTATTTGGTCATAGTCCTACTCGTTTTCTCTCGAGTCCCGATCATATAACTGCTAAAATTGTATTTATTGTCTTATTTAGAAGTTAACATAATGCCTATGGTTATTGGAAATTAGATTTATGTGCTGAAGCAATTTTATGAGTTGCAGGAATCATCAATTAGAAGCTGAATTTGTTATTCGAAAGTTGCAAAATTGATATTTGTTAAATTTAACATTCAAAGACCCGAATTTTATTTGGAAGCTAAAACTGTGTATTTAAGTGTTGAATGTACATGCTTAGTTATGAATTTTATTTTAATTCTGCAAAGACAAGGAACTTAGGCTAGACAAGTCATTGTTCATGCTTTCCAAGTCATTGTTATCTTATAAAACCATACATCCAGGTGAGGCATGCACAAGGAATTCACAATGTAGAAGTAGATAAGAACTATAAAGCGTACGTGTCTCCTGAATATTTTGATACACAGCTTACTCCACTTGGCTGGCAGCAAGTGGGAAAACAATCAATGTTATGTTATTACACAAACTCATTTGGATAAAGATGAACTTATAATAAGTATCTTACTGCTTACATATATAGTCCTTAGCAAAATTTTGAGGCTAATGTTGTAGAAAATTTTGCACTACTGTAACAGGTTGATAATTTGTGTAAACATGTCCAATCAAGTCGGCTTTTTAAGGGGAGTGATTTAGTCATCACGTCCCCTTTGTTAAGGTATTGATGCTGGTTTTCAGTACTCCCGTTCCTTCTGTGGATATATTTTATGCATGATACTTTTCTAATTCTACGCAGTTTTTCATTCAGTTTTCATTAGATTGGACTAAAACCTTCCTTTTTAATTGATGATTAGGATTTAGTAATACTTGCATGAAAATGCAATTTTTTTTTAGGGGGGGGATGTAAAAATAAAAAAAAAACATTTGCATTTTCTTTGCACTTAAGTGCAAGTATTTTGTAGATTTGAGCACTGCAGCTTTTTATTATGGATGAGAGTGAAGATTTGTAGTGGCCTTAATTTGTCTAGCCTAAATTTGAAGTTTTCAAATTGTACTCGTGAGTCGTGATAATGAATCGGTCTTGGACTCTTGACAATGACAAGGAGTTTGAATGTATGTTTTTTGAGCCTTATATAAATGCCCTGTGAGGGATTCAACAGGGGAGGTTTCAGTATTGTGGCTGCTATTTGTTGATATATCAGGGAGAAACAGAAGTGCCTACTCCAATAATGCCACCCATTTTGTTATAATGTGAATCTGTTATAATCAGCATTATGAGATAATGCTAATAACCTATTCGTTTTCCACCTTATCCCCATTTTTCATTAATTTGGATCTACTAGAGTTCGTTTATCATTATTCGAAAATGTTTACGAGTGTCTATATCTTGTAGTTAATACTTCATGAGTTAATCACTCTGTGTAATATTGGTTTTAGATATAACCCGTATGTTCAAGCTAGAAGCAGGATAAATCAACTCAAAAGGTTGGGCCACAGTGTCGATAAGGTTTGTCATCTTCCACGTTTTTCAATGTTTACTTCAATTGTACAAAATGAGATGATATATATTTAAAAATCCTTGTTCACTAGTTATAAATGACTGTTCATTTTGTAGGTTGAATTCATCTTGATGGGAGGTACTTTCATGTCATTGCCATTAGATTACCATGATTACTTTATAAGGAATCTTCATGATGCTTTATCGGGACATACTTCTGTTAAAAATTGTCTTTTACTCATCTTATAAATGTACTCATTTTAAGAGGAAAAAAAAAATTTGGGTCCTGTTTTTCCTACTTCGCTTCAAAATTTCTAGATCTTAATTTGTTCAACTAGGTTGGAGCTAAAGATATGGAATTATTTGTTTTTCATAAATTCTATAATTTCACCTATCCACTCTGCTCATTGTTCAAGTCAAACTGAATTGAGTTAACTGAACACTTGAGTCAGCATGCTTTCAAACATTTAGTGGAACCCTTTTATGTTTCAAGCTGTATGACCTTACATTATGAACATGAAGATGCAATCATCCTTCAAATTTTACAGATTTGTGTTCTGAGGCTTGATCACCATGCTCATATGTGGTGTATGAAGAACCCACTGTTATTGGCAGATACCAATATGTGTCACCTGTAAAACCAACGATTCTTGAGGTTCACATAATATAAAAAGCGGATAAAGTAAATAAAATTGCTTTATTTATTTTTTTTATTTTTTTATTTTTTTGAGTGTCATTTAACTTTGGTTTGTACTAATTTGTAATATATTATGAACTGACTAATTATCAGTAGAATTATTCATTCCTATGCATGATTTCCAAGTTCCTTATACTAAATTGCAGATGTTTCCCTTCAGCTAATATGCAAGTCATATCAAGGGTTATCATATTAGGAGCAATATTGGTACCAAAAACCATGCCAGAACTTTGAGACAAGCATAGCAGTTTTTGTTAACTGGGAGTGTGGTTTTTGGATAAAAGTGACAACAAAAAATAAAATGATTTGGCTTAAGGAACCACAAACACTTCTTAGTAGGAGCCATGTCCATAAACTAACACTTCTCAAAAACACAATGGACGAATGTTTGTCACACTTGGATCACAAATTCACAATGCATTTTAAATAATTTTCAATTTTCAGACTCTCTTCAGCACTCTATCTATGAGTCTATATGTATGTGTATATATGCTAATGTGTCTGTCTAACACCATGTCCTTGTTCATCACCTTAAAATAATTATCTTGTAGAAACGTCTTTAACTTTCCAGGTCCATATCCCAACTTTGTGTTTCTGCAGCAAAGATAAATGATGTGTATTGCTACATCGTTGTAAGTGCCATTTTGATGGTCTTTTCTTCTTATTTTTACAATTTTAAGTGTTTTATTTGGGAAATCGTTATTACACTTGAAATTTTTTGATCCTAACTAACGAAAAATCATTTCCATCATGAGAAGATTTAAAAAACAAAACTATAGTTTAGGGTGCATAGTCTATATGTTGACACTCACTAGGTAGTTAAGTCAACCTCAACCTTTGAATCCTATGATGTCTGAATACGGTTTCCGTGCAGTGGCTTCCAGCTTATAATTGATTTACCAGGTAACATGTGGAGTTTGGTGGCAATGTCATGGGCGTGAGTATACTTGAAATAACAGGGAGCTTCTATTTCCACACACCACGTTATCTCAATTAACACACTCTTTTGGTTCGGATGTCAACTTTTGAACAAAACTTTATGACACAAAAATGAACTTCTGAATGAAACCTTCATGATTCGGTCGTATCTTTGGTTCAAAGGGTGATTTTTGAACCATTGGTTTTCGTTCTAAAGTTTATTTCTGAACCATGTAATTTTGTTTGGAAATCAACCTCTGAATGAAAAATGGTGCGTGAACTTAGAGAAAGTTGTGTGTGGAAATTGAAGCTCCCAAAATAACACTTCCGATAACCCAGCCCTAGATTTAGTATTGCCACACTAGTGGCATTGAGTTTCATTCATAATTGGTCTTGGTGTTCAATGACTTTTTATTTTAAATTTTATTTTTAAGTTTCAATACTTTGAAATTCCATTGATATTATATGTTACCTTCTTTAATGCGTTTCCATGACTATTTCATTTTCTATGTACCTTCTGTATACATAAGTTGTATTTGTGCTGATAAAAAAAGAAAAGAAAAGAAGTTGTATTTGCGATTTTATGTTTTTGTTCAATTATGCACCAGCAATGTAATCAATATCTGTAGATGCGATTATATTGACTGACAGCTGTTACTTGAGCTTTATCTTCAGTTTTTCAGTTATCAAGTAGCTTGAAAATGTTCTATTATATGTGAGACCCCTAATTTTTGACATATCCTGAAATAATTTTGAAATTTCAGGCTAGTGAGCTTGTCAGAAAAGAGTATGACTTTAAATGTAGACTCTTTAGACAACTAGAATCGAAGGGAGAAAGTTCCAAGAAGGTTGATAAAACTCGAGCTGTTGTGAAGGACTTGCACTCAAGAATCAGAGTTGCAATTCACAGAATTAACTCAATATCAAAGAAAATTGAGGAGCTAAGAGACAATGAGCTTCAGCCACAACTTGAGAAGTTGATTGAAGGGTATGTGATGCCTGTCCTTTTTCATTAGTGCTTAATATATCAATATACCACCAAAACCACCGAAACTTGGCACAGACAGCTTGTTCAAACCCAAATAGACTTTTAGGAACAAACGGGACCTCGATTGGATCTCCGGTTAGAAAATTAGAAGAAAAATTGTAAAACACAAGACTTAAAAGGCCCGTTCAGGAGCCGAAATTGCAAAATGACCACCGAAACTTGGCACGGACAGCTTGTTCAAGCCTAAATAGACTTGTACGAACAAACAAGACCTCGATTGGATCTCCGGTTAAAAAATTAAAAGGAAAAATGTAAAACACGAGACTTAAAAGGCCCGTTCAGGGGCCGAAATTTCGAAACCACAGAAACCACCAAAACGTGGCACGGATAGCTTTTTCAAGCCTAAATAGACTTGTAAGAACAAACGGGACCTCTATTGAATCTCCAGTTAGAAAATTAGAAAGAAAATTGTAAAACACAAGACTTAAAAGGCCCATTCGGGGGCCGAAATTGCGAAATGACCACTGAAACCACCGAAACTTGGCACGAACAGCTTGTTCAAACCTAGATAGACTTGCAGGAATAAACGGGACCTCGATTGGATTTCCGATTAGAAAATTACAAGAAAAATTGTAAAACACAAGACTTAAAAGGCCCGTTCGGGGGCCGAAATTTCGAAATGACCACCGAAACCACCGAAACGTGGCACGGATAGCCTTTTCAAGCCTAAATAGACTTGTAGGAACAAACGGGACCTCTATTAGTTCTCCGGTTAGAAAATTAGAAGCAAAATTGTAAAACACAAGACTTAAAAGGCTCATTCGGGGGCCGAAATTGCGAAATGACCACCAAAACTTGGCACGGACAGCTTGTTAAAACCTAAATAGACTTGTAGGAACAAATGGGATCTTGATTGGATTTCCGGTTAGAAAATTACAAGAAAAAATGTAAAGCACAAGACGTAAAAGGCCGTTCGAGGGCCGAAATTGCAAAATGACCACTGAAACTTGGCACGGGCAGCTTGTTCAAGCCTAAATAGACTTGTATGAGCAAACTTGCATGAGCAAACAGCACCCGATTGGCCTTCTCATTACAAAATTAAAATCAAAATTGTGAAATTTATATCGAGGTTTTTGTTTTTTTTTTTTTTTTTTTTCAATTTAATTTTTTTTTTTTTTTTTTTTTTGGTTTTTTTTTTTTTTATAAAAATTTTAGCCTAACTAAAAAAATTCTATTTGGAATAAATTTTTGATTTTTTTGGTTTGAATGTGATGATTGTAAGAGAAAAAAATAAAATAATTATGATTTGTACGTGACATTGTCTTCTTTTGGCTTTGTAACCTCTTTTGTCTTTTTATGGGCTAAATTAGCCAACCCCATGCCCCAAACGAAGCCTTATTAAATACAAAAAAAGAGAGTAAAATTTCATATTTTTTTGGTTTTTATTAATTTTTTTTTTAAAATTTCTTTACAAATATTTTATTTTTGAGTAAATTTAGATAAGGTGCATCTTAAAAATTAATTACTAAAATGAATTTTTAGTGACAGGTGGTATTTTGGTCGCTGTTAATATATTTGGCGACAACATATTGTTTTTGTTGCTAAAAGTTAGTGGTTATTCAAAGAACTTTTAGCAACCAAAACTTACTCGTCGCTAAAAATGTGATTTTTAGCGACCAAATTAATTTTGTCGTTAAATAGTACTTTTGGCGGCGCATTTATTTGTTGCTAAATCTACATAGCCTATCCGAATTTTAACTTTTTAACGACAAATTGTAATTTTATAGCGAAAAAATATATGATTTTTGGCGACCAATTTTGCTTGTCGCTAAATGTCTGCATACGGTGACAATTTCTGATTTCATCGCCAATACTTTTAGTGACAGGCCTTTGGCGACCAATTGTAAACTTGTCGCCGATTCTTTTGGTGATGAAATTTGTACTTTTCGCGACCAATTTTTGGGTCGCCAAATGTGTTTTTTGTTGTAGTGCTTCTTCTGCAGATTCTTCCACTGAGCCAACCTTTTACAAACTTACTTTGAGTCACCTATTTGGTTTCAAGCCATGTTGGATGAGTACTCTACCTTGCAGTAACAAGGAACATGGTCTCTTGTACCTCTTCCATCCTCTAAACAATCTATTGGCTACAAGTGGGTGTTTAAGATAAAAAAAGAACTCAGATGGGACAGTGGCTAGACACAAATCCAGGTTAGTTGCAAAGGGGTTTCATCAGCAACAAGGGGTTGACTTTTGTAACGCCCCCAAAATATTTACGTAAGAAGCGCACAAGATTACCCACTATCAGGATCTTGATTTCCAAAGCAATCATTTCCATAACACACATGGATATATATATATATATATATATAGATAGATAATACTATTTCACCCATTACGTTAACATTAAATCGCAAGCATGTATATTCATTAAGACTTTAATAGATTTACAAAAGTTCCACATACGAGTATACATTCAACATTCATATAATATGAATCTATAGCATGTGGTAATATGAGTCAAGTGTAAATTAATGCTCTCAAGGGCTACAAATTCCAAGGCTTAAGCCTAGTTATACAAAAGTGGTTTTTAAACCCGCATATATAAAACCCTTGGCTTATTCAAAATAATTGCAGCAAAAAGGTAAGAGCCTTGTACTCTCAAAACACATTCCACGCCTTTAGTTTGGCGAAATTACCACATCTTTTCCTGCACGAGATCCCATATAGTGAGCAAAAAGCCCAGTAGAAAAATCTAACAAAGTACATACATTTTATACAATTTCATGAGGTGAAGGCATATGCCATATCATACTCAAGGTGTTTTTCTCATCTTTTGAAAGTCTTGTGCACAATGTAAATTTTGAAACATAAAGCTCCAACAATTTCAAATATAGTTTTTAGGGGGTTATAAATGTGATTTAGGCAATCCCTAGACTAGTGTCCACAAGTAGGTCTAACAAGCACTACCCAAAACTCCACTTTACCGGTCTTTCACCGGAAGGCACGTGGCACCTCTTATCCGGACTTACCACATGTATTTATCCCAAAGCAAATCAAATGATCTTGTTTCACAAACAATTCTTGTCTCAACGCATTAGCTAAAAAGGCAACTTAAAATCATATCTATCAACAACATAATGGAGTGTCAATGCAATATATATATATATATATATCCATGCATTTTAATATTTCCATTTTCGATGCCTCCACACAATTTTCTATTTGTGATCCAATTATCCATTTTTACTCCTCCACACACTCTTCCATTGTGGTTAACAAACCCATATCTCTTATCAATGTAAAATTATAATACAATCCCAAGAGATAATACAATAATCTTCACCTTTACTATGCAAAACTTCCACTATATATATATATATATATGTTTTCAAGAATTAGACAACAATTCCATAACATGTACATTCTCTATAAGTTAATCATCATTTTTAAAATCTACTCTTTCTCATTTTGCCATGAAATTTCTCACATTATTTTCTTTTCCAACATAAGTATGTTACTAAACTTCTTGTCAAAGTTGGTATGGTGGATTGCAAACCTTGTGCCACACCAATTTTTGTCAAACTTCCATCCAATTCCATTGATTCCCTTCCTTGTACCCAACCATTTCTTTATCAAAGCATTGTTGGGGCACTACAGTATCTTACTATTACCAGGCCAGAACTTTCCTATGCTGTCAATCAAGCCTGCCAGTTCATGCACTCTCCTACTATGGAACATTTTTCTTCTATTAAACACATTCTTTGATATGTCAAAGGCACATTGGCCCATGGTCTTCATTTTACACCCAGTAATTTTAAGTTACATAGTGATTCCAATTGGGCTGGAGATCCCACAGATAGGCGGTCTATATCTGCCTATTGTGTTTATTTGGGTACCAATCTCATCAATGGTCTTCGAAGAAGCAAGCAACTGTGTCTAGATCATCCATTGAAGCTGAATATCGCTCATTGGCCCATACTGCTACTAAATTAATATGGCTTCAAATGTTACTTGCTGAATTTTCCGTCTCTCAACCATGTCCACCTATCTTATGGTGTGATAACATGCCTTCCATTTCTTTGGCCAACAATCTTGTGTTCCATAGTTGTTCTAAACACATCGAAGTTGATTTTCACTTTATCCGAGAAAAGGTTGCAGCTCATAAAATTATTCTCAAGTATGTTCCTACACAAGACCAGTTGCCTAATATCTTCACAAGACCTCTGTCTACTACTAGATTTTCCTATTTGACACACAAGCTCATGGTCTCTCCTTCGTCCATGTGCTTGAAGGGGCATGATCGAGAGAGAGTCATCCAGATGATATACTGGGCTATGCCATATGTAATCATAAACACAATAATAGAATTAGTTAGTTTGTTAGAGAAGTGGTTAGTAAGTTAGACTGTTAGGGTATTATTTGTATGCCTTGTATCTAATATATATGTATAGAGAAAAGTTAGGAATTATGAAATTTTTTTCATGAAAATGATCATGAAAGATTTATGATCTTTGGATTACCTTGATTAGTGTGTGGTGCTTTATTCTAAGTGTAATCTAAAGGTCACAAAGCTTTCATGATTACTTTCATGAAAAGTTTTTCATGATACCTAGCATTGCTGATATGTATATATATATGTACGGTTCAACATACTGAAGAATATTCATTCAATAACATACATTGTTCATACATTTCTTCAACTTGCACCCCGCATATATTTGACTTGCACTCCACACAGCTTGAACTTGCTTCTCGCACAGATTGAACTAGCATCTCGTACAGATCGAACTTGCACCCTGCACAGATTGTAATATTTTTATAATTTTTTTTTGTCAAACTAACTTATATTTTATTTGAAAAAATAAAAAAATATTTATTAATTTCAAATAATATTTTTTCTCAAAGAAAGATAGAATCATATGAAATTGATATTTTTTACAAACTAGTTTTTATTTTTGTAAAAAATAGAAGACAATTCAACTAAATATGATGAATTGAATTTCTCATGTCCTAATTTTTTGAAATTATTTTTAATGCTAAAATATATGTGACTATTTTTTTGGTTATTTTTAGTGAATTTTTTTTTTTGGGTATTAATTTGTATTATTTTTATTGTATGATTTGAATTAATAAAAATAAAAAATAATATTTGTATGGTTCAATTATTATTATTTGTATGGTTTAATTATTATAGTTTATTATTTTTTTATTTATGTGATTTAAGTTAATATTCATGTGGTTTGAATATTACAATATTCTTTTCTTTTTGGTAAAATTTGAGTTAATATTTTTATTTTTTTTAGTCTTTACGTTTTCTCCTATTATTATTTATATTAATTTCAAATCATAAAAAACATTTTAATTATGTAAATTTTTTATATATTTTTTGAATTATTTTAAATTTTTATTAAATATGTTAAATATTAGTCTCATTTTAAAGATTTCATTGATATTTTTTGAATAATATTAATTTTATAAAAATTGAATTTATATATTAAAAATTATATGTATTTTATTAAAATAAATAGAATAAATTTATTTTGCTTTTTAGTTATAAAGCGAAGAAATTATTGATTAGTTTAGGGTCAGCATCACGTGATACTCCATATGTATTGTGATTAGTGAAAGAGGCAAGGCTTATAATTTTGTATTAAATAATTGAAAAACATAAAGGGGTATGAAAATTTGTGATTAACTTGAATAATGACCGCATAGTGTCACAGGTAGGGCTGAGCAAGGAATCCGTGAAATCCGTAATCTGATTAGTCCAATCCAATCCGATAGGTTTGGATTGGTTTTTTGAATCCATGATTCGGTTCCAGATTGAAGAATTAAAAATCTGTAGTCCATGGATTGGTTCCGGATTGAACCCCACGGTTTCGGATTGGAACCGATCCGGACCGTATACAAATAGACTATATTTTTATTATACATCATCCCTCATAGTATCTTCTCTTATTCCATATAAAACCTAAACTCAAACCTAAACTCGCATCATATCCTCTTTTATTACTTTTGTTTGTTAGTTTTTAGTTTTAATTTGTAATGGTCTAAATACTTATGGTGAAACCAATTGTCTTATGGTTGTTTAAATTCTAGAACAGTATGTCGCTATTACAGAAAGACATATTGCTATTGTGGAACTAATATATCGCTATATTTATGTTTTTATGAAATTAAAGTGTTATATATATATTTTTTTGTTATTTAATTATATGAATCTGTGGTCCTAAACCGATCCAATCCGTATTTAAATGGATTGATTAGGATTGGTTCCATGATTTAAACAGATTGAATTGGTTCTAATTTTTCAAGAACCGTAAATAACGGATTGGTTCTGGTTTTACCCCAATCCGGACCATGCTCACCCCTAGTCACAGGAAGAACTAATTAGCTTGTTTGGTTTTAGTTTTCAGTTTTCAAAAAATTCTACTTTTTTATTTTCTGTATTTTTTTTGGTTTCAATGAATTTTTTTAATATTATAAGCAATTTTTTTTATTTTTTTTTAGACATACCTAACATTAATACACTTTAAAAGTATAACATTTGTAAAAAAAAGTCTTTAAAAATTCACTAAATACCAAAAATATAATTAAAAAAAAGAAAGAAAAATCAGTACATTTTTTGTATTTTTGTGTATCTATTAATTTTTTAAAATATATTTCACAAATATTTTAATATTTATATACATTTAAGTAAGGTACATCTAAAAAAAGTAAAAAAAATTGCTTCAAATTTAAAAAATATTTACTAAAAATAAAAATATATGAAAAATAAAAAATTCAATTTTCAAAAACTGAAATCAAACATGCTGATTAATTTTTCTATAAAGAACTCGTTTGGCATCTGGGTTTGGGTGAGGTTGGGGCTATTTTAGTTACAAAAAGATAAAATAAACTTTTTAATTCAATAAGATAAAATGTTACATTCAAACTATAATTATTTTGGATATGTTTGGTTTGGGTTTGTAGAGTGATTTGGAGAATTTGTTTAAAAAAAATTTGTTTGATTTATAAATTTTTCAAAACAATTTCTAAAATCACTTTCTTTCTCTTACCTATCAATCAACCATTTTTTTTCTCTCTTCTCTCTTTTTCAATCAATTTTTCCCTCACACACATCTACTCAATTAAAACAAAATATCAAATCATTCCAAACTCCCAAACTCCAAAACTAATTTGAAAATACGCAATTAAATAAATCAAAAAAAATTATAAACTCTCTCCGTAAAATAATTTTTAAAAATTACTCTTTCAAAATCAAACCAAATATACTCTTTATTTTTTCTCTTAAATAAATCAAAAAACTCATTTCAAACTCAGTTTTTAATTTCAAAATAAAATAACTAAAAAATTAAAAAATCAAAACATCAACTCATATCGCCAACGGACCCAAGTAAGGTCGGTGATGTAATTAATGTATGCGTATGCTAGAGAGGGAGAGAGAGAGAGAGAGAGCAGAATTGTGATGTGTGTGACGTGTCTTGGTGAGTGTGTCAGTGTATGTTGTAAGATGAGAGAGATTTGGGAGTTTAAAGGGTTATTTCCTTATAATATGTTTTTCACTTGTCAATACTGTTGACATTTTCAAACACTTCCCACTGATTTGCGCTTTACATCTTCTTAACCCACAGTAAGGTAATTCCCTTTAGATTCTATCCCAAACCGCCTTTGGATAAACAAGCTCCCAAGGAATCAAGATCTTTTTTTACTTCTTATTTGCTAGGTTATTGAGACTATTTTTAGATTCAATTTTAATGATTCAAATTATTTAAATTTTAAAATTTATTTAGTATATTATATTTGTAAAAAATTATGTTGATCAAATATCAAAAAATATGTATTTGAAAAATTGTTCATTAAAAAATAGTTTTTAATTTTATGATTTGAACAAGTATTTTCTGATATCCGATCATTTGGATTTTTTATAGGTATGTTATACTCAATAAATCTTAAAATATAAATGATTCGAATTATCAAAATTGGATTCAAAAGTAAGCTCAATAACCAAGGTTTTAAAAAGCGGCCGCAACCATTACGTAATGCCGTTACGTAACGATTGTGGTAGTTACCGTCACCCGTTACGGCCGCTTTTGTAGTGTGATTGAGATTCACAAGTGTATCGGCCGTAACGGTTAGAGATGGCAATCTGAAACCGGTCCGACGGTGACCCGATCCCCCGACCCCGAATTCAGTGGTTATTCACCGAAAAATATCCCCTACGGGCCGGGGATGGTATTCAAAAATTCATCCCCAATGATATCCGGGCCGGGGCCGGGGACGGGGATAGGTGTTTCAGACCCGGCCCCGGCCCGGCCCGGCCCCCAAAATATCCCATACAGGCTGGGGATGGTATTCAAAAATTCAAACCCGATGGTATCCAGGCCGGGGACGGGGATAGGTGTTTCAGACCAGGCCCGGCCCCACCCCGCTCAATCCCCGAGGTGAAATTACAGTTCTGTCCCTGGATATATATATTTGTTTAGGGTTTCACACACAGACACAAACACACACAGCCTCTGCCTCTGCCTCACACTCACACTCACACGGCGCTCCTCTCTCTCTCTCTCTCGCTCGCCATCGCCACTGGTCTCTCCCTCACACACCGAGCCTCTCACTCACACACGGCGCTCCTCTCTCTCTCTCGCTCGCCACTGGTCTCTCGCTCTCTCTTTCATCTGTCACCGCCGCGCCTCCCTCCTCACCACCGGCGATCCTCCGATCCTCCCTCACCGACGGTCCGACGCTCCTCCGTCGCTGGTATCTCTCTCTTTTTCTAGGGATTTGGATCTAGGGTTTACATATATATATATATATATATGAGTATATAGATCTGTTTATTTTAGATCTGTATATCTGAGACTGAGTGTATGGATTTGTTTCTTCAACCTGTGTGTGTGTGTTTTTTTTTCTTCTAAATTTATTTATTATATATATATATATCTGTTTATATAAATATATCTGTATATATATATATATATATCTGAATATGAGTATATAGATCTGTTTTTTTTTCTAAATTTATTTATTCTGTGTAGATGATGATGTTCATTGTTCATTAGATGGTTGGATGTTCATTGTTCATTGTTCAGTAGATGATGATGTTCTGTCCCCAACACTTTGTGCCCCAGTTCTCTCTATCCCACATCATTCAATTGAGTGGCATCTCTATGGTATCATAGCAAAAAAATTAAACAATTGTATTAATGAAATGAATTAAAAAATAGGAATAGATGGTTGGATTGATCTATATTAGAATTGCTGAGGACAGAATGAGATCACTCATCTATTATTATTTTAATATATGATTTTGTTGAAGTTAATTTTTAATTTTTTTTTTTTTTTTAAACTGGCTGTCCATGCCAGCTTGTCCTAATGCTAACTATTAACTTATTGTAGGCTTCTTGTCCGCTTCTTTCTCTAGTTGTGAGAATATAAAAACAAAAACCAATAGCTTTATATTTATAGAAAAAGTGTCTAGAAAGTATTTTAAAAAATGCAACATGAGGGCTAGATTTATTTGAGAAAAGTATATAAAAATTTGTATGACTATTTCCCAACACCTCATGGCATTTTTAGGGCTTGTGAAGGTTTGATCATTTATGTATGATTTACATCATTCACTTCTTTTAAATTCAAATAATTCTCTAACTTCTGAAATTGATTCAGTTTTACCCTTATGTGACATTCTATGTTGATCAAATAGGACTAATTTAAAAGATAAATTGATAAATTTAATTCTAAAACCTTTTTCTTAGTATAAAAAAAAATCCATTGATAATATGAGTACACGTTTTCCTTTTAACACAGTATTTACTAACAGATGTAGTTTCAGTTTTGGCCATGACCATGTCTGCAGAATGAGAACAGGTATGCTAAATTATTTTACGTTTTACATTTCATTATGCATTCTTAATATCACTCTGTTTTGACATTAGCTTACTTGGTTCTATGAGGCAACTTTTTGGCCATGCAATTATCCTCTATTCTATATATGTTTTTTTCCCCCTCTACAGGCTGTAAGAGTTGAACATTGTGACCGGGTTCATGTCATTGTAGCAACAAAACGAATTTGTATTGCAAATTGTCGTGTGTATTCTTCTTAGGTGTAAATCAACGGCTTCTTATTGTTGGTGACAACCATAAGCTGCTGCAGGGGTGTGACATGTTTTAGCAGACTTCATTCCTCTTTCTTCTAATCATAGCTTGTGAATTGTCAATTGTGCAAAGAAGTTATTTAAAATCTTTTTTTTCTCTCTCTCTCTCTCTCTCTGTGGATATTGTGCCAACAATGGATTTGATTTTTTATGTTGTAATGGACATATATATATATTTTTTGTAATTTCAATTTTTGGGTAACCTATCCCTTGCGGGTTGTGCTTGGGATTAATTATTTTCTTTGCTACTTGTTGAATTTTCTTGTGTGTGTGGGTTGCTGGACAGATTGTATATATTGGTAGATTATGTTGAATTTTTTAAGTTCTTTGTGATAGGATGAAAGTTGTGTGTGATAGGATTTTTTAAACATGTACAGATGCTGCTGGACAGATTGTATATATTGCAATGCTACAGGTGTACAGATTGTATATATGCTGCTGGACAAATATATTTTAAAATTGCTGCAGGTTATTTTGTATGGCAATGCTACAGGTTTACAAATATATTTTAATCCATATTAATTGTCTTCATTGTCTCAAATATATTTTAATCTATGTTTATAGATTTTTATAGATTAAAAAAAAAATCGGGGATTTTTCGAGGTCGGGGATCCCCGATCCCCGATCGGGGGCGGGGATGGGACCGGGCTATGAGTCCCTGTCGGGGATCGGGGCCGGGGCCGGGGAAAATTCGGGCATCGGGGATCGGGGACGGGGAGTGCGATCCCCGGCCCCGCCTTGCCCCGCCCCGTTGCCATTCCTAGTAACGGTTGCTATAGCGGTCGTAACGACTGTAACGGCCTGTTACGCTATGAAGCCCCTGAAATATGTATTCACTTTGAAAACCCTAATGTTTGAATTATTTTCTTAAAGCCCTTTGTTTACTTGAATTAATTCGAATCTTGTCGGTTAGCATTACTATTTTTATTTTTATCGAAACAGGAATTTCCCTAGCCGGATTAGGATCCCTAACCTAATTTAATTCTACGTAAGTTATATATATTTAACTCCAAGCCCTCACTCTTTATTTAAATTCAAAACTTGCCCCCAAAAACTAGTACTTGTACCTTGTACCTTGACGTACCATCAATCTTGTTATATATATATGTATACACCTTGAGGAATGTGCCTAGGACATAAAATAATTAAAAATTTTCCCTTCACCCTTCCCTATGCCTATCCTTCCTAGAAGAAAGTGAGAAATCAATTTTCAAGAAACATTATCATGAACTTCTAGGAAAAACCACCAACCTAGTACCTAGACCTAGGGTGCTAATTCCAAAACTAGTTTCCTTTCAACTAAGAATCAACCAATTGTTGCACAATCCTATGGTTCAACTGCAAAACCACCCCTATTCCATTAGATTCCAACAAAATCTTAACTTTTCCATCCATATCCAACTAAGGGGCTTTTAGGACTTTTTGCCTCAAAGGTTTGTCTATAAATACCAACACACCCCCTAGCTTGCAAACACACACAACACACTCACTCACACACACATTTCGGTTAGAGAGAAGGAGGAGAGCAAGAGGGAGAAGTCTAGAGGAGAAGAATGGGGAAGAAAAAAGCTTTCTTGTGCAAAGCTTAGTAGGTAAGTCACAAACACAACCTTCTCCTTCATTTTTCTTTTTCTAATACATGTTTCTAAAAGTTCTAAATAATGTTTTCAGATCTGTTATTACTAAGTTCTTATGTTAAAAATGCTAAGGATGGAGTATTGATTCCATCTCTCTTGTATTTTCTCCATTTTGGCACAAAATCATCTTCTTTTTGTACCAATCTCTCAACTTTTCAAGAGCGCTCTTTAAAAAAAAAATTCTGAGTTAAACATGTGATAGTTAGCATATTTTGTTCACAAAAGAAATGAAACTTTCCCTTGGTGGAACCACTTTTTCATAAATCTTCTTGTTTTTGGCAAAGCACCTTAGAATATGTTTTTGCAGCCCACTTCCAGGAATTCTAGAAAAATGTACAAAATTATTCTGGACCTATATTTTATATCAAAACCTTCCTTAAGATGTTAGCTTTCAACTAAAATTGGTTTCATCGAAAAACATCAAACGGTTTGCAAGAAAATCAAATTTTCGTAACGATCGAAGGATCTAGACAGATTCTGGACAGCGTTGGAATATTTTCTAAATAAATTAAAATCTGGAAAACCAATCCCATTTCTGAAAAGTGTTCTAGAAACTAGATCAAGTTCTCTACGAACCATAGGGAGACCGAGTCTGGTGGAATATCTAAAATAGCCCTTTTATTTCAATCTTCATGTGATGTTAAATTTGGAAACTGTGTTATGCATGGATGTTTTATGCCCTTGAATTCATGAAATTGCCTACTTACATATGAGCATATCTTGGCATGTTATTATGTGTATTATGGTTATGTTGTTTATCTTCCTCGCTTTATGGATGCATGCCTATGTGGATATTATTGTCTTGCAAGTTGAATTAACTTGATTTAATGCATTTAATTTAACGAGAAACCTAATTGGGAGGATATTGGGTTTTCGCGCACTTGAGTAATGAAAAGATGAGAAATGTGATATATGGATTGTTGGGATGCGTTCCCTATTTCAAAGTTAAAGTCTTGCGTAAGTGGTTTTCGGAACCTTTGAACGGAGCGGTTGTATTCGGACCCTAGGTGGTTTGATGTGAGGAGGGATTTGGGCAAGGCCCTATTTTACCGTCTCTTTTAAGGCCCTGCAGTTGGCACTACACAGTACATAACCGTTGGTAGGCATCCGAGGTTAGGTCTGCAACAAAGCAGCAAAAGAGGGGGCACACCGAATAATCCGCGTTCGATTCTTGTGGTTGGGAGGACGAAATTTCTTTGGGGGATTTCTAGTTTACTAACATCTGACCTAACCCTTTATTTATTTATTTGAGTATCATGCTTTACTACTTGATGTTATAATTGTGATTGTGTATTGGACTGAAAAAAAGGGGTGGGGTGTGTGTGTGTTTATTGTGCATTCAAAGCTCACGGCGTATCATGCCAGGTGATGAAGCGGAACTTATAGCGGGAGACGACGAGACGGAAACCTTCGAAGACTTTTGGCTATCTTAGGAAGGCTAGAAATTTCCTTTTGTTATTTTGTAAGACCCATTTGAAGATTTAAGCTATCTTTTGGGATGTAATGTAATGAAACCATCTTTTGAATTAAGAATATATATATATATATATATATTGTGGTTGTTATGTATTTATATTCTACATGTGAACCTTATCGTTACTTATGAGACCTTGTGTCAATACCTTTTAAGATCTGTCAAAAGGGTAGTGCGCTGCCCAAGAAAGCTGGACTTAGAACAGAGGCTAATCTGACTCCTCCGGCGATCTGGGATCTTACTGGTTATTGACCATAGGACTCATTAGTGAGTCTCCCTTGACTGCAACCAATGGTGTAGAACTGGGGCGTCACAACTTGGTATCAGAGCATAGGTTCAACCCTTATCCACGCGTTTCGACCTACGGTTAGAGACTACCTTGCCCTGACTATGTTAGAATCTTTCTTGACCTATCTTAGGGAATTTCTTCGAATTTCGGGCACGCCAACATCAACTCATGAGGACCTACTTCAGGATCGTGAAATGGTTTTGACTTTGAGTGAGGCCTCACATCGTGCAGTAGGGGGTACTATTAGTTCTACGCATCTTCTATCGATTGTCATACCCTTATCTTGTATTCATAACCTTTATTCAATGTCATCCTTTTCCAAAATTAAGTCTTGTCCATTTGGTCCTGTTTTATATACTACTATTTGTAAATTCAACCTCTTTTGACCCTTGATTATTTTATTTAGCCCAAGACTTCTTGTAAATAATTTCATTTTCTTTACTCGGTGATGAATCTTGGATATTCAGTTTGAAATGCGAATGGCCAACGCAGTTTCAAGTTAAATATCTAGTTTAGTCACTACACCTATAACCTTGATCACATTGAAGTTCGAAACCATAACATCATACCATTCATCCATATTTCAGTTAATCCTGATATTATCACCATAATTGCTTCGTATTCTTCGTCTCCACTTCAATCCAATTTTAGGAATCCTGTAATTATTATTATGTATATATGAAGTTGTGCTATGTGAACAGCCTAGGATAATTAAACTCTAACTTAAGATTAGTTGCTTGCCCATAAGGAATTGCCTCTGTAGTTAGAATTTGACTTACGCCTCACCCCATTCAAAGAACAACAAATGGTGGACCATACTTCGAGACAAGTAATAACATGAGCTTGCAAGCAACAATAGAAATGCGGTACCAGGAAATCGAAACCTTAAGAATGGACTAGTAACCGTGGCTAAAATCCTGAACCCTATCAAGAATCAAATTTTGGAGGAGTCTTACCATCTTTGTGGAAATAATCAACACAACATTGACTTCAGAATGAAATGAGGTAGAATCCAAGAGGATTTGGAGCTTGTGGAAAGAAAACCCAACTTCATGAGGGTCCAGAAAGGAGCAACCAAAAGGCAACCGGCAGAGTCTTTGCCTTGCAAGCCCGTCTGTAATTGAGGGTAATTTAGTGCTATACAATTCTTGGGTGCATGTTTTATTGATATTGGTGCATCACATTCTTTTATATCCTCTGCTTGTGCTAAATCATTAGAACTGGTAGGAGAACCCTTAGAAACTGCCTTAGATGTAATGTCACCTATGGGAGGATGCGTTCAGATAAGATTGATCTGTAAGGACTGTAAAATAGGAATGTCGAACCTACACTTAACTTGCAACCTTCGTGTCATGGAAATGTCAGACTTCGATATCATTTTGGGCATGGACTGGTTGTCTGCCCACCAAGCAGTGATCGAATGTCGTCAGAGGAAAGTGGTAGCTCATACGCAAGATGGAACACGTTTCCAGTTTAAGGAGGATAGACAAGACCCCATGGCTTCAACAAAACATCGGACGCAGTGGCACGATCAACTTGCAGGTAGGATAGCAAGCCTAATTCTAAACAAGGCAGGCCAAGGCGAAATAGAACTTCCGCGCGTAGTATGTGATTATGCAGATATATTTCCTACGGAATTACCAGGATTACCGCCAACCCGGAGAGTAGACTTTAACATCGAGCTACAGCCTGAAACTACCCCGATATCCATGGCTCCATATCCTATGGCACCAGCAGAACTACGAGAATTGAAAACACAGCTACAGGAATTGCTCGAGAAAGGATTCATTAGGCCAAGTACTTCGCCATGGGGAGCACCCGTGTTGTTTGCTAAAAAGAAGGATGGATCGTTGAGGCTATGCATCGATTATTGTCAACTCAATCGAGTCACGATTAAGAATCGATACCCACTCCCAAGGATTGATGACCTTTTTAACCAACTTAGAGGCTCAAGGTGCTATTCAAAGATCGATCTCAGGTCAGGTTACCTTCAACTATGAATCAAGGAGGAGGATATACCAAAAACTACCTTTCGTACTAGATATGGCCACTATGAGTTTGTAGTAATGCCCTTCGGACTAACCAATGCACCGGCGGTATTCATGAGCCTAATGAATAAGATCTTTAGACCATGCCTTGACTAGTTTGTAGTAGTGTTCATTGATGATATCTTGGTTTATTCAAGGTCTGAAGAAAAGCATGAGCAACATTTAAGGACTGTCCTTCAAGTTCTTAAGGATAATCGGTTATATGCCAAGGTGAGTAAATGTGAGTTTTGGTTGAATGAAGTAAAATTCTCAGGGCATGTGAATGGGATTGCGGTGGATCCAACCAAGGTGGAGACAGTATTAGATTGGAGGCAGCCAAAGACCGTGTCAGAAATCCGCAGCTTCTTAGGATTGGCCGGTTATTATCGGAGGTTCATCCAAGATTGCTCCAAACTAGCTAAACCAATGACTCGTTTAACGCAAAAGGGAGTAAAGTATGAGTGGGACGAAGCTTGTGAAAAATCCTTCCAAGAGATAAAGAAGAGGTTAACTAGTGCACCAATTTTGACCATCCCAGAACGAGAAGGGGGGTACACTGTGTATTGCGATGCGTCTAAAGAAGGATTAGGTTGCGTGCTCATGCAAAATGGAAAGGTAGTTGCGTATGGATCCAGACAGTTAAAACCTCATGAGTGCAACTACCCCACACATGACTTGGAGTTAGCAACTGTAGTTTTTGTCCTAAAGCAGTGGCGACATTACCTGTACGGGGAACAATTTGAGATTTTCACAGATCACAAGAGTCTGAAGTATATATTCACACAGAAAGACTTTAACTTGAGACATAGACGATGGATGGAGTATCTTGAGGATTTCCAGTTCACTCTCTCATGTCACCCCGGCAAAGCCAATGTAGTAGCAGATGCCCTAAGTCGCAAGAGTAGAGGGATGATGGCTAAGATCTCCGTCAAGGAATGGGATATGGTTAAGACACTCAATGAGTTCAGGATCCAAGTAGAATCTCAAGATACAGAAGCATATCTTAGTGCACAGAAGGTGATGCCCAAGTTGATGAATGAGGTCATGGAGGCCCAAAAGTATGATCAAGAGGTAGCCTACATCAAGGGACGTCTAGAATCAGGAGAGCTCATGCGCGATTGGGTAATTCACCCCGATGGGAGTTTAAGATACCAAGGTAGATTGTTTGTACCAAGTGACGAGTTACTTAGAGAAAAGGTACTGAAGGAATGTCATCATTCTGCATTTACGGTACATCCAGGAGGAACTAAAATGTACCAAGATTTAAAGAGGCAGTACTGGTGGAATGGAATGAAGAAGGAAGTGGTTAAATTTGTAGCAAAATGTATGACCTGCCAACAAGTGAAGGCGGAACATCAGAAATCGGGGAGAATATTACAACCTCTACTGATAGTCGAATGGAAGTGGGAGTACGTGACGATGGACTTTGTGACGGGGTTGCCAAAGTCACCTAGAGGGCACGACGCTATATGGGTAATGGTGGACCGCCTCACCAAGTCAGCGCATTTCTTACCCTATAAGATGATCGATACTTTAGAGTCTATGTGCGGACTCTATATTGGGGAGATCGTTCGACTACATGGAATTCCGGTATCTATTGTGTCAGATCGTGATCCACAATTCACCTCTCGATTTTGGGGAAGCCTGCAGGAAGCTCTTGGTATGGAGTTATGTTTTAGCACCGCCTTTCACCCGCAGACAGATGGACAATCTGAGCGCACTATCCAGACACCCGAAGATATGCTAAGAGCTTGCGCAATGGATTTTCAAGGAAGTTGGGGACGACACCTACCCCTAATTAAATTCGCCTACAACAACAGCTTTCAAGCTAGCATTAGTATGGCGCCCTTTGAAGCATTATACGGATGACCTTGCAGATCGCCGATTTGTTGGACAGAAGTGGGTGATGCAAATCTGATAGGACCCAAACTTGTTCTAGAAACTACTGAGAAGGTCAAATTGATCCAACAACGGTTAAAGACTGCCCAAGACCGCTAAAAGAATTATGTAGACAAGAGGAGAAGACCATTGATGTTTGAAGAAGGCAGCCACGTGTTTCTAAAGGTGCAACCCAGGCGTGGAGTCGTACGTTTTGAGGGAAAGGGGAAGCTGTCGCCACGATATATTGGACCTTTTGAGGTATTGGAAAGAATGGGCGAAGTAGCATATAGATTAGCTCTACCCCCGTAGTTAGCAGGAATACACAACGTCTTCTATATATTTATGTTGAGAAAATACATCGCTGACCCGACACACGTCCTCAAATTTGAAGAGATCAGTCTTGATAAAGATGTTACGTTTAAAGAAGGACCGATAGCAATAAAAGATCGTCAAGAAAAGAACCTTAGAGGCAAGACGATTCACTTGGTAAAAGTGCTATGGCGTCATCGGGGAATTAAGGAATCTACTTGGGAACGCCAGGATTGGGTGAAGGCAAACTACCCTGAGATTTTCGAAGACAGTGTGTAGTTGAATTTCGGGGACGAAATTGTTTTAAGGGGGATAGGTTGTGAAGCCCCTGAATTATGTATTCACTTTGAAAACCCTAATGTTTAAATTATTTTCTTAAAGCCCCTCGTTTACTTGAATTAATTCGAATCTTGTCGGTTAGCATTACTATTTTTATTTTTATCGAAACAGGAATTTCCCTAGCCGGATTAGGATCCCTAACCTAATTTAATTCTACATAAGTTACATGTATTTAACTCCAAGCCCTCACTCTTTATTTAAATTCAAACATTGCCCCAAAAACTAGTACTTTATCTTGTACCTTGAAGTACCATCAATCTTGTTATATATATATATACACCTTGAGAAATGTGCCTAAGACATAAAATAATTAAAAAATTTCCCTTCACCCTTCCCTATGCCTAGCCTTCCTAGAAGAAAGTGAGAAATCAATTTCCAAGAAACATCATCATGAACTTCTAGGAAAAACCACCAATCTAGTACCTAGACCTAGGGTGCTAATTCCAAAACTAGTTTCCTTTCAACTAAGAATCAACCAATTGTTGCATAATCCTATGGTTCAACTCCAAAACCACCCCTATTCCGTTAGATTCTAAGCAAAATCCTAACTTTTCCATCCATATCCAACTAAGGGGCTTTTAGGACTTTTTGCCTCAAAGGTTTGTCTATAAATACCAACACACCCCTTAGCTTGCAAACACACACAACACACTCACTCACACACACATTTCGGTTAGAGAGAAGGAGGAGAGCAAGAGGGAGAAGTCTAGAAGAGAAGAAGGGGAAAGAAGAAAGCTTTCTTGTGCAAAGCTTAGTAGGTAAGTCACAAACACAACCTTCTCCTTCATTTTCTTTTTCTAATACATGTTTCTAAAAGTTCTAAATAATGTTTTCAGATCTGTTATTTCTAAGTTCTTATGTCAAAAATGCTAAGGATGGAGTATTGATTCTATCTCTCTTGTATTTTCTCCATTTTGGCACAAAATCATCTTCTTTTTGTACCAATCTCTCAACTTTTTAAAAGCACTCTTTCAAACAAATTTTCTGAGTTAAACATGTGATAGTTAGCATATTTTGTTCACAAAAGAAATGAAACTTTCCCTTGGTGGAACCCCTTTTTCATAAATCTTCTTGTTTTGGGCAAAGCACCTTAGAATCTGTTTTTGCAGTCCACTTCCAGAAATTCTAGAAAAATGTACAAAATTATTCTGGACCTATATTTTATGTCAAAACCTTCCTTAAGATGCTAGCTTTCAACTAAAATTGGTTTCATCGAAACATCAAGTGGTTTGCAAGAAAATCAATTTTTCGTAACGATCGACGAATCTGGACAGATTCTGGATAGCGCTGGAATATTTTCTAAATAACTTAAAATCTGGAAAACCAATCCCATTTCTGAAAAGTGTTCTAGATACTAGATCAAATTCTCTACGAACCATAGGGAGACCGAGTCTGGTGGAAGATCTAAAATAGCTCGTTTATTTCAATCTACATGTGATGTTAAATCTGGAAACTGTGTTATGCATGGATGTTTTATGCCCTTGAATTCATGAAATTGCCTACTTACATATGAGCATATCTTGGCATGTTATTATGTGTATTATGGTTATGTTGTTTATCTTCCTCGCTTTATGGATGCATGCCTATGTGGATATTATTGTCTTGCAAGTTGAATTAACTTGATTTAAAGCATTTAATTTAACGAGAAACCTAATTGGGAGGGTATTGGGTTTTCGCGCACTTGAGTAATGAAAAGATGAGAAATGTGATATATGGATTGTTAGGATACGTTCCCTATTTGAAAGTTAAAGTCTTGCGCAAGTGGTTTTCAGAACTTTTGAACGGAGCGGTTGTATTCGGACCCTAGGTGGTTTGGTGTGAGGAGGGATTCGGGCAAGGCCCTATTTTACCGTCTCTGTTGAGGCCCTGCGGTTGGCGCTGCACGGTACATAACCGTTGGTAGGCATTCGAGGTTAGGTCTGCAACAAAGCAGCAAAAGAGGGGGCATACCGAATAATCCGCGTCCGATTCTTGTGGTTGGGAGGACGAAATCTCTTTGGGGGATTTCTAGTTTACTAACATCTGATCTAACCTTTTATTTATTTATTTGAGTATCATGTTTTACTACTTGATGTTATAATTGTGATTGTGTATTAGATTGGGAAAAAGGGGTGGGGTGTGTGAGTATTTACTGTGCATTCAAAGCTCACGGCGTATCATGCCAGGTGACGAAGCGGAACTTATAGCGGGAGACGACGAGATGGAAACCTTCGAAGACTTTTGGCTATCTTAGGAAGGCTAGAAATTTCCTTTTGTTATTTTGTAAGACCCATTTGAAGATTTAAGCTATCTTTGGGATGTAATGTAATGAAACCATCTTTTGAATTAAGAATATATATATTGTGGTTGTTATGTATTTATATTTTATGTGTGAACATTATTGTTACTTATGAAACATTGTGTCAATATCTTTTAAGATTTGTCAAAAGGGTAGTGCGCTGCCTAAGAAAGCTAGACTTAGAAGAGAGGCTAATCTGACTTCTCCGGCGATCTGGGATCTTATTGGTTACTGACCATAGGACTCATTAGTGACTCTCCCTTGACTGCAACCAATGGTGTAGAACCGGGGCGTCACATACGCACCGTTACATAACGATTCTGAATTGTTTCTTTCGAAAAAACACACAAAAAAAAGAGTTAAAAATGGGAGAAGAGAGATAGAGAGAAAAGAGGGAAGATAGAGGAACAAGAGATAGAGAGATAATAAGGAAGATGCAGAACATGTTATTGATTTGTTGAAATTATAAGACCTATGCTACTTTATTCAGTTGCTATCACTCAACTATTTTGTTTGTGTGTGTCTATCTATATATTGTTTAATAATAATAATAATAATAATAATAATAATAATAATAATAAGTGTGCTCATTATCTATTTGGCTTGATTAATATATATATATATATATATTTAGGCTTTTATTTATTTTTTTACTTTTGTTATTGTTTATCTTATATATAATAGTTAGTGATTAATTTTTTGTATAATATAAAGTCATTAATTATTAAAATAAAATGTAAAAAACTTAATTTATAATGATTTAAAAATATGAAATATATTAGATCAAACTTAAAAATTTATAAAAAGTGATCAATATTTATTTTAAAACCCAATAAATATGATCATGGAAAAAAAAAATGTGCGTATCGGTAAGTTTTTTTCAAATTGTGCGAAAAATAAAAAAATTCACGGTTCCGGTTACCGCAACCGTTACGCTACCCCGTATTTACATATCTGCCGCAACCGCGCCACCGCTACCGTTATGGCGACCGCAACCGCTTTTCAGAACCTTGCCCGCAAGGGTAGCCCGATTGGTTGAGGGGAAAGGGACCAAAGACCTATAGGAGTATGCTCCTCTCTAGGTTTCAAGTTCGAATCCCACCCCTAGCTAGTTACTAGAAGGCCACTACATCTTTAACTGGTTCGAATCTCATCTCCAATTGGCTACTGGCGGGCCATTGCGTCTTTGCCTAGACAATTGGACCCTACTGACGGACTACTGCATCTTTGCCTGGTTCGAATCTTATCCCCAATTAGCTACTGGCGGGCCATTGCGTCTTTACCTGGTCGATCGGCTCATAGTTCCGAGATTAGTCGAGATGCGTCACTCCGAATGGGTGCTGGCCTAGATACTCGATTATAAAATTAAAAAAAAAAAAGAAAAGCCGAGATTAGTTGAGATGCGTCACTCTGAATGGGTGCTGGCACAGATACTCGACTCGAGCGAGCCTCGCAGTTCC